>JAWWMP010000132.1:29442354-29474956 GCA_035047865.1 Dendrocincla tyrannina | reverse complement strand
CCTCCTTTCTCACTGGCAGAGCATGGGAAACTGAAGAGTCCTTGACGTAGAGAGTAAGCACTGCTGAGCAGCAACTGGGTCATCAGTGTGTTAGCCACATTATTCTCATACTAAATCCAAAACACACAGTACTGGCCAGCTACTAAGAAAAAAAGTGACCTCTATCCCAGCTGAAACCAGAACACTTATTCTAGCAAGTCTTGATGGAAATGCAGACTATAACATGTAGTCCTACACACCACCAGATGCTATTAATTTTTATAAAACTTAAGAAAATAATTAATATAAGAAAATTACTCATATTGCTCCTATTATTTTTTTGGTTGCTATTTTCAAGTATGAGCAAGCTACAGCTATTGAAATAAAAAATAGCTTCTACTTTTGTCTTGCCACATGTCTGTGGAACATACAGAAAAGTATGTTATTTCTTTATTTTTCTTCAGAACAGAATCACAGAATCTTGTCTTTTGTGTGGCTCAAGAAGAGCATGAAGATGTGCACTAGTGCATCTTGTCTTTTCAAGATTAGGATTCAGTTTGAAACTGAATAGTTCTACTACTTTGAAGAAGTAGGTAATACATATTTACACTAGAAAATAAATTATACATTTCTTACTTTTGTATTTTATTTAAGGTCATACTTTTGGAAAGACTGAGAGATTAAACCATCAAGAAGGTTATCCAAAGCTAATATCATTAGTAACGAAGAGAGAGGAAGAAAGGGGAGGGGTGAGTGGGTTTGGGATGAGAGTTTATGCGTTAGAAGGTTGAATTATTTATGATTAAATTCACCTTCCCCACTTTCACCATAGTAAAGGTTTTCAAGTTGTGTGGATGTACCATGTACTCGTGAAATACCGTGTGCTTGTAGTTATTGCATACCTACTTGCAAACCAAATGAAGATGCACTGATGTCTCACTCTCTGTGCAATTTTCTAGTTATCTTCTCCCAGAAAACATATAATCATCTTACCAAGACTTTTAGAAATGATCCAGGACTCTACATTCACATCTTGGCTACGAAGTGTAAATATATACTGTTTTAGGATTTTTTTTCAGTTGTTCTCAAAGTGTAGTATTTATGAGAAGGTTAAGTCAACAAAGCAGTGACACATCAAGAAACTACTGGATTACTCTTTGGAAAACATTATTCCTGATGTGTATATATACAGTGGACTTGTCTGCCTGATGCATGTGCCAATGTTAACGCTGAGAGATGTGCCTTTATTAATTCAATCATAAGTTTCTGATTGACATTCTACTTAATGCTGCCAAGAATAAAAACCCATACATACATCAGAGCAACACATTCATCATTAAAGGACAAGCAAAATATTAATTTAATATTAAATTAAAAGAAACAGGATGCTTGGAAGAAAAAATGTTCTATTTAAAAAGTTGAGGGAATTTATAAGATGCATGAAACAGCTTAGATACTCATAACTAATTTCTCTTGCCATTAGGAGTTGATTCTGATAGCGGCTTTATTGTTCTGTTCTTAAAACTTTATGTCATGGCTAAGTATATCTGTTTTAGTTTTGGTTTTTTTGTTTGGTTGGTTTTTTTTGTTTGTTTGTTTGTTTTTTTCTTTCCATAGAAAGGTAAAGCTTTTGTTTGTAAATTCTAATCTACTGTGTAATCAAGGTGGAACATTTATACCTTTTAAAAAAAGAAAAGTCTATCTATGCATATCAAGATAAAAAAAGGTGGCTTTCCCACTAAAGTAGAAGTTTGATTTTATTCTGATTCTTTCATTGTAAGTGTGGCTTATTAGGGGAACAAGGGGCTGTGCAATAAAAAAAAAAATAAGAAATTTACAGTTTAGCATAATTACCATGTAAGTTTTCAGTGATTTTTTTGTTTTTTACATGATGGAGCTTGTGGTGTTGTTTCTGTAGTGGACGTGAAGGGGCAGTGTAGTGCTGTTGATAAATCTTCCTCTGTTTTCATTTTTTCAATCTGTTGTGGAAGATCATGGTTTAAAATGTGATTATTTTATCTGTTGTGTATATGTGCATTATTTATAAGACAGTATGATAATTCTTCTAAGTTAAAGAAATATTCTAGAAATGTCAATACAGTTGAGATCACTCTTGCTTAAAATGACCCACTGTTTTCTCCTTGATACCGTTTATGCTCATGAATATAGATATTATTCAGTATTTTTTCAATACTGTTAGTGTTTAAAGGTTTTCATGTGCTAAAAGCACGTGAAGGTTATGGACACTTGCTGGCAAAGTACAGCTAGGATTGAAATATGAAAGGGTATCAAAGCAATTTTGACTCTTTTTAGTTGGTTGATTTTTTCACTTCAAATATTAAAGTACATTTGAAGTACTTTTTCCTTGTTAATTCTATATAAATTACTATTGAATTATTATGAGAGACCCTGTAGAACTAATTATTGGAGATGCCTGCTTTGTTTTTCTCAAGTAGAATAAGTTGGTATCCAAAGGAGGCATTCTGCCAATGTCTCTTGAAACCACTGTTGCAAACAAAAGGCTCATCACCTTGGGATTTATGGTCTGAAACAATAAGTATAGATGTAGACCTCAGGTATTAGGAAGAAAAGATATGAAGAAGAGATTCTTCACTGTGAGGGTGGTGGGACACTGGAGTAGGTTGCCCAGTGTAGCTGTGGATGCCCCATCCCAGGAAGTGTTCAAGGCCAGGTTGGATGGGGCTTTGAGAAACCTGATCTAGTTGGAACTAGATGGGTGTTCAGGTCCTGTCCAACTCAAACCTTTCTCTGATTACTTCTCATGTTGCTGTTTTTGAAAAGAACCAACATTCACTCCAGTCTTTTCTTACGACAATGTTCTAGTTGCTGTAGTTGGTGTTCTGTCCAAATGCTAAAATAACGAAGATTTTGAGGTTAAAGCTTTAGGAATGAGTGAGGGTAGCTCTGCCAGTTTCAGTGACAAGCACTTTCTTGCATATTTTTGAATATTTTATGTTGTGTTGTGGGTTTTTTTTCATAGACAGCTTTGGTTTTGCTTATATGAATGTTGATATTTGTTCCTATATCATAAAATACTGAATTTTAGAAGATTTCATATGGAACATGCAAAAAATCTTGCACCACTCAAGTTTAAATCTTCCAGAATAAGTGGGGCTTTCCTTGTTCATTGATGCTGCTTTAGCAACCCAGGGTCTTAGTCTGAAAGCTAAATAATGATACTGAGCAGCTCAGGCAGCTTTGCAGATACCAAGGTGTACCTGGGTTAGTAGCATAGCAAAGAGCATCTAGACAGAGCACTTCCGTAGTATCATATTCCTTTCTCCTGGAGTGCTGGTGAGCTGAAGAAATACATGTTTATGGAAAGAACCAAAGTAATTTTGGCAGATAATTTTTTCCATTGATTCAAGTATTGTACGTCCTCTCATAATAAACCACTTTAATTTACTTAGTGTTTTTAAGCAAACAGTTTTCATCCCAGTGCACAATAAACAATTCAGAAAACAGAATAAAAATAAGAACTGATCTTTGTGATAAGCTTTAAGTACAGAAAATTATGGGAATGATTGATAATGACTCATAAGTGTATAGACTGAATGTCAACACTTTTTAGCCAGTAAGTTGTTTATGATTAATTAATCATTATGCATCTCTGTATGTTGAATAAGTCTGTTACTTGTTTTGTCTTTTGATAAACTCTTTATTCATTTATTAAGGTGCCTAAAATATGAAAAATATTTTTAATGTGTGCTAGAATAATTCTCCAGGAAAGATCAAAGTACACATTCTTTAACTGAAATTCAATAGATTTGACTTGTTAGAATTTGAAATTAGGCGGAGGCTTCCAGTGAACTTCAATAGTGATGTTTTTTGTCTTCTGTTTATTAGAGGGTTATGAGAGACATTAGCAATAAAATATCATTGTGAATGTATAGCTGCCTGACAAGCTCTTTCATTCCTTGAGAAAATTGCTTTCGCTTTTCTGTTTTTGTGTATTCTATGATCATCAGTGAAAAGAAGCCAGTAACATGATTTTTTTTGTGTGTGTTCTGTTTAACTCTGTAAGTGTGATATGTAAAGGTTAAAAGATTGTTTGCTTTCTTAGGACCTGCATTTTGATGACCTTAGACGTAAATATATTTTTTGCCCCAGACAGGAGGTTTCACTCCTCACGACTATTAGAAAAAATATATAGTGTTCTTATTGCAGTAGGTGAATTTTTGAAAAACATCTTACTAGCCTTACTTGTCACAAAAATGTTAGAATGCAGAGGGATTCTAACAGCAAGGCTTTTAAATTAGGGTTTAAAAAAACCCCAAACCCTACACATCAGGCTTTTGACAGATCACTTGTTTGGGCAGTGTCAATACACCCATCTTTTCCCATGTTTTTCTTAGAAAATGTTAAGCTCCAATTCTTCAGAAGCAACAGTAACACTCTAGAAGCCATTGGGAAATTGTGACCAAGAAAAAAGTCCTGTATTTTCACATCAGCTTTATATATCAAAACTGCATGCTTCTTTCACATCTGCTAGTAGACAGATGCGTGGAATTTCAAGTGCAAAAGTGCATGTGCCATTTTTAGACTTTATGCAAATAGTGTATATCTAATTAGCTACTTGCATAAACAAATACTCAACTGCATGCCTTGTATGCATGTCAGCTGAATGCAGTTGTGCACAAATTTTCTTAAAAGCATGTGTCTTTTATGCTTACTGCTTAAAAAGCTTGTTAGTGTCTGGAGGGGTACCGTGAATGCTGTCAGCATTTTAAAAAATGTCTTTATAAAAATGGATAGGCTGAGAGGGCTATTATACAAAAAGTTAATAGATAATATGGTGCTTGTTGGTCACACATGCTGAAAGTAGCAGAGACTGAAGTAGGAGAGCGTGTTCCTTTTCTTAAGGACTTCCCCTGACCCCAGCCGATAAAGAGATTTGTTAATGAATGGAAAACTTTCATTAACAAGTTGCCTCCTTTAAAAACTAACTGAACTTGCAAATGATCAGAATAGCATTTGGCATATCATTAGTACAGGAGTAGTAAGCCTTAGAAAATTTGAAGAATTGGTTCATGCAGTTCCAACAAAAGTACTTTAGAATTTGGACTTTTCTTTGGTAGCCTGTGTCCCTTTGGTCTCTTTTCATTTTCTTGCTATCTGTGCAGACCCTTTACATTTTTTCCAAACCTCCCCCCACCCCTGTTCAATAGCTAATCTGCTAAATTCATGCTACAACTGCTTCATTGAGTGGATGCGTTGTTCTGCCCGCTTCGTACCAGCTTTGTTACTGTGCAGTATTTTTCAGCTGTTTGTGCTCATTACCATACAGCTGGTATTTAGAAGAGAGAGGGAAGCAGGCAGAAGCTTTACTGTCTGCAAGTATAAGAAGCTCTTTTGCAAATGGGGTACTGGCAGATGGGGCATGTGTTTAAACGGGTTTTGCTGATAACAGACTGCATTAAAAATCATTCTGAGAAAGTCTAAGGTCAGCCCCATGAATTCAGAACTTGAGAGGTATTCAGCTTTTGGAAGACCTTTATAGAATATTAATTAACCCAAGTCCATGAAAGTGACAAATGGATTGTTTGCAAAAATGTTAGATACTATCCTGCTGCCCCCCCTTTATGGTTCATTTCCTTTCCTGGTTTGGTTTGCAGGTTTTTAAAAAAACCACATAGGATTGCATATACTGCATATGCATTGTGTTCATGATCAGGGCTGTTGCCAGAACAAATGAGTGAACAAACCGTAAAATCACAGATCTCATGAAAGGAAAATAATTTTCCTTTTCATGTTGTGACTGAACTTCACATTAGGTACAATTATATAAACCTTTGCCAGAAGCCAGCCCTTTACATATACATGGCAATTGATTCTCTTGCTAGCAGTGTGGCTAGTACTGTGCTGGCGAAGTGATCTGAAGAGATAATTGAACAAAGTCTGTGTTTAGAGCCAGTACATCTTCTCCTGGCTATATTACTGTAGCGGGGAAGGGGGAACAAGCTTTTGGGCATTGGGACTGCTCTTCCAGGCCTGCAATGGAAGCAGGAAATTTTGAGGCTAAGTGCAAGCTGAGAACAGGTGCTCTGCATTTAGACATGCAAGTTAATCATTTACTGTCTGAAATACAAGGTAATTGGTATGTGCTAGCACAGCTCCATGTGGGTCTAGTGCATATCCCTTGTAACAGGATCATCAAATTCTTGGCTTCCTTCTGGAATTCAGTGCATTTTGACCGTGCTCTGAGCCCCTTGGGACATCCAGGGGTGACTAAGCAGTCGCCTTGCACAGATGGACTGCTCTGACAGCTCATGAAGGATGGCAGCACCACTGGGTTAACATTTCTCAGACTATCCACACAGTCTGACCCTCTCAGTCCTAATTCTCCAGGAAGAGCTATGGAATGCTTTCCAAAGCATTGAGCCTGGTACAATAAAAGCATAGACTGAATAGAGCTATTGATTTCATGGCATGCTATAATCTTGGGGTTTTTTCCTCTTGTTTCGCCCCTTTCTTTGCCATTGGAGACAAACTCCTCCTCTGTTACCAGCACTACCCTTTCTGCTTGGTGGGAACCAGAAAGTCTCAGAGTATACCTAAAAGCAAACCAGGTGGTCTCAGAAACATACCTGGAACCTTGTCAGCTCAATTTTTTGTTCTGGTCCCCATCCCAAGTGTATTACTTGGGGTGGTGAAAGATACTGCCTCTGCTCATAGACCTTGCTTTACCGATAATATGAAGGCATGTTGGATGTTGATCCTACAGGACAGCAAACAATTGTAGTTTGTAAAGCCAGTGCCTGGCAGTCAGAAGACGAGCTCTGATTCCAGAGCTGCTAACAGATGTTTGTACAATGCAGGGCAGATTTTTTTATCTTCCTGAGAGAAGACATCAAATTGAGATGCTTCTTACCTACTTAACTATCGACCAGACTTATTTCCAGCATAGCTAAAAAACATCCAGAGGTTTTAAAGATTGGCACTGCTCAGCTGCAAAATGCCATTGATTCTTTATAGATTGAGCTAACAGTTCAAAAATGATGTGTCGACTTCTCCTTTGAATGAGTTAGTAATCAGTTTCAAAATTATATTGATGAAATGGAAGATTTATGTGGGGCCTTATATGTCTTTGAGTTGCGAATTAAATGATGTTCACTGGTTAGCTTTCACATTTTAAGCACATTCACTCTGTGTTTGTCAATAGTGAAATGGAGAATTCACTAACTGTAACTTGTTCAAGTTCTTTAAATCAAATAGAATTTATTAGAATTCTTGATGTATATTGAAGTAGAGAAAAAAAAGGGATGGCCAAAGGAAGACCCTGATGTGATAGCTGCTGCAACAGGGGCAGTTCCCCTCCACCCCCTGAGTGGAGGGGAGATGAAAGCACTTTGCTTTCACACATCTGTCTTCAAATGCAGTTATACAAAAGTACAGTAAGAGGTTATGAACAGCTGTCATCTTCTGAATCGTGCTGTGTTGGCTGGAGGCTTTATTTGCACACCTCTGCCTTCAACCCAACCCTTCTCCGTTCTCTCTTTTTTCCCAGTACTGCCCCGTACTCTGCCAGAAGTCATTTCCTCCCTTCAACTTTGCTGGTAAATGGATCCTGTAAATGCTCTGATTTGCTTTAGGCAAAGTTAGTTAAGTTTAAAAGGCTATTAAAAGTGATTTAAGCTACCTGGAAAATGTTTTGCATGAAGGAGATGAAAGAACAGTGGAGCTCTGAGGTCAGTAACCTCTTTCAGAAAGGTGGTAGATTACCCGGAGGCTTAATGTCTTTAACTGGCCAAGTTGTTCAGAGAGAACGTCTATCTGTGGTGCGTGGAGAGCAGATGTAAGCATTTCTGTTGCTGTAAATGCCCTCTTGCAACTGCCTGTGCTTGTATCACTACTTTGATTAAAAATCACATGCTGGAGGTTGTATAAAGACGTTCTCTTGGCTAAAATCCACACCACTGGAAACCTTCATCTCCCCCGAGCAGGTTGCTATTGGCCCTTTGGTGGCAATTATGGCCTCACTAGAGCCAGCAGAGCTCCCACACTGGCTGTGGAGCAATCAGCCAGAAAAGCTTAGCCAATTTAAATGGGTGATTTGCGCTAACCCAGCTAATTTTGCCTAAAGTGGATTTATTGTTCCTTTGGTTTTGCAGTGGGGACTGCATGCCCTTGTGTTGGCATGGCTAAACATAGGGGAGGCCATGGTACAAAACCTGCAGGGTGTCCAGGTGTGACTAATGGGCGGTATGTTGAGAAAGGACCCTACTCACACTGTGCCCAACCTTACGGCTTGAAGTCAAGGAAACGTTAGTTTCCTGTGAGGTAGCTTGATGAGTAGAGATGAACAAAGGGCTTTACAAGTATATTTGGAAAGTACTTTTAGGAAAATTAAGAAGGGCAACTGTAAATTAATGCAGCGGCTTGTTCTCCCACAGCAGAAAGCAGTAGGTACTTTTCAGGCTGTGGATAGGTGATAACGGGGAACTTTATCATCTCAGTCTGGATAGTTTTAAGCATCGTGTAATTCGATGTTAGTTTGAACTTAGTTCATGTGTAAAACTAATTCAGTGGGAGGATTTGGATGGTAAATAATTTAAGCTGTTGCAGTAAAAGAAGTGTGAATGTATAGATAAGTTTTTCACACTACATACAAAATTACTAAATTCATGGTACAAGTTAGAATCTTCCAGATCTATGATGTCATCTTTGTATTTTTGGTAGGAAATCTCAAATGACTGAGAGTTAGGAGAAGCAAATTGCATACTTAAACTTGTCTGAGAACCACCTTTTTGAAAAGCTTTTCGTGTGCTCCTACCCTAAACATTTTGAAAAATTTATGGAAATGCTTTGCATTGCAATTTTTGTAGGTGTATATTTTATATCTTCCACAATATTTAAAAATTAAGGCATGTGACTACTACCTTTTACCTAATGGCTAATGTTTGGTGCTCAGAATTGATAGATGTACAGATTTGAATGGATCGAGAGATCTCGGGATATGTCTTTACCTGTTATGCTGTCTACACCTGAGCTTTGTGATGAAATTTGTGATGGGATCCAAAGTGCCCTTAAGGTAATAGAAGATCTTGCATTAGAAGTAACAAGAAACGTTCCTAACAAGCAGACAGAGAGCAGACACCACTGTTGATGAAATACAATAAAGCTCTACCCAGAACCTCATCCCACTAAAGGTATTTTATACTGATTTGTTTCAGAGAAGTTCATGATAAAACCTTCAGTGAACTGAAAACAGTGGAGAAATCAATGTAATGAGCAATCAACATCTGAAGCAACTGATTGGCAATGAGAACACATCAAAGACAGTTCTCAGTGAAAGGATGGAAATTACTGAAACTTCACAGTGTTTAGAGACATTGTGGCTGTCTTTGTCATGCTGAGGTCCTGGCTCTCCTGTACTGGGCGCTTCATTGTGTGTGGGCAAAACCTATGTTGTCAGTTACTGACAACAGAGAACGTCCTCTTGAAGCTTTTTGCTTTTGTGAAAAGACTCTGCTTCTGTAGTAAAAGACAGGCTTTTAGCTCAGTTTTTCTGTTGGGATTATTTCTGCTTTGGAGAGCTTTGCTGACGGGCCTTCAGTGCTGGGGTTTGGAGAAATCATCCAACCCCAGTGAAGTTATCCAGTTTTAAAAAAACACAAGATGATACCAGTCCTGCATCCCCGGAGTCTGTTTTAACAGCTGTACTTTAAACTCAAAAGCTCAGTGAAGCTTCAGTGATGAATCATTTTTGATGCTTAAGTGTTCAATTAGGAAACCTTGTCTAAAAAGTGAGGCAAATTAAAATAATTAGGAAATTATTGTGGTGTTGGCCCCTCATGTGTATTGTTGAAACAGAAGCATAACCAGATGTATGGCAGGTAGGAACACCACCAGGCAAGGTATTCCTGCAGCAGCATCGAAAGTCCTGGAGGAAGGTGGTTAGTAGCTTTAGTCACCAGCCTTGCAGTAATCCACTTTGTTAACATATGCCCTTCTTTAGTTTTGCATTGGTGCTACTCCCTTCAGTTTTATTCATTCAGTCACCAAATAGCTGTCCAGAAGTTTATTTAAATAAGATGCATGGATGTTATCCTATAAATATATTTCTGTGAAGCTGTGCAGAAGTCACAGTTGCTATATTTTTACCTTGCTTAGGTCCTGAGAAATCTCTGAAAGTACGTTTGGGTTACAAAGGATTCTATATAAAAAAAATCAGAATGGAATTATACAGCATGTTTCTTTAAAGTCTCTTCAAGAAGTCTTTTAGCATAATCCTAATCCATCTACTCTTTTGGTATTGTGTGCATGACTAGTGACTGGTTCAGTCATTTCTGTTGCTACATCCTATATTTGATTTTAGGAGGGAAGAAAGTCCTAACTGACATTAGTTTTGCTCATGTGTGGATGGAAAGCTGAATCAAGTGGATGCATTTTTGCAGCTTATCATGGATCCCAGTAAGCGCAGGGTGGATATACGGTCAGAGAAGTCAGCCTGAAGGCCAGTACTGAAAGAGAGTACCGCGGGGAGCAAGTTGTTCTCTGAGAATAATGTTGATAAAAGAATTGAAAATGGCCTTAATTCAAAATAGTAATTGCAAAGAAACAAATAGCCTGTCGCCTCTGAAGACAATATGAGAAATACTAAGATATTCCCATTTGTGAAACAGACAGACAAATTATTATGACAGATGACAGCTGCAAATAATGGGAAGCACTTATTCTGGTCAGTATTAGTTTAGGCAGTGTGTACCAGGAAGAGTAAGAGTACAGCTTCAGTTGGCTGCAATGCAATGAGACACTGAGGTCTTGAAACTGTGGCTAATAGATTTATTCTGGTTAGCTGAAAACATCAGCTGATGAGGAATTTATAAGTAATCATCATCATAGGTTCAGCTATTTCCAAAGCAGAAAGATAATCGCCTTCCTCGTGGTAACAGAAATTTCTTATTGCAGTGTGCAGTATAATAGATGAGAAATGTACATCAGACAGCATGGTTTACCAGGCAGAAATTGAATTTTTTGGGGACACCTGGTTTGTGGGTATCCATGCTCCCTGGTAATCCACCCAGGAGGCTGCTAGTTGACCTTTTTACCTCCGGAGAATGGGCAAGGGGCAGCAATAAGATTATTATTAGTTGGTCTCCCCAGTCTCCTCCCTAGTTGTCAGGATTGAAGAATGAGCTGTCTCACAAAGCTGGCAATAATCTAGCTGCAATATGTCATTTTTCAGACCAGGACTAACACAGACATGCTATTCTGGCTGGTGGAGTAATGGTTCTCAGGTTGATGAAGACAGTGGTGAACTAACTTTATGCTTTTGCCTCACCAAGCAGATCTGTTCTTTCAAGGTTCTTTTCAGTGCTACCAGATTCAAAATGGTGGTAGTGTTTGCACTTGGGGAATATAAAAAAATTCTCAATCTAATTGCAGTAAATTCTTTCAGAAGGCATGTAAGATGTCAAAGATCTTCACTCACGTATTTCTCAACTAAAATCAGGATGGACACTTTTGGGGATCCTAACGTGAACCATGTTTTCCTTTTTCCCTCTGTGAGGACAAGTGCAACGGTAGGACTGCATTTTCAGTCCTTCTAGCACAGCACCAGCTGATTCTTGTGGGAGTTGTCATGTTTCTTATCCATTAAAGCAGACCCCTTAATAGCTCCTATCACAGCCAGGCAAGCTTTAGAAGTTTAGAGTGTCTCTTATGAGACCTGGTATTATACATCTAATTCAGACAAGTATGTCTCGCAATCACTATTGCATTGTTTGCAAAGAAAATACAAGAATTATCCTTTCCTCTCTGACGCATCAAAGCCCACTCATAGGAGGGCTAAATCTCCTGGCAAGAAGGTTGTGGTAAGATTTGCTATTCAGCTATACAGCAGCCAGTGCACAAAAGCTGACTAAATACCGTTGGATCTGCTGTCAACATTTAGCTGTGCATTCTTGACAGTAGTTTTCTCTTTGATGTGTTTCCCCCTGCAAGGGGAACTGCGTAGGTTGTATACAATCTTTACAGTGCTTTTGGTTATTGAAGCTCAAAGAGCGATTCTTTTTTCCTACAGCCGACAGGAAAAAATACTACTATAGGCATCTGTAGATAGTAACATTATTAAAAAAGGAATTTTTGTTGAGTTTTCAGATGTCCCATTGGAAAAAGAGGGTCCATCCAAAATACGGAGAGAAATCAATATTAAAACTTTGGTTCTGTTTTGTCAGAAGGTGTTAACTGTGCTATTTGAGGGAATTTCATCCTGCAGGTTAGGACATAATTAACCTTGACTATGGAAACTGTCACATGGTGGGAGTTCAGAGAGTAGGATTAACGGTGCTTTGGTGCCAGTGATTGGCAGGTGTGGTTTGCCTGTAGTTTCCATCCAACACCTGGCACTGAGAGCACTACCTGAGGAAGGAGGTGGAGGCAGGACCACTGCAGTCGGCTGTGGCTGTTTTTTACATTGGCATTGGACAGACCCCAGAGTCTGGAGGTGTGAGCTTTGGCCCTGTGAACAGGAGAAGCTTTGAGCCAAGACAGAGATTTTTGTAACTTCTTTCCCAAAAAGGGAGGCCTGCCCTCTAAGTTTAAGCAGAGTTGAAGCTGCAGGGCAGAACCCAGTCCTGCTGTCTTCTGTCCCTGTTGTAACAGTGACATATGATGTTGGCCATGGGTTTTGTTTCACAATGAGAGCCACTAAGTGTTTAAAAATCTTCATTCTCTAGAAGCGTATTCAAGATCTGAAGAAGTATTTTTAATAGCAAAAATGTCATTTTTATTAAAATGTGAGTTTATAATAATGCCTGTCTGGTTGGCAAATAACTGGCTTGCATCAAGCCCCAACTTAAAACATAGTGCTTGGAGCACCGTGAATATAAAATCGTATCCTTTCCTATCCCATGTGTAGGAGGAATCCATCATAATTGCAGATACAATGAAGCAGTAGATTTTGACATTTTATTAAGCTTTGGACATGTAATCACTCTTCAATATTCTGTTCAAAGAAGCCTCTGCAGAAAATAGCAGAAAATTACCATGCACAAATAACAGAGAGAAGCACTGAACTTCAGATTTACGCTCTCATTACTTGCTCCATCACATTCCCAGTTCTTTGTGTGTTGTCTTTATGGCTTTTGGTGTTCTGAGAGTAAAGTTCCCACTCATTTTTGGAACTCTAAAAGAACATAAATAATAATGCCTGAATTCTGATATGGTACAGGTTAACAAAGTGTATACAAGTTCTTTACTCTCAAATCTCAAAAACAAAACTGATATCTTTTCCTACTGTTTTCTTTTGATTTCTTTTCCAAAAATACCAGAAAAGTTAGCCGTCTCTGACCATTAGCTGAGATGGATGTTGTGGTAGATTTCTCTGCTGTACCATTCTTAAATATTTCTAAATACTGGCATCAAATTCTGGACTCTGATTATAAACAAAGTCACTTTCTTTTGTAAAGTTACTTTTGTAATTAGTATGATGAGGATTTTACCTCAAAATATTTGTAGAAGTTGCCTTTTGCATACATCTTGGCATAAGAAACTCAGCAAAAATGGAAGGACAATTGCTCATGCAGAAAGAAGAAGTTTCTAATCTCAACGAAAGTGTACCATGTTTAAAGAAAAACATGTTTTTGATGATAAAAGAATTATTAAATAAATCTACTACGTTCAGCTAAGTAATAACTTTTCACCTCACATCTGCTGCAATTTTAAAAAGATAGTTTATTATTATGACCTGCTAAAATAGTTGGGAAAGGAATTGCCTATTCTGTTTATTTACCAGGGAACAGATTTTTTTTTTTTTAGAGGGAGGGGGAAAAAAAGGTCAGGTATTCAAACAGGAGTTAAAAAAAGGAGAGAGAGAGAGAGCAGGTTGTGAATTCTTTGTACTGTCTTTGACTTTGTTGTTTTTTCTTTTGTATATTTGAACTTTTCCTCCCAGGATTTTTTCATATTGCAGATTTCTGTACATGAGTGGATTTCTTAAAGAGCTTGCAGATACAGCCTTTAAAGGTGTCCTTCAAGTCAGTTAGTAGATGGCCTCAACTTCTGTAAACAGATTAGACTTTGGTAAAGTTTTTGGGATTTGTTTTTTTGGGGGCATTTTTTTGCATCTTTATTGGCAAAGTATGGTCTAAGGTGTAGCCTACCATATTATTTTTCAATATCCATTCAGAGGTCATCTGTGACAGCTTATACTCTTAGAAGCAAATCACATGGATGATGAATATGCCTTCATGATATCATATAGAGATTTTTCTGGCTATAGAAGTGATGATTACTTGTGTAGTAGCTTTGCTGATGTAGCCGTAAGGTCTTATGCCTTGAAAAGTTCTAATTTTACCTGCTGTTTCTCAGCTAACCAAACCCTTCATTTGGTTACAGCTGAGGTGGGCGAAGAGCACTTTTGTTGGCAAAGAGTTCAGTCTTAACAAGAAGCTGTAGCAGCTTAAGATACTATTGTCCGGCTGGTTCTGGGTGCACAACCAGTAGAAGGAATATGCTAATGCTCCACAGCCATGTCCTTGCAAAATTCAGGAACTCAGTTTACACCATTGCTGTCACTGACAAGCGTGTGTTGAATTCTTACAGATTGTTTGCCTAGGTAAGCTTAGCACAACCTTTCTGTTTAAGGAAAATGTCCTCTCAAATCTTCTGGCAACATTGTTTGTCAAAATGAAATGGATATTTTAAATAGTAAGGCTCTGCCAGCCTGGCTTGTTTGATTGGAATGGATTAGGTCAGGCTGTGTGCACAAGAGCTGCTGTGCAGGTAGGTGCAGGTGGCTGCAGAGGAAAGGGTGAATGACAGACAGACACCAGGCAAGCTGGGACACGGTGGCACTGCTAACACTGCTGCAGCAGAACTGTGTCAGTGTGGAGGGCATTCACAGTCTTAGGCAGGCTCTGTTGGCATCAGCAGAGCAGGAGCTAGGGCTCTGTAGTAAAATTGTCTTGTGAATTGGTGTGGCTGGACAAAGTGTGGGAGGTGGTGAAAGAAATGCGTGATCTTAAGATATTTTAGCTACTTCATCAATAGTTTGGAGAACATTCCATCATTAATAAAAGTCACTGGTTATGGAGTTGAAACTTTTATGTGAATGCAAATGCATTTTCTGATAATGTCTAAGCAGAATGACTTTGATTTCACTGGAAAACCTTTCCATTTGGTGAAATCAAAACCACCTTCACAATACATCAATAAAAAGTTACTAGCTTGTTTCTCTGATATATCATTTTATGCCTGCAGAATGAAAGTGCAATTTTGTTTAGTTGTCCTGACAGATAGTAGGGGAATAATTGTTGAGTGGGCTTCAAAGCATGTATCCAAGGTCTCTGAGAAGTTTATGTGTCATCTGCTAGTAGTATGAAACCTCGTGCTGCTGTATCTCAAGTCTTCTCTAACCTGTCTCATAAGCACGGGACCATGAATTCAAGTGTTCACTGCAACCAGCTGCTGTTAGCTGTCTGCAGGCTGATGCCATGCATATTTACTAACGTGATTCTTAGCAGACCTTTTTCTATCCTGTGTGTAGGTTACTATAGTTTTCCCTGCACAAGGCTAAGATGTTGCACAAAGTCTCATGTAGCAGCCCTAGAAACAGAATCTGTGACTCCTTTAAGAAAAAGAAAAAGATAAATAAGACCAAAGACTCATTTACTCAACTAACTTGTCTTTTGAACTGAATAAATGAAATGTGCTTTAGCAATGCTATCTGCATATCTATGTATTGAAAGTACTTACGGAATAGATGACTTGGCATGTCCCATCTTGCAATAGGGTTTTGTGTGTGTGAATGAGCTGGGACTGCTAATACAGGAGAAGGTCCTGGAAGTGCAACAGTGGATAGCAAACACAACAGAATTTTATGACAGATGAATTGATGTTGGATTAAGTCATTTACCTCCAGAATTTCTTGAAGAAAGTCACTCTTGAATGTCAGGATGCCACCCTTTGCAGTTATTGGATTCAGGAGGTTTTACTGATCTAAAGCATCAGTAATACGGGTTTATAAGATCTCAGTTCAAATCCTGGCAGTACTGTGATGTCCCAGTGAATTCAGATCACTTATCCTACCAATACCGTATCCAATGTATTTTGGCTTCTGTGAGTCTGGCCTGTTAGTACTGTGAACATGTCATCTTCCAACTCAGCTATGTTGGCTGGATAAACTGCCACCCTTTGGGCTACTTGCAGGTAATTGTCATGCATCCTGCCAGCAGACTTCTGCTATTTCAGATCTGCCACTTAAGCTGCTCATGCCATCATTGTCATCATTTCCTGTTTAAGAGGGAAAATGTGCATTTATTATCAAAGATCTACTATATAGAGTTTTATAAGCCAGTTTAGCTCACTGTCTGAAATCTGTTCAGGAGGGAAGAGTAACCTCTTCTGGTACAGCTATATCCAGAAGAGCGCGTGCCCATGGCTTGCCGTGTTGAGAGCTGGTTTTGACAAGTTTGTTTCAGAAAAGCTTATGAAAGGTAAGCTGTCTTACAGTGAAGGAAATCTGTAGAGGGGTGTGGGCATTTCATTAGGAGGAAATAGCAGTAGGCATGAGGAATGTTTCTGGAGCACACAGACCTCTTATCTAGAACTATTGTTGATGTAAGAGATGTTTGATAGTCAGTGGTCATCTTCCTGTAGAATTGAAGATGGTCTTTGAACTGGTAAAACCACAGTATCCTCTTCTGAAAGATTTATTTCTGAAATATTTATTTCCTTGTCAACTGCAGTTTTTTACTGATGTAGTCTAAAGTCATGCTCTGTCCTGTGTATAGAGGTATTAATGTGGAGAGTGTGCACTCGCAGACTTGGTGCTCCCAGCCATTGCCCTAGAGTTTCTTTACAACCAAAAGGTGGAAATGGCAACATGAAGAAACAGTCTGATTTCTAGCCAAGTTTTTAGTCTATTTCACCTCTAGGTTAGTTAAGCCCTCAGCTTGTCAGTCTCTCACTCCATTTGGTCCCACTGAGCTGGGGTCTCTACCATATCTCTAAGTATTTCTTACTTTGAAAGGGCAATCTTATTATGAGGAATATTGATGTTATTTGACAAGCCCTTACTATACGCATTTAGCTATCTGTTCTCTTCCTTTCCAGCTTCAAGATCACTCCCAGAAAGAGCTAACAAATGTATTAGGAGCTCCTTGAAATTAGCTTAACATGAAGAAGCAAATATACTCAATTCAGTTACTGGTTTAATGCAGATCAAGATAATATTCTCACCTCATTCCCAAGGGCCCCGAAAGGAATAATGCGATTCCATGCTGGCATCTATACAGATAAAAGGCAGTATAATTGTATTATTTGGAAACTACTGCAAGCTACTCCTCTTTTCCCTTTCATTTAAAAGCATTTTGAAGACACTAATGCTGCAGGGAGGGAGGCTTAACATCTGAGCACTGCAAAATTTTTTTTAACTGTCTGTTCTTCCAGAATATTTCTGAGAACTGTGGTTTTGTTTTGGGAAATGAAAAGATGGAAGAACTGGTAGAAGATTTAGAAAGACCTGTCGGGGGCTTAAAGTGGTTAATTTGCATTCCTGAAATTCTTGTCTTGTCTGGAAGAAATCAGTTGATAATTTCTTTCAGGCTGAGGTTTTCATTGGGCAGCACTGGATTTGTTCAGATCTAGATGTTACTGCTAAACTTTTGTCAGAGTGTAAGCTGGGTATGTGACAACGGCCTGGCTGGATGACACTGCAGCAGCCTTTGTCTGGACTAGTATCAAACAACCCTCCAAAAACTTGTTGACACCATCAGCCAGCTGGTTGCCTGGTGGGGTTTTGTTTGGAGACCAGTTACACATTCTGTTTCATCAAGTGCTAAGTCTGATGGTACCTCAGTTGTGAGAAAAGATTATGTGAACTACTCGGGATCTCTGGTGGGTGTGACATCCTTGAGCACAAATTCTCCACAGGAGCTGAAGACACTTTTCTTGCTTATTTGCATATTTAGGTAGATATAGAACTAGCTGAATACTAACTACCAGTTGCGGATATATAAAATACCCTTCCAAAAGACAGAGAGGATTGGATTTGCCAGCTGGTTGTTGTCACATCCTTTGTGACTGCTCCTCAGGCTGGTACCACCATTCTCATACTTGGGCATCTCCTAAATTTGTAAGTTAAGAGTTGCACTTTCTATTGCAAAAAATAAGTATAGTTTTTGTGGGGATGAAGGGTACATTATGACTGGTTTTCTCACCAGTTTTTTTTCTTTTTAATTCTCAGATGAGATTTCTTTTGCTACAACCGTGTCTTTAACCTCAGCATACACTGCCTCTGCTTAGGGAACAGCATTGGTATCACAATTCTTTCAAACAGATAACTTTTAGATTGTAATAGATATCCATTGGAAATGGGAAATGAATTGGATTTGCTGTGTCTTGGAACTGTTGACCCGTGCTTTAGATCAATGCAGGGTCTGGCCGAGTCTTCCTCTTTTCTTTTGCACATTTAGCATGTCGTGCTGAACAGCTAACCCAGCTTACTACTCATGCTTTTCTAGCTGTTTTCGGAGTGCCACAAAACCCAGCCAGCTGCCTCCCTGCTGTAAAACCAAAAACCATCATTCTTAAACTAGATGCACATTATACAGTAATGTAGCAAGCAATCATGAACAGGAAAGCAAACGAATCCCAGTTAGTGTAAATGTTCTTGTTTCTTGGTATCTACACCTGCTGAGTCACATTTAACTTTCCTCTGTGATATGGCAAATTAAGTACTTAACATTTTTTCCCTAGGTATTTTGCATAAAGAAGCACAAAGTGTACTCGGATTTTCTGGTTAACAAGATCCTACTCTGAGAGTACCTAGTGCACTCTTCACGACTGAGTAGCCCACACATCTTGCCACGGATTTGAAGCTTGTCTGCCTAAAAAAGGAAGAGGATTTCAGAGGGCTCTTTGAAGGACTGTACTGATAAGGAGGCTGACATCCCTATCTTAAGTTGAAATGTGTCTTACTGTTTTAGCTTTTAAGCCAGTAGTCTACACTACCTAAAATGCCTGAGGAAAGGTTAGTAGCTCCTGTGGTATTTTCCATGGCAGGTTGATTGCTCAGTCCAAACTTGAGGCTGTTGGATTCCTTCTTAAATTAGCTGTCTACTAAACTTTATGTTAAGTGCTGTAAATATTAGCATACTTTTCATAAGGCACGTGATAAGACTGTTGCTGCTGTTGTTTTAAAAAAACCCAAACCTTTTCCAGATGACTTGTGACCAGGTAGCATTCCCATGCTGACTTCCTTAGGGTGAACACCTTCAATTTTTTCAGTTTTCCATGCCAGAGAGTGAGGGCTGCTCAGTGCAGTATTGCATGTGCATGCAGAGACCACCCACTTTTCCTATACACAGGGATTTTAAGTCATTTGTAACCAGGAGAGACTCTGGATGAAGTTTGCCAGAAATCTAGTAGGAACCAACATAGAGTCCCTCCTACGGGGCAACCAATTCAGCTTTTGGAATCAGTGTAGCCTAGCAGTTTCTAATCCCTCTGGTGGATAGTGGTCTGCCTTCTAATTTTAGTCTCTTTAAGTTTACTTGTAAAGCACAATAGACCAGTGGAAAAAAGATCTGCATTTTAAAAATGTTTTTGAAGAACAGGCATGAGTCATACCTGTCCCTGCAGGCCGTTAAAAAGCTGTCGACAGTGAGCTGCTAAGAAGTGTATTTAATCTGTGTTCATGCAAACGTAAATCACTTTATTCAAAAGCATGAATGAGGTTGTAGTATTCCATTAAGACTGTTGTTATCAAATTTTAATGAGGAACTATATTTACACAAGCAGCAAATGAGTTTTTCCCAGAATTTTCTTTTTAATCAAATATTCCTAAACATTGTCTATGATTTTACAAGGGACAAAAGTGAACATTTTGCAGTCGTGTCCCAATGGGGAAATTCAGCTAACAACTGGGGCTGTGTTTAAATAACTGCATAGAGATTTAAATTTAGGTTCGTAAGTGAATGATCTGGTCAGTGGCTTGTAGCACATTTTGTTGGAGCTAGGTAGTAAAATGGGGATTATTCAGATCTGGCCAGTTTTCAAGGCACAAGTTTGTTCTGCATATGAAATTAGACTAAAGGGAAGAGACCACACGATGTGTGAAGATTGTGTTGAAGGTGAAATTACAAGGAACCTAACTAATGGTAGTCTGTGCTTTGATTTTTTTGCCAACTTTGTGATCAAAAAAATGAGAGTTCTGCTAAATACCAGACTGCAGACTGGTGCGCTCATACTCCTCCCTCCCACTTTGCTTTCCCACTTCCATTCAGT
This sequence comes from Dendrocincla tyrannina, assembly GCA_035047865.1. Classification (NCBI taxonomy): domain Eukaryota; kingdom Metazoa; phylum Chordata; class Aves; order Passeriformes; family Dendrocolaptidae; genus Dendrocincla; species Dendrocincla tyrannina. The sequence continues at coordinate 29,454,724 of JAWWMP010000132.1, read as the reverse complement.
CTCTCCTGTCACATCAGCAGGCCTATGACATACAGCAGGATTTCTTTTTCCATTTCTGTGAGAAAGATTGGCATACATAAACCAGTTTGGCACTGATTGAATATTGGAGATGAAATATGATAATAAAAGAAAAGTGGGCATAAAAATCCCTAGAGATTTGTCAGAACATTGCTGGCATCACTTAAGCAATACTATGGCTAATAACAAGCTTTAGCAGTTGCTTTCAGGAAAATAGAAGGAATAGGAGCTAGGACATATTTTTGCACAGGCTTTATTAGAGCATCTTGAGCCCTGTTCTTGTGTACTAATTTAAAATAATGGTTCACAATATTTTGAGGGGTTTTTTGTATAATTTTAAAATAGTTTAAAATACTTCCCCATACAATCAACTACAGTGGTGGCTTGGACTATTCCTAGACACTTTGCTTTGTAGCATTTCATTGGTATATCAGTAACACTGGATAGGCTGTGTTTTCTTTAATAATTGGATATGTGAAATACTGAGTCTTCATAAAGTTGCAAACTTTAAAACCATGGTTACCGTCTAATTTTGTGGTAACAAGTGAATGGAACAGCAAAGCAAAAATTTCTGGAATCTCTAATTTGCTCCATCCTACCTATAAATAAAGAAACTGTAAGTTTCAAACCCCAGGAATTTAGATAACTGCCCTACTATTTAACCCACAGTGAATGCATTGGTTTAGGGAGTGCATCAGTTGCATCACACTGAACTGGGAAGTTGACAGAAGTTTTGGAGAAATGGTTAAATATGTGATGTTTGAGGTTATGTAAAGGTTGCAACATGCAGTTTTCCTTGAGGGTAGAAACAGAGGGTTTTTTACTGATAGGATTTTTTATTCACGTATAAATTTTATTGCTTGATAAAGGGAGCATAAACTTTTACTGAACAAAATGCTTTCCCAAGAGAAGCTTGGACACAAGGGTGGACAGGTATGGTCCATTTTTATGCTGTAGTTCTTAGGTTTCATACAGGTAGCACTGTTTAAAAATATCTCTGAAATGACACTATGAAATGTGTCACCTTATTTCATACTTCTCATATCCTATGACACATCTGTGTTATAAAAAGCTGTGCTGGGCTCAAATATATTAGAGGCATCTCTCTGTCATCGTACCTCAATAAAGCTAGATTCAGTGTAAAAAAATAAATAAATTATTATTAGCAATTCTCATCCCTCTTGTCTGGATAAGGGACTAGTTACCCTATATTATGCAGTGCTGTTTTTCTTTTGGAGGCAGGCAAGAATGCTGTGTGGTTTCTAGACTGGAACCACCTGTTCAGGGAAGAATTTGTTTAGATGGGGCAGGTTTGCTGGCCTGCTTGCTCTGCCAGTAGCCCCTTTTGACATGAAATTGCATAGCATAAGGTTAATGACAGTGGGTTAGCAAAACTTCAAAGCATCTGGTGTGACCCCCGCATGCCTGGCATTCCTTTCTGCTGTGCAAAGGTTTGGCATCGATCCCCCACTGCAGGAAGAATGTACTCAGGAGAAACCAGCTCACATGGCTCCACCAGGCCTCTAGAGAGGGGAGAGTTGTCATGGCAATAAATCATGAGGGTTCATGGAAAAGGAGTAAATCCCTTTTTCTGTACTATACCGTAGGCATGGCTTGTGGTGAGAGAAGGAAGCTGGACCAAGCAGGTATAATGTGCAATTCTCCTTTTTTATAAGCATTGCTACCGTTTACTGGTATGGAAGAGTCTTTGTCCTGGAAAAATGACCATTTCCAGAGACACTGGGCTGCAAGGAGTCTGTGCCCCACCAGGTCAGAACGCTGACCAGACTGACTCCTGCCCTTCCCCAGACTCACCAAGAGTGCTGTAGCCTAGGGCAACACAGGCAGGACTGGATCATCCCCATAGTGGTTGCTTCCAGCTGCTCTGCAGATGTGGCCAAGAACAGGGGGAGGCGGGGATGGAGCCAAATATCCTCTAGGTAACTTCCAGGTACAGGTATTAGACAAACCAACCAAAAAAGAAGTATTACTGGACCTGGTTCTCACCGATGCAGAGAAGCTCATTAGAGAGGTTAAGATTGGAGGCAGCCTAGGCTGTAACACCCTGGTTGAGTTTCTGATCTCAAGGGACATGGGCCTGGCAAAGAGCAAAGTCAGAACCCTGAACTTTAGAAGAGTGAACTTTGAGCTGTTTAAAGAATTGGTGGATGAGATTCCCTGGGAAACTGAACTTAGGTACGGAGGAACTAACCAGAGTTGGCAACTCACTTGACACAACAGAAGGACAGGATGCCATCCAGAGAGGTCTGGATAAGCTTGAGAGTTGAGTCCATGAGAACCTCATGAGGTTCAACCAAGTCCAAGTGCAGGATGCTGCACCTGTGTCAGGGCAATCCCAGGCATGAGTACAGACTGGGAGAAGAACTCACTGAGGGCAGCCCTGTGGGAAAGGACATGGGTGTTCTGGTGGATGAAAAGCTGGATGTGAGGCAACAGTGCACGCTCACTGCCCAGAAAACCAACTGCATCCTGGGCTGCACCAAAAGAAGTGTGGCCAGTGGGTCGAAGGAGGTGATTCTGCCCCTCTATGCTGCCTTTGTGAGACCCCCAACTGCAGTACTGTGTTCATGTCTGAGGTCTGCAGCACAAGAAAGTTGTGGACCTGTTGGAGCAAGTTCCAGAGGAAGGCTATGAAGATCAGCAGAGTGCTGAAGCACCTCTCCTGTGAAGACAGGCTGAGTGAGCTAGATGTTCAGCCTGGAGATGAGAAGGCTCTGGGGAGACCTCATGGTGGCCTTTCAGTTCCTAAAGGGGGCTTATAAAAAAGAGAGTGACTTTTTATACAAGCAGGTAGTGGCTGGACAAGGGGGAACAGTTTTATCTGAAAGAGGAGAGAATTAGTGTAGGTGTTAGGAAGAAATTCCAGAGGACAGGGAGGCACTGGAACAGGTTGCCCTGTCCCATGCCTGAAATTTTTGAAGACCAGGTTGGATGGGGCCTTGAGCAACCTAATCTTACAGGGGCATCCCTGCCCATGGCAAGGGGGTTAGAACTAGATGATCTTGAAGGTCCCTTCCAGCCCAGGCCTTTTTATGATTACATGCCTCTGTGTCCTGCAGTCCAGATATCCCCTACCTTGTTGATGCTTCGACACTGTATAGAAAAATGCTTCCCCTAGATTTCATGAAGGAAGAAAACATGGTCATCAGGGATGGGAAAGGAAAGGGGTTATAAGATGGGACAATTAGTCCTGTTAGACTCAGATGCTGTGGAGAGGGCAGGAGGGAGGAAACTACTGGGGAATTACTGGGCCAGGAGATTGATGCAGGGAGCAGAGAGCAAGAGTACGAAGGACCTTGGGGCTGGTGATTACAGAGAAATGAGGGTGAGGAAAAGATGGGGAGAGCCCAGGAGATTCATACACATTCAACAGAACAAGCTTTTCTCCAAAGCTGAGATTCAAGGGTCCTGCACTTCTGTTATCAGAAGTGAAATTTACTGGCACATGATGTTTTATCTTCCTCTGGTACTTTTGTGGCAAGGGTGGCAGCCTGCTATATTCCTCACCACTGGTTACCCACAGTGGTGGGGCATCCCATGGGGGCTCAGGCTGTTCCTTGCCACTGGCATGCCAAACAGAGACTCAGTGTATTGCCAGAGGATGGGGTGAATTCCCTTGATGTTATAAAATGGACGCCAGGATGCCATGCCTAAAACATTTGAAAGTTTGCCTTTGCAAATTTGATGCGTGTGCACAAGTGGGTAATGATGTATCATAAATTACAATTTGAGACACTTTTTTTCCACAGAATCTGTGTCTTACTTAGTATGTACCATGTACAGGGCTGTCTTGGTAAGCGGCTTTTTAGGAGTAAAACCATCTTATTCCTGTCATTTCAAATTCCTTTGAATGCTTGGTTTTGCAACCTCTATACACTCTTCAGGTAAGACAGGTAGGAAAAGAGCTTTGACATTTTTAATAGTTTTTTCTTTAAATTCTTCTTAAATCCTTCTGGTATAATCTATGATTCCAGGAATTCTTCTGTCTGTAGCCTAAAGGCTCACCTTATCATTCTCACATACCACAAATGAAGGACAGAAGCTATTTTGTAAATAAATTTCTACAGATTATGCCAGATAAATAACCACTTCTCTTGACAATTAAAATTAAGCTATCTCCAAAGGGGGCAGGGGGAAAAAAAGGGAAACTTAATGGAAAACAGGCAGTAGTAGCAATGCTCTATTTGTATTCAGTGCAAAGGAAAGACACTTTTGGAAAGCCTTCCAAGTCCAGACATTTCTTTTTCTGTACAAAGGTGATTTCCCAACATGCTTATATTTGAGTGAAAACATTTTGAGCATTGGTGTTCAAAGGCAGAAATGCATGCTTCTCCAATTTGGAAAGATTCTTGTCAATAAAAACAAAACCAACGCTGCTCTCTGGTTGAAATATTGAAAAAAAGAAGCTGATCCCTATTAGGGTAATGTTTTGGGGTTTTTGTATTGTAGATGTCACCTGTTCATAAGCAAGAAGGGTTTGTGCTTTGTGTGCCTAAGAACAGTCTCTAGTGCATGGTTTTCTAACTTTATGGACCGAGTCACATGCAAAATCTGAAATTACTATGGTAGAAATATCAGATAAAGTTATTAAAGATGGAGCCCAGGCAGTGACTGCTATCTTCATATTGTCCCAACTGAATACCCTGTGCCCAGGTGGTGCCTGGCTGCTGGCGTGGCACTGCCCTTGACTTCAGTGGTGTGTAAGGATCTCTGGGAGAAGAGTGGGCCGAGGGAGAAATGTGGATGGGATGCGCGGGGCCAGCTTCCTCCACAGTGCAGGCACAGGAGCCATGGGTAGGAGGGCTGTTCTGTGGGGCCACTTGGGCTTGTGCAGTATGTAGCATGCAAGGTCATCTCTTTGAGAAATTCAGGAATGTACTTTGGTCTCTGAGGCAACTGCTGCTGTGGCTCAGAAGCATAGCCCGATTCAATGTGAACTTGAGTGATTAGCACAGCTATTACTGCATCTATAAATAGAATTCATCTTACAATATATTAAGTTTAATGATATAATAAATAGATTACAGTTAACTTTAATAGGAGCGCAATGAATGGAGACGCAGTTCTTATGAAGATCTGCTGCCATTAGTGAATGTTTTGCAAGATGCATTATATGTAATACCTTCTTTCTTTGAAAAATGAGTAACAATACTGTGTAGAAAGAAAACACAAAAAAAGCAACTCAACATGTTGCTGTTGCATGGAAAGCAGTCAAGTACATGAAAGTGCAGGTGGCATTATCAATCTTAACTCTGTTCCTTAAAAATATGCACTATGAAAATGTTTATTATATGATAATATTGCTAGTTTTAAAACAAACCATACAGTGCTTCTATATAAGAAAGTTACATGTGGTTACTGTCACAGGGAATTAAAAGCAACATGAAGCCTACCTCCACTGATATTTTCTTTTCATTTATCTTTTTCTTTAACAAGAAAAAGCTTTGGAAAGAAAAATGTTTTGTGTTTGTTTGGTTTTGGGCTTTTTTTCAGTGAAAAAACATACAGTTCTAATGAAACAACATCCCTAGAGTTATAACATGGCATGTTTAAGGAAAGTTGACATTATACCCTCTGCCTGTGGTTCACCTTGTTGTGCTTGTTTTACGGTAAATCTTTGAGTGTCCCTTTCCATTTGTCAAAGACTAAAGTATATTTTCCAGTGCAAACAAGTTGCTTTGGTAAAAATACAGTCGTCTAGGTGAAGAGGACAAAGCCGAAACCTCTGAGTTCCTTGCCTTTTCACCAAAGGCTGTAGTTTGGCAAGTGTTCAAGGTAGCTCTTCTGGGGTCTTGGGGAGGTTAAAAAATAGAGAGCAGGCTGTACCTCTTGCTGTGCTGGCACAGACACGTGGCTGCGCAGGGAGGGAGATGGGGAATCTGACCTGGCTGAAAAAAGGTACAGCAAAAGGTGTCCTGAGGTCAGTTGCCACCGTGGTTGACTAGACTACAGGGCTATGCAATAAAGGCTGTGGTGGCATACCTGAGAAGATGATGAAAGAATAGAAATGAGTAGCCAAGGGCACCCATGAGTCCAAGGGTACAAGGACTGCTTTTTTTACCTTGTTTTTTTTTCTTTTCTTCCCAGTGGCTATGCTGGCTTAAATGCACATCAAGCTATAGCCAAGAGAGTGATGCCTCAAGGTGTAAATAATAGGCTTATATTCTCTGCATGGGATACTCGGGTCACAGTTCCTCATACCTTTTTCTCAGTGGTGTAGCTGGCTCAAGGAATCTGTGCCCTGCCTGTGAATTGCTCATTTGCTTCTGCTGGCTCAGTTGTTTGTGAGGGCATGGTGGAAAATTAAACACGAAACTAGTTCTAAAAGAAGAAAAAAGAAAACGTCGGGGGTGAAAACTTAAAACTATCTCTCCTTACCCTGCATCAGTTAATGAATCTGTTTCACAAAGTACTTCAACAAATGTTTGTTCCTGCAGAAATAAGGGCAAGAGCAATTTGCGAACAGGAATGAGCAGGTGAGACTGGGACATCTTTAAGCTGGTATTGCCACCAAGAAACAGCACATGGAACTGTTCCCTTCATAAATGGGCATATGACAGCTTTGGCTGCACTCTGTTAAAATAGCCTAAGCAGTGAAGCATATGTTGCAAGTTCTGTGCCCAACTACAAGGAACCAACAAAGAGGACAGGATGTGTGACCTTCAGAGGGGAGTTCTGCTCTGCTGGAGACATGGTGATGCTGTATTATATTAAGCCTGTCTGTGAAATCTCCCTGCTCTTAAAACATAAATTGAAGTTTATTTTAAATATCCAGTGCTGAAGTGTGTTATATACACTTCATGTTTAAATCCTTTTCCAAGCTATTTCTTGCAGCCATTAACTAGCACATCTTTTGTATTCTATCACAATGTATTTAGAACTTAATATTTTTTTTTAAGGCAAATGTTAAAAGAAAGTGGTTTATGGGAAATCTCTGCTACAGATATATACCTTTAAAATGGTATTTGTAATCAAAGTTCAACCTAAGTTCTAGTAAGATCAGGATTTATAAATAAATATGAATCTGATTTTTCAGTTGCTACTGATGCTATTTCCTTCCCTGCCAAAACAAAACCTGAATTCTTTTTACAATTTTGTTTGACTACAGTACTACTACTTTGCATGGAAATCAAGGATAATCATGTGTGGGGAATTTCATTTTGAAAACAGTCTTCAAAATGCTTTGCCAAGAAACATTATACAGTTAGTAAACAGTTCAGTATTACCTATCATACTTTGTAATAAGTATTCTCCATTCCATTTAAATAAGCTTTGGAAGACTTCATGCAACTGACTGTAGTGCCTCTGTGTGTCCTTCCTCTCATAATAGAGTTCCTGTTGTTTACACTACTTCATCCCAAACCTTAAGTTCACCAATACTACAAAAATGTGTCATTTATCAGTAAGCTACTGATCAGTGCACTTGTCTAGGATTCCATGTGCTGCACTTGAACTACACAAGACCAAGCATAAATTTCTTCCTGTGAGTGTGTTGTGGCAAACATGCTGGAGTGGACCTTTCTAAACCTGCTGCAGGCATTAGAAGTAAATTGAGCAGAAATTCCTCTATCTAAACTGCTTCCAGGGAGCCAAGTTGCTCTTGTTCTTACCTCATAGTTGGAATGCAGCAGCTGTTGGTCACAAACTGGTGCACTTAAATTCATTTCTTCAAGTGTTTTCTGCTGCATCAATACTAATGGTATATTCTACGCAAACAGATGGTTACATCTGTGTGATAAGCTGCATTGTACACTGTACCCTTGAACTTTGTTATCCATATACCAGTTTTCCTTAATTAGTCAGTGTCCTAAAATTTTGTCTTGTCCTGCCCACAGGTCTGGAATTTACCCATAAAATAGTTCCAGCTCAGCACCTAGGACACACACTAATAAATCTCAAATTAACAGCAGCCTCTAACAGCCTAGCCCAAGGTGAACTTAGAGAAACCATGAGAACACAGGATTTCCAAGATCTCAGTGGGCCACTTGTTTGATTTCATAATAGCTCAAAAGAAAAAGATCAGACCATAATACAGTGACCTTTTGTAGAGGAAAAGCCCACCCTGAATTACTTTGGAATATGTTTAACACTTGGTGTCATACGGGATTTTTTTCTCCTTTTCTGAGACCTTATACATATTGGACTCAAGCATGTGCCTTCCTCATTGACTGAATGGGAACTTAGGCTTTTAAATGTAGGTGTGCTAAGCTAAGCTGTAGTTAAATGTCTAAAGCAGATGGCAGAAGTACCTCTCTGTGGGGCCAGATTCTTGCCTGAATGGGAGCATTTGGCAAATTAAATGAAGTATGTAGTTGGATGAATAGGTTGAATGTAGAAGACAAAGTGCTGGCTGCTGCAGCTGCCCAAACTAGATTACCAAGCAGAAGGGGAGTGTTTAAAACCTAAGTGGTTCCAAACTTGAGAAAGGGAAAAACAACTAAGTGTGACCATTCTTCCTGTTCTTCTTTGCTGGGTCCAGGGGAAATCTTGTGCAACTTGCCCCACCCAATTAGGATGTTTGGTTTCCTGGATAGAAAAAAAAATTCAATCCTATTAGACAACACATAAAAATCCCTCAAGTATTTCTAAAGGAGTCAGTCTGCTAAATGTGCAGAGAATCCCTTCTGGCACTGTCTTGAGTGATGCATTTACCAACATTAATGGAGATACCAAACCATATTGCTCCATAGTTCCTCCTGCACACATTATGCTCCTAACACACATACGTGTATGTGAAACACCAATTACGGTTTTTGCATTCCATGGTTTAAGTACCAGTGTTTTTGCAAAATGCTGACTGGCCATTACCACAGCCAGACCGTCCTGTGGTCTCTCCACTAAAAAGTGTTTCTCCAACTGAAAAAAAACAAAAACAAAACAAAAAAAAAAATGTTGTTTCTTTGGTCTGTTGCACTGTAATCTCCACTCTTCTGGGGATTATATAGCTCTGCGGGTGATTTCTGTAATTCATTCTAGTCTTTCATTAGAAGTAATAGACGGTCTTAATTACAGCATGCCGCATGACAAACTGGTAAAGGTGCTAGAAATGTTGCCAACAGGAAAAGAATTGGATGCTGTGAATTTTTTTTAATTAAGAGTTGGCAGTACTGACGGGAAATAAGATTGGACTTGTGTCCACTGAAAGCTATGTAATTTTGGTGTAGAAATTTTTCTAAATGTCATGAATTGTATGCTGCTTGTGGCTTTGAGAACTTGAAAAATTATCTTCAGCTTAAACAAAAATAAGACCAACAAGGGAAAGAAACATGGCACCTTTTGATTTTTCTCTTAACTGTAGTCTTCCACAATGGACCTTAATTTGTCAGAAACATTTCCTTTATACAATTAAGTATTCTTAGAGCATATTAAATTACTGCAGTAGATATTGTTTTAAATGTCTGTAGAGATGTAAATGAATGCATCATCTTTGCTACTTGCTGTTAGGCTCCCAAAATATCTGCAGGGTTGGGATCTTATTTCTCCACTCTTGTATTTTCCCAGTAGGTGCAGAGTGAAGCTGTGTGATCTGCAGCACAGCTCAGACTCTAGGGATGGGCAGTTCCACACTACTTTTGCAAAGCTTTAATTAATTTATTACAAGGGAGAGTGTGGTACATTCATGACACTAAATTTTTCTGAGTCCAGGGTGGTTCTCAAAGTCAAGGAAGAGAGACAAAGTCCTTTCTAGACAGGAATTTAGAGTAGGAGTCTAACGGTAGGTGCCCATAGCCTCTGGTGGAGTGTGTTCCTCTCCATCAACCAGAGAGAGCCCAGGCTGTTGTGAGGCATTTAAGGGAAGAGCAGACACTCAACTAGAGTAATCTTGCAACTACTCAGACACTATCAAACTTAATTGGAGGTAGAGGGAATGTTTCTTTATTTGTAGAGAATCTATAGTGGGACCACTATAGAAAAAAATTCTAAATAAGTGAGAACCAGAGCCATATCCATGTGCAATTTTTGGTTTTTTGCTCTGAGAAAGGCAGACTGCTGATGGAAGATGGTCACTGTTCAAACGTCAAAATCTGTCTGTGGTATCTGTATCTAAAATTAGGAAAAATCCTAAATCTTTTGTGCAGAATAAATACCTGACATACCAAGCTTTCTACCACTAGCAAATGATTGTTGGCATTATTACATGGGGGTCCTGACTGTGGCAAAGAGATTACCAGTTAAGTCAGTGGTTTTTTACCATGAGAAAATATCTGCCAATCATTATCAAAAGAGAAGTAATCTGCAATAGTAGCACTCCAAAAGAGAGGAAAATAGTAATTTCTAATTATTATTCAACTCATTGACTGCTTAATTCCAAAGCACATTTTTGTTCAAAAGATAAATCTAGCCATGCTGTCAGATTACACTTGCCTTTGGGTTGGCGGAGAGGCTGATCCCTGAGGATTTCCTGCCCGTCCCCCCTGTGATGCTGGAGGAAGAGTAGCCATCCAGTGCACTCACTGATGGGAGAAGGGGCACAGATAGCTGCAACCATCACAGGGTGTTATGCATGCACATATATAAAGTACTTCTAAATCCCCTCAGTGACAATGTTCAAATTCTTTCTTACTCTGATGATTTGGGTATTAATTTGCTTCCTGTGATTGTTTAATGTGTATATGCAGCCTATGGGGTTTTTTTCCTTCCCCTTTGCATCTGATGTGCCAGCAAAGGAAGACAGTAATAGTCTCCAAGGATATGTACAGCTCTGTTCATATCTAAGGTATGAAGTCAACTCAGGACCATTTTGTTCTCATAAAATATACAGCACTGCAGTTTAATGGATAATGGCATAAATGCCAAGATTTGATGGGCAGAACCATTTTCACTGGGAGACAAAAAAGACTATGAGGACCCAGTGCTGGATGGGATATACATAAAACCATATAGAAGCAGGATCTTGTGTGCTGTGGGGGTAGTGATTTTGCCTTATCTGAGTGTGCTAACACCTGTCACACTTAGCTATTACAAAGTAATAATACATATGCAGGGTTTTTAAAGTATTATTGAGGAAGCTTATGGGTTTTACAGAAAGTACTTCCAATCCTTTAGGTATGTGTTCTGTAAAGGTAGAAAAATTTTTGTACTGCTTTGGGTGGTAAAGAAAAAGATGGATTCCCCTCAGGTCAGCTGGAACTGCATTTGCTCCTGTTTGAGTGCATCGGTCTGGAGAACTGTAGGGCATCTCCAGTTTCACAGCACGCGGGGAAAATTACAGGGGAACGCTGGGGCTTCAGGTCATATTCAGGGTATTCTCTGCTCTGAACTTGGGCAGAAAACTTTGCACGAGGGGGAAAAAAGCCCCAACCCCAACAACAAGGCAAATTGCCAAAGCTGAAGACTCTGAGTTGTCTGTATGGAAACTAAAAAAAACAAGCTGCCTAGTTGCTGTGCTGGTTGCAGTTATCTGTCTGAGAGCCCAGCCATGTGTCAGGAACTTCACTGCCCTTGAGTCGAGCCGTAAGGATGAATTGGACAGATTTGTTGATGTGCACAGAGTAGGAAATGACCAAAAAAGGAGCGTTCTTTAGCAAGTAATTACCCAGGGCTTTCCTTTTGCTTTCACTGAAATCCAGGTGAGAACCTGAGCTAAGATGGCTTGGCGCCGCCCAAGGGCTGCCTTGTACGGGAGAGGGGAGCGTGTGCGCGCCCAGGCTGTTCCAGGTGCGCGGGGAGGGCTGCCTGCCTACCTCCCTCCCTGCTGGGGAAACCCCGGACCCGCTCCTGCCTTTCACAGCTCCGCCGCGGCTCTGCTGCGAATTAGTGTTTTAATGAATATTACATAATTCTTGGATTCGGGTCTTTCAACTCCGAAATCTTCAAACCCCGTTTATTCTATTGTTTAGCCAATAGAGGGTATTTCAGCATCTTTTTCTCTGGCAGAACTGTAGTGCGTTTCAATATTCTAAAATTACCCGCACTTTTGAAGGACTAATTTGCGTCTGTCCACGGAATGCAGTCATGGACGAGTCCAGCCAGGCCCGCCGAGGGCGACGGTATAATTATAATTAGTGGAAACGAGCTTATTTTGCTCTCGCTTGGAAAACCGTGGAGCGTGCGGCACTGGGGGAACAGAGCGAGGGCTGGGGGGCAGCCCCTGCCTCGGAGGCGGTGCGGAGAAGCGCGGGGGGAGAAAAGGGGGGAACAGCCCCAACCTACGCAGCGCTCCTTTTTTTTTTTTTCCTCTTCTCTCTCCAAATTGTGGGCCGTTCCCCGTGGTGGGGGCGGTTTCCCGGCGGCGGGGCCCGCGGTCCGTGCCGGCCGCGCATCCCGCAGTGCCGCGCCGCCGCTGCGGAGGCGGGCGGGGAGGGAGGGACGGGGCGGGCGCGGGGGGCGG
>JAWWMP010000132.1:29395817-29433228 GCA_035047865.1 Dendrocincla tyrannina | reverse complement strand
CATTTTTGGGTGGAAAGAGCACTGTTTCTTTTTTTTTTTTTTTTTTTTTTTTTTTACATAAATAGTTGGCTAACCCACCTAAATTCAAATTACTTACCATTCTCCATTTCTTATTCTTCCAAAGATGCTTGGGAATGAATAAATACACAACTGAGTAGTCTGCCTCTTATGTGATGCAGGTTGTAAAGATTGTATCATAAGCAGCATTGCAACATCTTCTGCTGTGTCTTGTGGTGGGACGAGGTCAAGGGTTTGGTGTTTCTCTCCTACTCACAGGCTGGGAGAGATCTGCCCTACAACTACCTACCCCTCTTGGCTGTATCACCATTATTGGTTTGTTTCAGAGCAATAGTGCAGACTTACAGCAGGTCTCCTGACCATCCCTGCTTATTTCCCATTGGTTTGGCTCTAATGGCAGTTTTGTTACAAACAAATTCAACTGGTTTCAGAAGAAACTCTTATATTATCCAACCTCTAGCAGGGATGTAGGGTCTGAACCACTCACAGCTCCTTTAGGCAGGGTCCATCCCATGTGCCGCAAATGATCAGACCAGGGGACCGGACTGGGGATTGGGACTCTGATACGGGTTAATGTGGGGGCTTCATCACCAGCTGCTCCTGAATCCCTCCTGGTGTGACAAACTGCTTGCTGATGTAGATGGTGTTTCTTTCAGTGCTTATGTGCTATTTTTATCTAGACTGAGATAGCTTCGAGGTGGGGGATGGCAGGGTTCTCAATAACCGATCCAAGAGTCAGACAAGGCTCCAAGAAGAGCCCTTTCTGCAGGTCTTCGTAACGACAGACCTCCGTTAACAGAGTTTAGTAATGGAGAACAGCACCCTTTAAAATAGATTGTCCTTAATATACCTATTATAGCAAAAGGATATAATTGCTACAGACTGTAATTGTACAAATTGAAGGCAGCAGATGAGGTCTGAGCGGTAGAAAAGTGTAAACCATGCAGGAGTGGAGGTGGAGAAACAGATGATGATACAAAGAGAGATGGCCAGGTCAGACAGGATGGATGAGGTGGAAGCTGTAGAAGCAGTAAAGATGTTGTTTATATTGATTATAAGAAAGGGAAGACATTTACACACAGTAGCAAAGGGGGAAAAGAAGAGATAGTTTTCAAGCAAGCAGTGCCATGGTTGCAGCAACTGCATTATTGAATGAGGACATGATATGAACCAGCCAAAAGGTCTGGGCTGACAAATCAACACCTGCCTGAGGAAATGGAAAGAAAGAGGGGGTATGTTTGTTTAGGAATGTTAAATAATTCAAAGGGCAGTATCAGTAGGCCCTGCTGACTTCCCAGTGGCTTTGTGAATGAATCCTGGAGTTACCTTTTCTAGGGGGACCCCTGCCCGTAATAGAAGCTTTATTTTACTCTTACATTAAAATTAAACGTAAGTTTTGAAGACAGGGAAAGCCAATTAAGCAAAAGTATTTTAAAGATAAAGTATATTCTTGACATGGTTCTTCAGTTTGAAAGGGAGTCTGTTAGAAATCCAGGGTATCTGAACACTATACCACGTGTCTCAGAAGTCCCTGGTCATCTACAACATTTGAAGCTTTGCAAACTGTTTGGCAAGAGTCCACTTCTCCTTTTATTTCTGGAGCGTTTGTTTGCTGTTCTTTCTCATCAAAGCCAAAAACTTACTCCTCACCCTCTCTGTGTAATGAGCTACATGTAATTTTTTTTGCAAATGGATCAAGCTCTGGGGCCCAGAAGCAGAGTTTGCTAGTCTTGCCTTCATTGACGCAAATAGTTGTGTTCATCTGGCAAGGCTTCATCGCAATTTTCCATGTCAGACACTTCCCTCAGAGACCCCTTACCAACTGTAGCTGGAGGTTGGTTTGCTCAAGTGAAAGACTAAGGGGACAGTGTGCTAGAGACAACATTTTGTAGCAGCTGGATTGCTTAAAAAGAGCCCTAGGAAGCTGCCTGTACCCATCCCCTAATGATGAATGGACGGGTAAAAGAGAGTGCCACTTTTAGTCATTAGCATCTCTTTCCCATTCGTGAATCTTTTCCCTTTTCTGTTCAGATCTGTATTATGTTTTAAAAAAAACAAAAAAGTGTAAGAGAGCTACAGATTAAGATAGTGTACAGTGACATTATTAATCAATAACATGTTGGTAACTGCTAGCAACATTTGCCACAGCAGCAAAGAATGCTCTTCAGGTGGAGTTGTTCTAATTTAGTAAATGTAGCTGCTTATAAATTAAAAAGTAGACTGACCTTGGAAATTTATATTATAAGGAAGTAGCACAGGTATTACTTTTCCTCTTTTTAATTCTCCTAAATTCAAACACAGCTGACAGATAAGATTAAAGACTGCAAACGTTTGTGCCTAATGCCAGTCTAAGCTCTGGGTTAATGAAACAAACAGCAGTTGGAAAGTTGGTGAGATAAACAGTTCTTCAGTGCATGATTTATGGAGAACTGCTATGTGATGCAAATGTTTCTATTGAAGGAAATTTATAATAAAAGCTGTTTACAACAGCACTGCTGCAACTTCGGCTGAGGCATTCTTGTTTCTCTTTAGTTTTCTGAGGTACTGGATATGAGACACGGAAATCCTCATCTCCCATGGTGACATACACACAGGTGGATGGGGAATATTTTTGCCAGCTTAGACTATTTTATCAGTTGCCAACAGTGTGTGGAAAGACTCAGGTTAGGAACCTTCTCCCCCTCCTCCATGAGAGTAGGCTGTCCAGTGTCAGCTCTGCATTTGGTGTAGCATGAGAGCGTGGCACTGGGGTGAGTGAGCTGCTGCGCACGGGCTGCCCCCACAGCAGCCCTGGCAGGGGCTCACTCTGTAAATACGGCAGCTCAAAGCCACCTCCACTGCCCTGATGAAATGGGGCCACCTGAAAGTCCCCTGGGTCATCATTTGGGTAAATGATACTTTTATTGACTTTTCAAGTATTTTGACGTTTTAATTAGGGAGAAATTATACAACATGATGATCTTTCTACATCCAGTAAAGCTGGGTATTTATCAGCTTTGCATTCGCTTTCAGAAATTCCACCTTCCTTTTCACTTGCCTCATTGTTCTGCAGAAACTGCACAGTATACAAACATTGTAGTATTGTGGAGACTGGAGTGAATTGTCAGAGTCAAATCCAGAGAACAGAAATTTAGAGCATGAGTAGTAATGGTCCTTAGATACATGGCAGATTAATACAGAAATCTTAATTGTAAGGTATCTGGCCTTTTTTTCTTTTTTTTTTTTTAATTTCAGTTAGCCTCTTACCATAACTGTAATATCATTTGTATGTGGTAATTTACTTGTAAGTGTCACTCTAGAAGACATTTGAGATTATGAATGTGAATCTGCTCTCAAAAACTGTGATGTCTCATTTTCTCTCTAAGGCTTTATTCGTCCTCTAATTCTGTTGCTAAATCAGTTAGCAGTAGTTGTTGTTTTTTCCTATAGAAAGTATTTTTTTCCTTAAATTGTTTTCATATAACAAATCAAAACCCTTTGATGAGCACAGATGAGTTTAAGACATGCTTTTTGGATATGCAGTATATTATTATTTTTTTCTACAAATGATGCTCCTAATCTGCTATTCTCTCAATTGAGTACCTTATTAAAATCTTTGACTTCTATGGTGCCCATTAGTAAAAATGTGAAGTAAGAAAATTGCCAATCAAAAGTCCCTGTTTATTCAAGTGTAAATTGATACTTACAAAATATGTGTTGGTTTATAGCCAGGATTCTGAAATTGCAATGTTGTCACTTAGGGACATGCTGTAGTAATGAGCAGGCAGTAAGCTAATGTACTTTAAGAGAAAGTTTTTTACTTTCCTTTCCTCTCAAAATTTGGGTTTACTAGATGAAACATGAAGGTTAAAGTTACCATCTCACTTGCATGCACAATGGAGAAAGACAGAGAGGGAGCGCATTCTGTTGCAACCCCTTCGTTGTCTGTAATGTGTGTGTAGGTTTCATCAACTTCAAAAGGAGCTTAATTAATTTAATTATTATTACTAAATATTATTATCTATTTAATTGCCAATCTGTATGTGTGTGTATAACAAATCCTTTCTTAGCTTATGAATCAGTGTAGTAATTTTGAATATTTGGTGTTGATTAACTCCTCATTTTTGTGTCATTAGCATGAGCATTTATCTCTTGGCATTTTATATGCTTGTATATAGGTCGATGAGGAAACTTAATTTGCCTTATTGGCAAAGCAATGGCACTTACTGATACAAACCAAACTCTACTGTGTTAAACTAAGCTTACTGTTTCTTTCTTCTTTTCCTTGCAGAGCTGGAGTGGACCAGAGAAGTTACTTGCTTTAGATGAACTCATTGATAGTTGCGAACCAACACAAGTGAAACATATGATGCAAGTGATAGAGCCCCAGTTTCAAAGAGACTTCATTTCCTTGCTCCCAAAAGAGGTGAGAGATGCAGGTTATTACTGGATTGTGCGGTGCATTGGCTGCCATCTTTAGAAACTTTGTGCTAATTTTGCCAGCATACTGATGTAAACCAGTGTTGGAGGTTCACAAATTGGTATGCTGCCACAACATGGCTACTGTAATTTCAGGTTAACATACCTTGCCATATCTCCTGATAAGCACTTAGATACCTGGAAATACAGATGACCCCTTTAAACAAAATCCCAGTAGCTTTAAAAATATCTCTGTATCTTAATTGGGCCAGTTGTGCTTCTCTTTTTTTGAGAACTAATTCTGTTAGGGCAGCACACACAAAAATTTCCTCTGGATGTAAGACCTCTCTGCGCATTATTGTGTAAGTGTAAGCATTATTTTTTAATCTTTTAAGTGGTGGGGGTTTTCTTAATGTTGTCTTTGAATTTATTTTAAACAAACAGAGCCCTGAAATCTCTACTAAATAAACCAAAAGTAAATCTAGAAAAGCACTTATCACTAAGGATAAAGCCAAACTGTAATTAAGTAGACATGTTACAGTAAATCCTTTACTGCAAATCAGATCATGTTGTATCAGGTTAAAGAGAAAGTAAGATTTAGATTTCAGCATGTGTAACTAAATGCTGTCCGCAGAAGCGTAACTCTTGATGTCTTCCGAACTAGAACATGAGGGTGGATATGAAGGAGTATAAACCCAATATGCTGCAGTTACTATATAAATGTATTTTAGTTAATTTAGAAGTGGTACTTCTGACCTTGATTGATATTAGGAACTTGTAAGCATTTGTTATTTGGAGAGGGCAGGAAGTCATATTTTCTTTTGCCATATCTACCATGTATTGGGTTTTCTGTACGAAAATTTTCACGAGGGCTTAAGTCTTTACAAGTCTTTAGCCACTAACACTCTACAAAGCAAGTTCTTTTAAGATACTCTGGTGCTAGTATTTGGTTGCTGTGTTTGACATGGTCTTACTGCCTGAAGACTGTTTTATATCTCTGTTCCTTGACATTCTTTTGTGATGTATATCCTCTTTTTGAATACTTAGGTGTACAAGACCCTTCTTTCCATTTTTATATTGTCATATCTTCACAAGTCAGGAAGTGTCACAGCCTTCCCTTGCTGGCTGGCATTTGTAAGGGTTGGAATCAATTTATGCAATTACTATTAACTTAGTACACAAGAGATGAGATTAGTATTTGCAGAAGCACTTTCTGCAGCAGCCTTCTATGGGAATGGAAAGGATACTGGGGGAGGAGAAGAGTTTAATAGGACCTCTGCATGGTTGCCATGTTTCTAAGTTGCTCAAAGCAGCCTTAATTCAGAGGCCAAGAGCTTTGCCACTTCTGCATCTAGTGATAACAGTAACTCACAGATCAGTTTTCTTTGCATGATTTTGTGTCAATACTATTTCAAGTGCAACCACTGATCTAGTTACGCTGTAACTAAGGATCATGTTATTATTTCATTTTTAGCAATTTCTTCACAGGAAAGATACACTATTTAACTGTAAAATTTTCTTTGGCACTTAGGTTTCTTGACTCCATTGTAAAGTACTAATGTTTAGTTTGTTTATTTTTAGTGAGTTTCTTGCCTCTTGAAACCAGAATGTTGTAAGTGCTTCATGACAGGCTGACTTCACCAGTGAAGTTGGCTTAAATAATTTTTGCTTCCTAACCCCGAGTCACTGTCACCAAAATTAACCAGGTTAAAAAAACCTGTCGAGCGGACTCCACCATCTCCTCTCCTTTTGCTTCACCCAGATCTCCTAAGCGGTGCTGTCCTCAGCTATTTAATTCTGGCTGCGGTGGGGGTGACACACTGAGCTGTGGGGGCATGAACAAGTTGTTAGGGTCAGTAATTCTGTGAACAAGCTTCCCCACCGAAGCCAGCATCCTGCAAGAACACGCTCCCTTGAGTTGTCGCTCCGCATTAACATCTGTAGTTATCTCCAGTGCTGTTGGATGCAATGCCATGATTTTATTACTGAACCAGAACAAGAAGCTGATGTGGGCGGGAGGGCTTTGCTTCAAAACCGTTTTCTGCAATGCAAAGACAGTAACGTAATAGCCAAATAACCAAGAAAATGTTTGCTTTCCTCTTAAGGAAGCATGCTGTCAAACAATCTGAAATAAATACTCTTTTCTTGCTGACACTTTAGAAATAATTATTCAAATCACGTAATTCTGAAAATCAGGTCTAGAAACCAACAGATGAGGACTTTTGATGAAATCAGCCATAGAAATGTTGTTGGTTCCATGTCTGTCAGTGAAGGAAAAGGCAAGAGACTGTTTACTATTGGGTATTATTAACACTACAGCAGAGAGTAGTCCTAAATCCAGTTCAGTGAAAGGTCGGATCTTTGCTACCTGAAGTTTTCTTGCAACTAGATCAATGAGTTGAGACAAAGGGGCGTCGTCTTTTGTGCAGTACTAATCTTAAAGTCAGCTGTGGGCTGTGTTGACCATTGATGACTAGATAAATATTGTCTAAAATAAATGTTACCCATATGTAACCTGGTTTAGAATCAGTTGGCTCACAGGTTTAACACCATCTTAGCAATCGTCCCTATCTGTGGAGGTAGGACAAGTGGTTTGTAAACAAACTCTGCTGTCAGTTGAGGAACATCCAGCAAAAAATGGA
The DNA here is from genome assembly GCA_035047865.1 of Dendrocincla tyrannina. Classification (NCBI taxonomy): domain Eukaryota; kingdom Metazoa; phylum Chordata; class Aves; order Passeriformes; family Dendrocolaptidae; genus Dendrocincla; species Dendrocincla tyrannina. The sequence continues at coordinate 29,426,170 of JAWWMP010000132.1, read as the reverse complement.
AAGGGTCTGTGTCCTGTTTGATTCTTGCCATGCACAGGACTATGTGATGGACATAAGGAAACAACACCTATTCAATAATTTTACATGCCAGGAATTAAAACAGAAAGTGTGAAAGGACAGGTACAGCAGTTGCTCCTGTAATAGACAGCATTACACCAGTTCCTAAGTGCTGATTCCCTGAATAGGGACAGAGGAAGGTTCTTCAGATTTGTGGCCTGGGATGCCTACGGGATGCAATGCATTATTTAAGACACAGGTCCCTCCAGTGTGGAGTCATGCATGCTCCCTATGAGCTGCAGGTAATGACTTGCAAGCAAGGTGTGTGTGCAACCAAAATGCAAACAGTTCTGACATACTGAATTTTTATTTCCTGTTCAGTTACTGCCTGGTCTAGATTAGTAAAAGTAAATGTTTCTCACAAAATACGGTCAAAAATCTGCTGAGGTCAACAGCCTACGGTTATGACTTCCTTACTAAATTTCAGTCTGTGTTGCTTTGAAGGGCAGGTTCTATTTATATGTATCATAACTTCAGCTGAAAATTACATTTGAAACCCTAAATACAAAAAGATATGGCAAGCAGAAGTAAAAGTGGATGATTTGATTTCCTTGACAGCTTCTGCATTCTATTAGATACTGACAAAGACCCCACTGTTTCAGCATGTAAGTAGTTCTCTGCATCACTGTTTATCAATATTTTTTTCTGCAGAGTCTTTAGCTGTGGAAGGGATTTCCTGCATCTTAGATTATTTTCCATGAGTAGGGACATGTATTGTTGCGGTTAAGTAGAAAAGCTGTACTTGGTAATCACATTCTTAATGATAGCTGTCCTTGTGTCTTGGATTGTGTTTTAGATACCTCTGCCTTTGTTTAAGACTTCAGTACATTTGAAAATGTATGTGTAGATTTTTGGATGGTTTATTGTGATCACACTATGGCTTAGCCCTGCCAGCCAAGGTCTGAATTTTCCCAAATAACCTTTAATTTTGTCACGTGGGAAAAAAATTCATCTTCTGCTTATTTTCACTGGGATTTCCCATGTAGTTTTGGTAACATATTGTGCTAAAGTTACTTCAATCCTTCCACATCCCAGTCTGCGAAATTCCCTGTAACACCACCTAGGAGTGTGTTTATGTTCTCATCAGAAAATGAGCAATAGCTACACTGTGTTTCCTATCTCTGCAGAGTGTTTGTGAGCTCATGTACACATAGCATCTACTTGTTCTGTATTTGAGCTTTCTGAGTGATGTTATTCGTCACAACATACATCTCTATTTGCTTGCATAGTGAGTGCTGTACTTCTAGTTCAACTCTCAGAATAAGTTCTGGTGTACTTCTTAGCTAAAATAACATAGACATAATTACTTCACTAATAATTCTGCTCACAGTAACATGGATTACATTTTTTTTAAAAGTGTAATAATGATTTCAGCTGACATCTACTTTCTTGCAAATACAAGAATCATTTTGTGATGTGGTCTGTATGAATTTGGTTACTTAAGATGATTGTTACATTTCCACATGCCCACAGGAATAAACTGGAGTCTGTTAAGTTTCTGAGATTCTTTAATAATTTATCGTTTCAATTTTCTGTATTTCAGCCCCTGATGTGTGATAATATGTGGAATAACTTCACTTTTCTTTTCAAAAGCAGTGTAGAAATACATTTTCTTATTATTTTTTACAGCTGGCACTGTATGTGCTGTCATTCCTGGAACCCAGGGACCTTCTGCAGGCAGCCCAGACATGTCGTTACTGGAGAATTCTGGCTGAAGATAATCTTCTCTGGAGAGAGAAATGCAAAGAGGAGGGTAAGGCTGAGCAAAAAAGATGGATATAATGGTCAAAATGTTGCTATCATAAAAATTGCAGTTCATTTACATAATAAGCTTAAAGTTTTACGAAGGCAGTTTGTGTGACTTTAGATTTAGTGCTAGTTATGCATTAAGCTACATGGTTTGTATCTCTTTTGAAAGTAGGAAGCAGAAATAATCCATGGAGTGCTAGAAATGAAATGAGAGTTTAAGTCTGAATATCCTGTATATACCAGTTTTTAGAAAACAATTGGGTTTGCTTTTAAAGGGTTATTTTTATTCAGGATACAACCAAAGGAAATGAGAGCCTAGGTGTAAAAATGATATAGTCTTGCAGTTTGTAACATGGAGGAAAAACTGTTTGGCTGGGAGAAGGGCTGCTGTAATTTCACGTCACTTGCAGGAAAATTAGCCCAGAAATGGCACATGGTAGTTGGAGAAGAAGCTAACTGGATTGCTTATAGAGAGCCACACAATCCATTAGCAGCACAGATATCATCCTGCTCATGCCAAATCAAGAAGATGAGATGGTTCAGCAGTAATATGAATGGGCAAAAAAAAAGCTCCCAGGAAAGTAGCAATGTATTCGTGCACATGAAGAATGCAAGCTTTTATTTCTAAGGAGCATTATATGAACAAGGAGTCTGTTCTGGGGGTCAAAGCACATGCATGTAATCTCAGAGCAGTATCGTTCTTGGACACAGGCAAACACAGGGCCTTGTCCAGACTGTGTGGAGACCAGGACTTGTGAGAGGTCGATGCAAAGGGTTCAAAGAACATGACAGCATCAATGTAGCTGCCTTTCTGTAAGGGCACCTAAATTAATTTGTTTTCTTTTGCAATGGGTGCCTAACTCTTAAATCTACATCTTTGAGCTTACAAGTAAGAATAAATACATCCAGGCATGAGAGCAGAGGCACACAGGCCAGTATTGCAGCCTGGTTGGCCTCAGTTTGCTGCTCAGTAACAGGATGGAGCCGTTAATTCAAGACTCGCAGGCAGAGACACCGGAGACCGGGCTAAAGGCAGAGGAGTGAAATCCACATAGTGGCAAGAGACAAGACTCCTGCCAGTAATGAGATGCAGTAGAGAGAGGGGCTGCATAGGAAAGGGAGCAGAGTGAGAGAATTGTAAAAAAAAAGCTGTATCTGCAGTAGCAAGGCTAAAACAAAGCACTGCTGCTTAAGCGTCAATCAGAAAGGGCATAGATAGACTTAAATTCCAGCCAGGAGAGGACAATGCCAAAAGCACTTAGCCTTTCAAATCAAGAAAGTAATTAAAAGCTCACAGTATAAGGAGTTACAGTGAACTTAAAGGTAATGAAGATGGGTGACTAGAGTGGAGAACCAGAAAGGTTTAATTCTTGACCATTTCCACAATGAGCATACAAGTGGTTATGGAGCTTTTTGAACGATACCCATTTGTAGAAAGCAATACTCTGCTCCTTGCCTTGGAAAGGGGAATCCTAAACCAAGCGAGCAGGTTGCCAGCAAGGAATGATGAACTAGAGCATTTTCAGACATGATTACAGTAATGATTATGCTGAACCAACAAGGACAGATGCAGAATAACTCGCTGAGGAGCAGGGCAGTGTCACTGACACACAAATACTGGCAGGCAGGAGGTTGTTACATCTCTGCTGAATTTAATGTCAGGGGTCACTGTAAAGGTTTGGGAGGGAAGGTGTTTCCTGTGGGGCGGCCTCATCTCTTCCTGTCTCCCTGTTTTTTAAAATCCATTTTAGGTATTGATGAACCATTGCATATCAAGAGGAGGAAAGTAATAAAACCAGGCTTTATACACAGTCCGTGGAAAAGCGCCTACATCAGACAACACAGGATTGATACCAACTGGAGGCGAGGAGAACTAAAATCGCCCAAGGTAAGGTTCTGAGCTCTGTGCACGGTGCCATGAACAAAGCAGGATCAACTCGTAGATTGGTTTTTTCCTTTGGACAAATCAGACCATCCATGCACAAAAAGCAGTGTATTGCTCCAGAAAAAAATAATTTGTATTTTAGCTTATCCTGGGTTTAAATTATATTCTGAGCACCATATTGGAAAATCAAAGTGTTATTCTTCATAGAGCAGAATTCTTTCACTACTGTTCTAAGAATTTCTGTACCATCTTATGTAAATATGCCAGTCTGAGACAGATAATCTCAGAAACTTGGTTGGAAATACTTATATTTAAACATAGAGACACATATATAGTGTATAAGTGTGTATATATATGTATTGGTAGAGCTGGGTCATGTTGCAACATAAAAATACTCCACAACTATTCTGTGATTAAGTCATGCTTTATTTTTAAATATATTCCTCTAAATTGAACAGCACAAGAGAATAATTTCATTTCGTGTTGAGACTTCAGTGGGGTTTTCTAAATATGAAAATTCTTTTAATGGCATTGATACATTATCATTACATCTTTTCCAATATGAAGATATGAAGCAGTATTTCAAACCTTTTGTAAATAAAATACCAACTATTTAATCAAACCTGGTATTGAACAAGCAGTCAGAAATATGAAGAAACCCCATATTCATGGCCTTTTAAGGTTTTAAGGCAATTTACCTGTTTTCTTAATTACTACAACAAAATAATAAAGAACAAAAAAATTCCCCTTGAAAACCTATGGCTATATCCTGCTGTTTATTTGGCCGTGACTTATGTACATCTCTGGCAACGGTTCTGTATTTCTTGCCTTGAGATGCCACATCAAGTTATCTTGGAATTATTATTAAAATTACAGCCTCTGGCATTATTCAAATGCCATTTCATTTCAATGAACATCTTGAAAAGTGCTCAGATATCTTAAAAAAAAAAAAATTCTTCATTCTAAATATTCTGATAAGGATTGTTTTTGTTGTATTGCAGTAAAATATACAGAAATACAGCTTTTCCAAAATAAAGTATTGAAAATCCCACCTCTGTAAAGCTACATTCCAATCCACATTTCCAGCACATTAAATTGTTGCCTTTGTTTGTATTTAATTGAATTAATGGTTTTCTAGTTTTTTACTTTGGTGTTGCCTGGCATTTAACACAATACAATGCATGGCTGGTAAGGCTTAAAAATAGATGTAGTCAGCCTTGACCACTGAATACAAACACTCAACAAATAATACAGCCCCATCCTTTTTTGTTCAAGATTGAAACAAAAGGTAGCATAACTGAACTGAAAAATAAAGAGATGGAATAACTGTAGAGGAATCGAGCAATGTCCAGTTACTAATTCAGCCTACTTTTGCTAGGGATTTTTCCTGGTACTTTTAGGAGGCTTACAGCAGCTGTAGTGTGCTTGCTAAGCAATGCAGCATCACTCCATGGAAGGAGGAAAACACCTTCTTTGGTCCCAGCTGGCGGTAAATTAGACTTGACACACAGGATTAAGGGGCCTTATTATTACTGAAGCAACTCTAGCATTTTGTAATTTATGAATCAGAGGAGCACTTTGTTTCTTCTGCTTCTGTCTAATCTCCTGCATTAAATTGTGACTGTATGTTTTGTGTTCTTCATTGTCAGGTGCTCAAAGGGCACGATGACCATGTGATCACATGCCTGCAGTTCTGCGGGAACCGGATAGTGAGCGGCTCTGATGACAACACACTCAAAGTGTGGTCAGCGGTCACAGGCAAGGTAATTGGGCTGCTTTGCTGAATTCCTTAGGAAATGAGTTACAGGTAGAGCACTGGTACACAGAAATGCTGGTGTGCCATCAGACCATATTACAGAGTGGTCTTTAGTGCCATCTGGGGCAAGAATCAGAAGGACCAGCTAAACGTGTGAGTCGCCTTTTTCCACACAGAAACTTGTCTAGTTCAAAAAAGTCACCTTGATGTGAAATTGCAATGCTGCTCATGTTACCATTGGCATATATCTTTGTTCTCCTGGCATTTCTGCTATTCTTGTGGAATCGTTTGTGACATGGATTTTAAAGAATTCGGACAGCTATGTTACTTATCTTCCTTAAAGCTTAATTTAGGCTGCTTTTACCCTCTGGATCCCCCTTTCTCAGTTGTCTTCTAGCATTCTTTCTGTTATTTTCAAGTTTTTGAAATGGGGTGTTTTTTTTACTGGCTCTGATTTCAAATACAGAGTTTGTTTTTCTTTCTAATCTACTATATTGCTGAGCCACAATAAAAAATTAACTTGCTTTAGGTTTAAATATTCCCTATTAAATTAGATCCAGCTCAGGCAGGAATTTAATAAGCTTCAATAATTTAATTTTGGCTTAGAGAAGCAAAACAATATGTGCAATCAAAAAGACAGTACTGAACATTTCACTCACGTTAGAACATTGTGGCCTCAGCCCATAGGTTTTTTGTTTTGAGGTGACTGACCATGTTTCAAGGATGTAGTAAAGGCCTTGGGGAAACAACTTTTTCCTTCTAGACTACTATTGTGTGTACTTAGCTTGGTTTTAGCAGTGTAGGTAACAACAGGACAACTGTTGAGGATAACATGCTTAAAATGTAAAAGGTATCCACTTCATAGTGTCAAAGCTGAGTGTATTAAGCATTTGTCATTGCATGCCCAGAAGATCCTTGAAGGGATTGTTAATACTGCTGTGGGTAAGAATAAAATTAAGAGCCATAGGCAGCCTCACCCTGCTGCTGTTGGCTTCCCCACAACAAACTGTCTAATGAAGGATCTCATAAAGAAATTTACTTTTTTTTTTAATTGAAAAGGGCGACCTAAACGCAAATGAAAAATGCTTTCTTTGTACATATCATACTCCCAAAAGCAAAATGTTCCTTTAAATACACAAAATTGAGCACAGTAGCATGACTTAAAAATTATTGTTCAGTAATTTTTTGAAAGTAATTACAAAACCTAGTGTGACTATTTATCCCAAACCTTTAAGAGAGCCAGAAATTGTGTATGGAAAATGGAAGCGTGCTGTATCAGCCCTCATGCTCAGTGATGCTGAAGAATTAATAAAATAAAAAAACCCTAAAGGTTGGTTTGTGCAAATGAACATGACTAAATAATTCCCTTGGCAGATGTAAAGCCGAAAATAAGGATTCTGTGTTCTTACTGCTTTAGCAGGATGATTTCTTAAAATGCGAGCACATTGGTTAAAATAAGAAAAAAATAGAACTGTAAAAGTGAATAACAACTATGAACTGAAAAAGATGGATTTGATAGCAGTGAATTAAGCTAGGAGCCAGGAATTGCAGAAGACTGGTTAAAAATTGTTAAAGGACAGGAAATCTATATACAGCAAAAAAGCAAGGCATTTACAAGGATGCTAGAAAAAATGGGATATTAACAACAGGAATTAGTATACTGTCACTGATGCAGAAAAAATACTTTGGAAGAAAATTCATGTGATGGAAATACAGCATACAGTGGTAATAGAACATTTCAGCAGAAACTCACAAGGATGTTAAACAACAACTATCAAAGTTACGGTTTTTGTTATTACAGTTGACCCAGATAATCTGTATTTGATTTTTTTTTTCCCTAAAGTAACCTGTGGGGTAAAATTAATGCTTTTTCAGAAGGTATGAGGACATGGAGAAGATCAGGGACAGGGCAATTAGAAAGCTAAAATGTGTCAATGTTTACATGGAGTAAACTGAAAGACTGGGTATTTAGGATACATTATCTCAGATAAAAAATATTGCACTACGTCAAGAGGAGTCAACTAACAGTTAAAGGAAGGCCACAGCAATTAATGCCACTTAGCATTAGATTACAGAAAAAGATATCCTCAAACTGCCTTGACCTCTTTTCTCATGCAGTTCCAGGTTTGACTGGTAAAAATACTAGTGCAGAAGTAGATGGCTGTGTGCAGTGCAAGACTGTATCCCCATGGCAGAACTGAAGAAAATAGAATAATGCAAAAATCAACATGGCACGTATTTAAATGGGTTAGAAAGTGGGTAATTATAGAGATCATGTTGTTAAAGTAAATGCAGGATCTTTATGAAGTATCTTTCTAGAGGAGTCTTGCAAGGATCTTTCCTTGTCTGTGCTAATTAGCATTTATTGCTGCCTGGTGAGAAAGTGTATATAGTCATTACTTGTAAGGAAAACAGGCTGAGAGACAGAGACAAGTCATTGTTTCAGGGCGACGGGGGTTTTGTACAAGTAGGTGTGAGCAAACACTGTCTGTACATGATGAGAAATCATGTCATACATTTGGGATCAAAGAAGGTAGGCTGTGCTTATGTAGTGTGGGATCCTCTCCTGGGCAACAGTAAAGTCTGAAAAAGGTTTCACCATTTTTTTTGAAGGATTGATGCTGTAGCTATGGCTTGCAGAGTGAGATGTTACTTGGATAAACAAACAGAAAAAATACAACAAAAGTATATGGTTTATAGATTGATGGTAAAACTACCAAGTGAATGCTCTCTCCGCTCCTAAAACACTTCAAAAAGGTATTGGAAGTCCTACAGTGACTCCAAAAAATGTCAGGAAAACAACTCAAGGCTGAAAAACACACCCTTGTATTGAGAAATTTGGAAATATGGTTTGGTTTGTCAAGGGGAAGATTATAGGGAAAATTCCGTATAGCTGAGGTACCAACAATTGAGAGAGTAATTTGATGAGTATTTTGTAAAAAGTTGATTTTTTTTTTCTTTGTTCCATCAGAAAGCAGTCTCCAGGGGTCTTTTGGTGTAAGAGCCAACTGTTTCCTTCAGGATTGCTTTTTCTTAAAGTTTCCAGTCAAGTCTGTCAAAAGGGTAACTAAGGAAAATGTTTCTTTTCAGTGTTTGAGAACACTGGTTGGGCATACAGGCGGAGTCTGGTCATCACAGATGAGGGACAATATCATCATCAGTGGATCTACAGACAGGACGTTGAAGGTCTGGAATGCTGAGACTGGAGAATGCATACACACCTTGTACGGACACACCTCCACCGTGCGTTGCATGCATCTCCATGAGAAAAGGTATGGCTTTGTCCAAAGCTGCAGCCACGGCTTGGCCTGTAACTTACACACTTGAAAATGCTTGTTAAACTTGGGTACCTCATCCAGCATTGAGTGAAACACAAACCAGGCGAAACATAAATCAGCACGAGGGAGGAGATGATTAATAGAAGCAGAAGCATAAGCCTACTAAATGAAGAACTGAAAATTGAGTCATGTACTTCCAAAAGTCACATTCTGTGTTATTTCAAAGCTAATTCTTTGTTATGTCGTGATCCAGTCTCCCACACAGAGTAATTTCTCCTTTTGTCAATGTTACAAACTTTTACTCGTTTTAAAACAACTGAGTATTGTCACTGCAGTATTTTATTTCAATTTTAACTGCTTGTAACGTAATTTTTGCAATAGTAAACCATGTCTTGCTTCAACAAACATTGGCAAAGCTCTGTTACTTGGCTGTGGTATGGAGCTGTTGACAGCTTGTTGATTGTATTTCTTCTTTTTTTAAGAATTATGAGGTTTTTTCTTTATAAATGCCATTAATATTCATTCCTTCTCATTTCTGTTCTTGCCTAAAAAAGCTTTTAAAAGTATAAACGGGGAAAAAAAAACCCAAGCAGAATAACTGTTAGTTTACTAAAACTTCTAAAGATCATCTTATAACTGTTACAATGAGTTAACTGCGTCATTATAACAGAAAGCTCACAGCACTGGCTGGAGTTTAGCCTATTCATAAACATTCATGGATAGATACAACAGTCTACAATTATGGCATCATTTTGCTGTTCAGGAATGAAGTGCCTTTTTAAATACTGATTGCTAATTATATCAAATAGACATAACCTGAGGAGGTGAGTAGAGCAAGGAAGAAGAACACTACAGTCAGCTGAGACTCTAATAAAATGTCAGGCCAAGCTAGATCTTTGGTGGCTGGTGGACTAATGCTATTTAATGTCCCAAATTAAAACTCATAACCAATGAATACCCAAGTTTAATTGTTTTAATACTTTTATGTCCAATGCTAAGTACAGGAGGGGTTTTCTTGTTCCTCCAGAGTGGTCAGTGGGTCTCGAGATGCTACGCTGAGAGTTTGGGACATAGAGACGGGCCAGTGTTTACACGTTCTGATGGGCCACGTAGCTGCAGTTCGGTGCGTTCAATATGATGGCAGAAGGGTTGTAAGTGGTGCATATGATTTTATGGTCAAAGTGTGGGATCCAGAGACAGAGACCTGTCTGCACACACTGCAAGGGCATACTAACAGAGTCTACTCATTACAGGTATGTGATTTTCATCTGCTGCTTTGGTTTCCTTAAGTAACATTTAAAGTCAGTTTATTTCTCCTTGTTCATTAAATTGTGGGTACCTAATTCCAGACTTATACAGACCACAGGAATGTAGAGGCAGCTGTGATAAGCCTCTCTTTCATTTTGTTACACTGATTATATGTTGTCTTAATTTAGAAAGAGATTGAGATTTTTTTAGAGTAGAATTTTTTTAAAGGACCCAGTGGAGTAAAGCCCAAATCTTTATACCAGCAAGTTACGTTGTTTGGTGGGTAGATGGGTTGTTTGGTTGGGATTTTTTTTTTTTTTAATCTTGCATGTATTATGGAGCTATGTTTTTGCTTCACCCAAGAAATTCTAAACTTACTGTTTTAAATAAAGGATATAATAATTGACAGTATGCCAAAAAACCCCATTGTGTTAATGTTCTGAGTCATGGAGATCTGTTTATTCTCATTTTCTAGTCCCATCTTGCAGTGCTAAACTATAATTCACTAACGCTGAACCTAAGACTTTAATGATGCTATGTAAATCTCCAGCCTTCTATACTTCCTTTTTTCTGAGTAGAGGCCAGATGTACAACTGTGAGGTTTTTTTAGCTGTAGCATGTTAATGTAGGCATGGGTTATTATGGTGCTGCTTCATGGCATCTCTCTGTTGCCTACCAATCATGCACAAAGTTGGCAAAGATACACACAGACCTCATGTCTCAGGTCTTCTTACCCTTACTAACACCAAAAATCATTTTATTCATTCATAGAGTCAAATCATCACTTCCAGGCATTGAGAGGCGAAAGAAATTAATTTCATGCTTGTGCCTGTTCTCACCACAATCTGGCAGGACTTGAAAAAGAATTTAACAAAGACAGTTCAAAATTGGGAAATGGCATTCAACATGTAACTGCTCTGGTTTGTGGCTCAGAAAGTGAAGCTCTGTGCTAGAGACATTTTTCATAAAGTGTGTATTTCATAACAGGTATCTCACCATAGTATATTAAATATGAACAAAGTACCTAATTGGTTTCCTTTCCAAAAAATAGGTAGCAAAATTTATCAAAAGCTCCAGCCCTTCTCTTACATTCATATGCTGAGGAGTGTTCTCTAGACAAGCAGGAAACAAGTTAAAAATGCTGTACTACCTATCTATCTCTCAAAAATTTTCTGAAGATTGCATTTCATGTAGGGCAGTTTGGGAACAGAAGATGTTATTCTGCCTTATCTTCACCAGTGACTCTTGTTTTGGCTTATGAATATTCATGTCTTGGTCTGATACTGTAGTAATAATGGATCAAATAATTGGGTTGTGTTACACACTGATATGTTTCTGAAACCAATGAGAGGGGGAAGAGGGAGGGCAGGCTGGAGACTACAGGTGCTTACAGTTTTGAACAGAAAGATTCTTTAAAATTGCATGGTGGCTCCTGACCTTTGGCCTGAAACAGCAGAACTCCCATAAATAATCAGGTGGAATAAGCCAGTCCCTCCCTATCTCTGTTCCCTGGTAGGTTCTATTATACCTCAATATTTCCCCATGAGTAGACCTAATATTTTCCAGAGAGCCTTTGTGAAGCAGTTGAAGGCCACTGAATGTGGTTTCTTACTCTTTCTTATTTGCCTTTGAAGTAACCCACAGGTTCTCAGGGTTCATGGGTAACAGGCCAACCACTGATCCAAACCATTGTCTGTTTCACTGTGACAGCATCAGTTTGCTTTGATTTCCAGCCTTAAAGCTCTCCTTCTGCATACTTTATGTACACAAAATGCAATTAGTTTGCAGGAAAGGGGAAAAGAATTCAAAATTCGTTACATCAGTCTGATTTAATTCTTTTTAGGAAAGAAAAACATTCTGTAGTGTTTCCACCCATGTCTGCTTGGCCACTTGGCACTCCTTTTTATCTGAACTCAAATTAGCTCACATCCTCTTTTGAAAACAAGGTGCCCAAAACAGGGTGCAGTCTTATCAGTGCTTACTAGAAGTTAAAAGTTGGTTTATACGTGTTACATTCAAATACCAGAGGGGTCGTCGTCAGTATATTTTCACCAGAAATGCAATGCATACAGCAGATAAGCAATCTGTATGTGCCAGTTGCTCTTTATGTTCTTTTGAACCTAGGTGCCATGCTCAACCATATTTGACTGCAGAGATCTAAGATACTAGTTTTCTGCAGGTTTTATAACAGAAGTAGCCTCAGATAGTCAGGTTCCCTTAACTGGATTTGTTCTTTGCCATTATCAGGTACCAGTTAGTCCACGTGGACAAGTAGTGTCAGACTGCCTTAAATATAACAAAGACTCTTGCCCAACCTTCCTTCTCCCAGGTTGCAGCTTCATTCCTTCCCTGTCAAACTCATATCTTCACAGTTTTCACTTGACTTCTATACTCTGCTTTGGGTCAGTTCTGCTATTTCAAATGTCACCCAAATCCTGATGAAAATGGTAAATGCCAGTCCTCTCTGGAACTCCTTCTGGTATCTCCAGTAGTACTGCGAACAAAGTTCTGAATGGGGTAGTATCCCTGCCTCAAATTTGCCCCTCTCTTTGTGAAAATATGACCAGGACATTTGCTGTTTCACATGGCTCTTCACTCTGTCACAGGAAAAAAAATCACATTGGTTAAGATAATTTTCCCACAAATCTGTTTGCTGCTACTTACTGCATTACTAAGGGCTGCTTCTGGAAAGTGGTTAGGCTGATTGATCCATAATTCCCCCATCTCCCATCATCATCTCCTTCCATAAAGAAAGGAATTGTATTTGCCATCTAAAGCTTCTCTGTCTTCCATGGGTTCTCAAAGATAGCAGCAGATGTCTCTGAGATTGTCTTAAGACAACTTGCCTTATGTGATGTTTTTCCCCCATTCTAGCAAAAGCTTGTACTCAGTTGTTAGTGGTGCTAGTGCTGTGAGCCTGCGCTCAGATGGCTGGGGACTGAAGCAAAAGAAGGTTAAATAACTGGCCTCACTCACTGTTTCCTTCCCGCTGTGGATAAATGAGCTTTTTTTTTTTTTTTTCTCCTTTTTTTGGCCTTCCTCTTGGTGTGGTTTTTTTGGGTTTGTTTTTGGTTGGGTTTTTTTTACAGAGTAGTGAAATGGGTCTTGCTAGTTTTATCTTGTTTTGTGCCCTGCCTTTCTGGTTTTGTCCCAGTGGGCTCTTTTATACACTTCTATTGATCTAGTTTCTACTTTTTGTACAATTCCTTGTGCTAGCCAAGTGGGTCTTGGTAATTTACTACACTTCCTATCTTTCCTTCACACAAGGATAGTTTGTGTCTTTAAGAAGGTGCCAACTGTCCTGAACTCTTCTTCCCCTCAGAGAATAGATACATAAAAACCTCATGGGAAGGAAGTCTCATTTTTTAAAGTATTCCTCCTTGAAGCCCATCAGTTTTGTTCTACTCCTTTTTTCCTTTTTAAACAATTCTGGATTCTTATGTCATTGTCACTATAACTCAAATTACTTTTCACCTTTCTGTTCTCTATACGTTCAGTCCTCTGGGTCAAAAGCATTTTGTATCTTAGCCTGTATGCCTTTCCCTACAATGACTAGAGAGCTTCTTACTGTACTACTATCCTTCTTATAGTTAGGATTATAAAATTGCTGAACCCCACATTTTTCAGTTACTTTCCTTCCATTTTCCTATATTTTGACTGCTGTGTGGATGATCCTGGGCTAAAGTTGCTTCCTTTCTCCAGCTTAAACTCCCTCTGACTTGTGAAAAACAGAGCTGGCTTCTTAATGTCTTTAGTAGGAAAACTAAGTTCTCTTACCATTGCACACTGCAGTAGAGTCAGTATTCAATTCTGCTGTATTTGAAGGAGTTGCATTGCATTTAAGGGACCCGTGGTTCAGAGTCTCTTTTTGAACTGTGTACTTCATAGCCCACATGTCTACAGCAGAAAATTACACTAACCATGAATAACCTACTCTAGTATCAAACATGGCCCTCTCTACTTAAACTGAATTCTTACTTTGTAATGCAGTTTCCAAATATATATAGTATCTCACCTTGCATTTAGTGAATTAAACGCTTAATAGCCTTCTTCATAAGATCCTAATATAATTGTTTGTAATAGATTTACCTTTCTTGTAGTTTGATGGTATCCATGTGGTGAGTGGATCTCTTGACACTTCCATCCGAGTTTGGGATGTGGAGACAGGCAACTGCATTCACACTCTAACAGGCCACCAGTCACTCACAAGTGGAATGGAACTCAAGGACAATATACTTGTGTCTGGGAATGCCGATTCTACAGTCAAAATCTGGGACATAAAAACAGGACAATGTTTACAGACATTGCAAGGTAAGCTTAAACTACCATCATGTAAATCAAGCAGCCTGCAGTAATCTATGCTGCAGATTCTACATAAAAAACCCTGAAAAATAATTACTTACAAAGAAACGAGCACTGACCGCTTACAACTTAAATATTTTTCTAATGACAGCTGTATGATCCTTTTCTGAACTAGAAGAACAAAATGTATTTAATCTAATCTATTCAAATCACTTGCCTATTATGAAAGGCAGATGGTCTGGACTGATAGCAATTTGCTATGGGTATATTAGCCTAATAAGCCACAGAAATATGTAGGAAATTACATCTCAAAACAGCCAGTCAATGTATTTATTTAGGGGTCACTTAGATGTTTCAAAGCCTACTGATTAATTGGATCAGGAGGCAAAGTACCCTGTCTGTTGCAATAAATCCAGAGATGCAAAGAAGAAAGACTTTCGTTTCCACTTTGACAGTTGCCATTCAGGCATCATGCACACAAACTCATGGTTTGTTTCTCCCCACAAAAAAGGTCTTATATTATTCCCATATATCATAATGCAGCATCACTGGCTGGAGCAGAAAATTAAATTTCCCTGTAATGCAAACTTTGCTGTTTTAACAGTATATATTTGTATGTCAGTGTATAACTGTCAATATTTACTGATGGAGTAATCTCATAATAACCCTTCAAAGGGACTTGGAGACGAACTCTTACAGCACTCACCTCATCCTGGATGGTTAAGTTCATTTTCATGAATGTCCAAGGGCACATTTGCCCTACTGTTTGTATCCAACACAATAAGATCACTGAAACAAGGAAGGAAATATTGAGGAATTCTTCTATACCTGCCTTCACTTTTTGAAAGCATGGCAAGACTTCTGTACACAAACCCCAGAGTTATAATAGTTCTGTAATAGCTCTAATAGATAGAAACAACTATATGCAGATAGCTAGGTATTTATCCTAGATGCAGTGCTGCCTGCCATTGCTTTCTAATTAAAAATAAAAATGTTTTTGTTTACTATTACAGGTCCCAACAAGCATCAGAGTGCTGTGACCTGTTTACAGTTCAACAAGAACTTTGTAATTACCAGCTCAGATGATGGGACTGTAAAACTTTGGGACTTGAAAACGGGTGAATTTATCCGAAATCTAGTCACATTGGAGAGCGGGGGAAGTGGAGGCGTCGTGTGGCGAATCAGAGCTTCTAACACAAAGCTGGTGTGTGCGGTCGGGAGCCGCAACGGGACTGAGGAAACAAAGCTGCTGGTGTTGGACTTTGACGTCGATATGAAGTGAAGGGCAGAAAGATGAATTTGTCCAAACGTGTAGACGATGTTCTCCTTTCCCTCCCCCCTGAAAAAAAAAAAAAAAAAAGAAAAAAAGAAAAAAAAGAAAAAGGAAAATATCCCTTGTCCTTGGTGGTGCAGGATGTTGCCTTGGGGCAACAGATCCTAAAGACCTACAGACTACGAAGGAGAAGACAAAGATGACAAACTATAACTGACAAGAGAGGCTTTTGCTGTCTCGTCACATAAAAAGGCTACACTTTTGACCGGGGCAGCTTTGCAAAAATCCAGCTTTTGAAATGAAACCAGGTGCAATTAATTTCTTTACTTTCCTCCAACTGCTTCTTGAGCAATATTGGAGTGGAAAAAAAAAATGTTACAGTTCTTGTTACCAAGTTATTTTACCACAAAGATCTTGAAATAAGCTGCACAGGTGAGCCTGCTCGTGCACCCCTGGGCCACCCTGGGTCCCGGCAGCCCCTCCGAGCAACGTGCTGTCCCTTAGCCCCGCTCTGAGCAAGGGGTTGGACTGGACAACCTCCAAGGTCCCTTCCAACCTCTGGGAGCAGTCACTGGTTGACTTTCAAAAACTAGAGAGCATCTGCAATGGAAAAAAAAACAAACAAAAACAAAGAGTCCATTCCTGGTGTGGAAAAGCGAAAATATTACTGTGAATTGTTTTGTACAGTTTTATCAGAGCTTTTTCTTTTTTTTCTTTTATCCTCTTTTTTTTTTTTTTTTTGCCAACCATTGCCAATGTCAATCACAGTATTAGCCTCTGTTTAATCTATTTACTGTTGCTTCCATCTACACTCTTCAACGCATAAGTTGCTCTGAGGTGGCAAGTTGTCCTGGGTTTTGAGAGTCCTCTGATGGATTTAATTCGCAATGCTGGTGCTAGAAGTAGGTCTTCAATTACGGGATTGTTGTCCCACCCCTGTACTGTATTCCCAGTGGCCAAACTTATTTATGCTGCTAAATGAAAGAAAGAAAAGCAAATTATTTTTTTTTATTTTTTTTTCTGCTGTGACGTTTTAGTCCCAGACTGAATTCCAAATTTGCTCTAGTTTGGTTACAGAAAAAGACTTTTTGCCACTGAAACTTGAGCCAACTGTGCCTCTAAGAGGCTGAGAGTGGAAGAGTTTCAGACAATTAAGAGTGAAGTTTGCCTGCAAATAAAGAATTGAGTGTGTGTGCAAAGCTTATTTTCTTTTTTCTGGGCAAAAATTAAAACACATTCCTTGGAACAAAGCTATTGCAGCCTGTTCTGTGGGGAAATTTTTCTTTGTGAGGGCTGTGGTGAATGGAATGAACATACATTAAAAAAAACTGACAAAATTTTTTAAAAATATTATAAAATACAAAAATTAAAGTTGCTGGTCAGTCTTAGTGTTTTACAGTATTTGAGAAAAAAACAACTGTTACAGTTATTGCTGGGAGGAACTGACAGAGCAAAAACTTACGTTTTTGTAAAGATGTCACATGCAAACAAAACGAGAAACAAAAGAGTCCAATGGTTTGCCTCATTCTCCAAGAGCCACAACTCAAGCTGAACTGTGAAAGTGGTTTAACACTGTATCCTAGGCGATTTTTTTTTCCTCCTTATTTTGTTTTTGTTTTATTTATAGTCTGATTTAAAACAATCAGATTCCAGTTGGTTAATTTTAGTTATGTAACAACCTGACATGATGGAGGAAAACAACCTTTAAAGGGATTGTGTCTATGGTTTGATTCACTTAGAAATTTTATTTTCTTATAACTTAAGTGCAATAAAATGTGTTTTTTCATGTTAGTATGTCTTTTTTTTTTTTTTAATTTTCTAGTTGTTAATTTATCATGTGTCCTACGAAGGGTAAAGCAGGTCAAGTTGCTCAGCTTACTGGTAGATGCTAAAATGTGTCGCAAGACTTTTTATATAACCTTCCCCAAACAGGTGCGCAAGTGTCCTCTCCTTCAGCTGCCATATAGGATTTGTCACGTGGGTGTCAACAAACGCGCAGGAAAGACATTAGCTCCCTATCACTAAGAATGTGTCAGGACTTTACTCTGGAGGGAGTAAAGCTATAAAAAGCTGCTCAAGTACGTAAAACTTCTTCCAGTAGCATCTTGTTACTGCATCTTAAATTGAAACTTGATTTATTATTTATGGATTTCAATCAGTTGATTACATTTGACAGCAAAGAATAAGCCCATAAATACAACTAAAATCAAAGTTAGGATTGTTGGAGAGCTTGAAATAAAGCTTCTGAAGAGAGAAAAGCAAAAAACATCATTCCACATCAGTCCAACAGCAGTGTTATCAGTGCCCTGAAACCAAGGTAAGTCATCATCTGTCTCAGAAACTTAGCACTTGAGTGTCAGTTTCTCTCTCAAATCTCCCTGACCAAAATCATTGTTTTCTTCTGTGTAAGCTTTTCTGTCAGGGCAGAGCATTTGCTTGTTTGTGACAGCTTTTCCCTGTGGAAAGCTGTCTTCAAAAGAAACCAAACCAAAACATTAGAAAATACATGGATGAAAAAGAAAAATATTTGTATACTTACACATCTATGACTATGTGCTATTGAAATGTAGTTCCAATCCCTGCATTATGCAAAACGAGCAATGGTGAAGGATCACGCTTCCATCTGGCCTCTAGAGATTAAAAAGCCATCCGAACTGACTGAACAGCTCCAAATTGTAAAAATCTGTTCATTGAGTTAGTGCTTAAGGAAAAAAAGCAAACTTGCAGCAAGCACTGACAATATAAAAGCTATGATTGTCTTGGTATTTATGTAAAAACAATTAAAGAGCTAATCCTTTCCTAAAATGACAGTGAAAGATTGCCAGGACTTTGCATTGTGCAGGTGAGAATGCAGGCCAAGACTGAGCCCCTCTGATAAGAGAAGGTGCGTCAGGCTGGGCTGAAGTACTTTTGAGAGGGGAGGGAAGTAAAAGGGTAAAAATGTGAATGTTTAATGCAGGGAACAGAGCAATAGCTTTTAAGATTATGTAATTTTCTTCCATGATTTGTAGAAATGGCAACAATGTGTTTTGAAAGAGCAAAGGCATTGGCCTGATGGTGCAGGAGAATGAGAGATTTGTGAGTAATGTGCTGGAGGGCAGACATACAAATCAGGGCAGAAGAGTGAAATGACAGAAGAGGAGGACTAATAAATCCAAATCAGTTCAGGTGTGCAATCAGTTCAAGTACACTTTAAGCAGCCAATATGACCAGGAGGAAAATGTCCTTAACCAGAATTGAGACGTTTTCTGGTTGACAGTAGTTCCAACACTATCTTATGTTCAAATTAACACAGAATAACTTGAACTTGTTAAGCAAACCATATTTTCAGCTTCCTTCATTACAGATTTATGTTCAAAAAATTTATTGGCTACAAAGTCAAGATATGATTGACTGTCATGTTAAATACAAAACCCAACACAGTACTTAAAAATACTTCTTAAGGAAGCTTTTCCCATTCAATAAAACAACTTCACAAAGTTAATTGTGTTAGCACTTTAGACTTCAGATTTTGTGAATACTGTTTAGGTTTGTAAGAGTTGCTTATGAGCTATCTGAACAACATAGCTTAATAAGCAGAAATTTCTTAATTTAAATGACAGCATTTCAAGAATGGCCCTGTAGGAAACACTGTGTGAGAAACTGTTCAAGCACTTTTTCTTTACAGTTTCTTTATTACCCTTGTTGACGTACTCACCGTAACAGTTCACTTAGTATGAAGTCTTCGTTTTGGCAGCACATGCTCAAAGTGAGACTTCAGGAAACATCTTCATTCTCTGTAATTAGATTTTGCTTTTAAGGTGGGTAGAATGTTTCAGGGGCTTTTAAATAAGAACATTTACAAATACTAGTATAAGACTATAACAGCTTTATTATGCTCTCAGTACACAGGCACTTCTTGAATCCAGTGGCTTAGTCATCATAGGCTATGTCAGAATACCTGCAGCTATCCCAGGGAGATAATTGCACCAGTGTTTCTGGCATCTCTACCCTCTGCTCATTCCCCTTTTTCTTTTAGTTTCATCCCCAGGAAGAGCTTCCTTATTTTCTCCGATGTTTGAAACCCAGTCAACGACAGTAAGAATTTTTTTTAATTAGGTATTAATTCTTAGTGGACCTTGATCCTAGCTAACAGTAAGTCAGAATTAGTATTGCCACTTCCTCCAAAAGCCTGTTCCTGTGGTCTCAATTTACTTATTCAAGAGATAGGACCAGACATTTAACAGCTGTGTCTACATCAATTTGTGGTTCAGATCAGCAGCTTTCCTAATGGAACACAGTGGTGCCTTGGAGCCCACAAACAGGATTCCTGCAGGGTGTAACTAAATCTGGAACAGCCCTCCAGGAGCACACCCCAGGCATTCAAGCCACTGGAGGAGCATGTGAGACCAAACCAGAACTAGTCCAACACCTCAAAAATACATTCATGTGGACATTAGCTCTTCAGGACCAGCATTTTGTAATTAACATTACAGTTCTGCTCCTACTGCACAGAACTAATTGCTGGTGTGGGTGTAACCATGGGCAAATCCTCTCCCACAGCACCCCCGGCTCCTCATAATCAGCAACCAGTGCCCATACAAACAAAATCTGGCTGATGCCGCTTCGGGTTTTTTGCCAGAGAAAAAAATTCATATGCCTTCAGCTCTTTCAGCATGTTTATGGATGGGTTCTTTAGATCGGCTTATGGGATCCAGTTAAAAAGAAATACAAATCTCTCACAATCAATCTGGCCAAAATTTTCTACCACTAAGTCAATAGTTGAATCATTCAGAAAAAGAAATCATGAAACTGTGTCATTGGGCAAAAGAACTGAATTATAAAAACTAAAAACCTGCCAGTAATTACTTGTGTTAATCTGACAAACAACTGCTCCTTACTTACAGGGTAATATCCAAGCCATAACCACTGAATCTTTAATAAAAGTGGGAATAGTATTTTCTTTCCATCTTCTGCCATTTTATCTATAACCTTGATCCCTGACATTCTGCAATCCCTGACACGTTCTGTGTAATGATGTTTAGCGTTTGATGGTGATACATGATGTTTAGGGTTATACATGAAGAATATGATCTATATGATATACACCAGGTTTTTCAAACTTCATCTAAAATGGCATGTACAATTTTTCAAACACCTCTTCAAGCATCAGTGCAGGTTTATAAATACAACAGATGTTTTAACATAAAAGCTGTTCCAGATTCCTTCTGCGAGAGAGTCTGACAAACTAGAAGGCACCAAAAAGTCAGCAGCCAGTACAGGCTCTTGTTCCCTGTTCGGAGTGCCCGCTGGCCCGGCAGCTGCAGCGGTGCTTCAGAGGAAAGGAATGGTGCATTGTGCTACCACGAGTGTGAGCTGCTGAGGGGAAACGCTGCAGCACTCTGTGACTGCAGTTGCCTAAGAACCAATGGCTTTATGCCCATGTATACTGCATTGCTCTAGCCCAGCTGGGATGTAAGAGCCCTATAAAATCATAATTTAGCTAGGACAGAATCTCCCCAAGAAGAGAGAGGAAAGAAATCATTAATCACAGCAGTTGCCAATCCAGCAGTAGTTCTAAATTACAGACCGTACAAGGCAACTGAGACTTGGCCAAAGGCATCTTCCAGCTCTCTTTTGTCCTCACACCTCTGCCTTGCTTAGATCCAGCTGCAACTACCTGATTCCTACTGACAAGCTGATCTTGTCTAACCTTGTAGCAATAGTCTTGGTGAAAGAAAAGCTGAGCTTTTTGTCTTCTGCATCTCTCTGCTGCTGGAATCTACACTGTACATTTTGCCACTTTACACAGGGACAGCACAACCTCAAGTCTGACACTGAATGCTCCAAGGTAGTACACGAAGATGAGAAGAAATCATTCATCCTAGAGTGAGAGATTCACCATCAGTGTTGCTAAAATGATTCCCAGCCTGAGTCTAGACTGAAAGCAATGTTCTAGACCTTGTGCAATTAAGTTTCAAGTCGATCTCAATTCCTTAGTTTTTCAGACATGCCTGCTAAACAGGCAAATCTTAAGAAGCTTCAGAGTTTAAGCAGGATCATAAGTCTTGTTGCCTGGAAGCTGGGAGAAGTCATGGTAACAGGACAGTTGAAAAACATGGAAGATCTATGGAAGCTGGCTCAGAAGTGACTTGTGAAATTCAAAGAAAAGCAGACAGGAATGTGGGGCTTTTTCTGTCCAGAAGATTATGATTTTATGTCCTACAACAGCTACTCTAGGGTATTTCATCATTGTCATCAACAAAGCACAGGAGTAAGCTTTTTAATGAAGCTGTTAGTCAGGCTGCCCTGTAATTGAGGATATAACCAACCCTGTTAGCTCTGACTCACATGAACTTCTCTTACCTAAGGCAGTTGCTTGATGGGAAGATGAATGAAATGCCCCTGGACCTTCTTCTGTCTGGTTCCTTATGTCTGAGATGCAGGTTTTGCAGGGTGCTTACACTGCACTATTTGAGAGTGCTTTGCTCTTTTAATTTAAAACAGGAAACATGGAACGTAGAAGATCCAAAAACTTCAAAGGCAGTTTGCATTGCCAAAGGAGTTGCATTTCAACTCAAGTTCATTCTCTAGACTAAATATTCAAATCTGACAGTGTGAGAAGATGCTCACACCTTCAAGAGGATTGATGACTTCTAAGGGACATAAAGAAGGATTCAGATTATGACTGTAAATATCAGTGTGGTAAACTGAGCAGTACAACTCTTCCTAAATGGGAGTTTTATTTTGAGCTCCTCAGTTGGAAACGAATTTCTAAAAATACCACAGCTTTACAGAAAAGAATATAAAACATGTTTCCTTTGCCCTGATATACAGAAGATCTGAGTAGTACATTCCCCTCTCTTTTCCAACTGTCACTTGCTTTCAATTTTCCTGATACATTTCATTGCTGATTTTAAATGTTCACATTGTAGTTTGGAAAAAGGAAGAACTAAAAAGCTGCAGACTAGACATGGCTCCAAAAATGTGCCTTCAGTCAGTTTGCTGCTCTTTGCTTTGGTGTTCCTCCAGTCAATTCTCAGTTGACAGAAGTGAATGTTTCAATTAACTAGCATACATATTTTTCCAAATAAACAAGTTTTATAGAAACATGTTTCTGTTCATGTTGTTATTGTGACTTAGCACATGCTTTAGGCATGCACTGGGTGATGTCTTTACCATTCTCCTGACTGCTGCCACACTTCAAATACCCCAATTTCATTCAAAACAGCACAGTAACATGATGTTCCTTGTGTCCACTCTTCAGTCTCACACACATTTTTAGATTTCAAAACCAGAGGATGGATCTGTCTGGATTCACCTGTTCACGGGCAGTCATTTACAAGCAGAACCAGCCCTTGAGACCTCCCCGTTTATCACTGTTGGCCATATGGCACAACAGGGACAACCCGGGGCAGATGAGCAATAAGATGAAGGAATGCTCTGTGTGAGATACCACTAATGTGTCCATCTGTTACTACAGTTAAATGGAATATGGCTCTACTAAACCCACAGGTCTCCAATTTGATTTGAAAAATTCCAGATTACAGCCTAAATTTAAAATGTCTCAAACTACATATTCATTTCTATACATACACATTCACATCTTGAAGTACTTAGACATTTTACATATTTTAAAAAAGACTTGACAACTAAATAATCTTTCTGTTTTCCTCTATTTGTTGGTCTTATTTTCTCTTTTCTTTGACATTCGCACTGTAATTTCCTTATGTTTCCCTTCCTCCTTTGTCCTGTTCCCTATGTTTTTCTTTTTTTGTTTTACCATTCATGTGCCTATTTTCCACATTTTTTTATCTTCCTCATCTTTCCCCATTCGCAAACATCTCTGCTTAGAACTGTCATAGCCAGCTCTCCTCTCTTCCTTCATTCCAAGATCTGAGTTGGCGAGTTAGTCTTTTTCACACCACTCTATACATATAAGACATACAGAAGATACATAAGCCAGATGAGAACCAAATATAGAGCACTCAGAAAAATTCATTTCTTTGTCTGCTTCAACATGTCTGCTCCTAATGTGAGTCTTTCCACAGTCCACAAATGACTCATATGGTCCAACAGCAATAGGATAATGCCCTCTTAAGCACAGACTGTTCTACCACCCATTTCATGAACAACTGAGCAACAATCATTGCCTAATTCAGTACTCATCAAGCATTCTCCCCTCTGCTTTCTGCCTTAAGTTAGTATTTTCTTTAAAAATTACGTTTTCTTGCTCCTTAAGAAATCTAGTGTGTAAAGGCAATTTTGAAAACATTCCTCATTATGAAACCTGGTTGATACATGGGTTTCTAAATCTGTGCAGTATTTGGAAGTTGGTTTTGGTAAAAAGCTTCTAGACAGATTCACCTCTGGACAGAAACTGATCATCCCAACAGATGCCTGTTTTATAAAACTCTGTATAAATAAGAATTTGAGGTTATAAATGAACCTATATTCCAAACTGAACAACAGTGGTTGATATTCCTTCCGGTACTACCAACACAGCACAGCTGAGATAGCACAGTCTGTCAGGATATGTTAGGAATAATATATAAACCACGTCTAAAACAATCTAGTGCACGTTGCTCGCTAATTCTTAATATGCAGTGACAGCATAAGCAATAAAAGCTCCAGAGCTGGCATCTGATGTGACTGCATACCAGGTATACTATCCTGGTGCTGCTGAAATTTTGCTGTTCTAGTGGCACAATATATCCAATTGAAAAAAAAAAAAAACCAAACAAAAAAAAACAGGGACATCCAGCACTTCTCTGAGACTTGGCTTCTGCATAGTGTTAAATCAACATAACCTAATTCAAAATGATAAGGAGCTGTTACAAAGGACACTGTCCAAAGCAACAGTCACAGATAAAACATCCTCATCTTTGCAGAACAAAAAGCAGCAAAACCAAGCAGCAACAAGTCAAACCAACAAAACTCAAACCCAAATCCCCCATATCTTTTATCTCCTGAATTCATTTCACCTTAGTGATACTGCTAACAATTGCAGATAACCTCCTCTCCTTGTAATTATATTACACTCAATACACAGCCCCAGCTCTGAATATACCATACTCACAGACTGTATGGTTGCATTTACTCAGCTAGAAAGATAAATAGGATTTGCCCTACAGTTTTGGTTTTGTTTTTTTTTAGTTCTATTTCAGTATTTTGCTCTTGTTTGTTGTTTTACAGACAGAGCAGAACAGCAACTACTGTACTTCCCCACGGCTTGAACAAGGTTGACAATAGATGAGTGTTACTTGCTTATCCTTTCCAGGCTGAAGGATCACTGGATCAGAAAAAAATCAGTTAGAATTAGACAGAGGTTCAAAGTCCAAAAAGCAGGACACGTGACTGGCATTGTATCTCGAATGCCTGAGGTAAGAAGCCTTCCCCACTGACAACGAGACTAGTATGCTGTAGCCACCATACAGCCTACAAAGGCAGCTAAACCTGACAGTAAAGGGTGCAGAAGCTCTTCCACAGACAAAAGGAACGCACCAGAGAAGAAAAAAACCTTGGGTTTAGAATCAACATATTGTGATTTGCTTTTGGAAAATCCAAAAATCCACACGATACCCCCATTATGCAAGCTGATTTATCAGACAGCACAATGCAGATAAAATTGCTCTGGTAGGAAGACAAGAGTCACTTCAGTCTTTGACTCTTCAAACAAATTACGTTCTCTAATGAATACCTGAATCCAGTTATTTATGCACACAAACTGGATCTTAAATGTTCTGCATCATGGAAGCATACCCCTGGGTAGCAGAAGCAAACACAGATGTACCTCCAGCCACCAACCCTTCCCTCCAGGCTGGCCATGGCCACCACACACCCAACAGACAAACAGATATAAGGAGAACTCTCTCTCCATGGCTGTTCCCTAAAAACAGGATATTGCCCATAAAGATTATTCTCTCTATCACTTTAGCTTTTGGTAAAAGTAATACAAGTCAAACAAAAGACACTGCTTCACAGGCAATGAATGAAAGAATTTGGTTTTTAGCTATGTGATAAACAGGAAGAAATTATTTTAGCCATAAAATAAAGTGACAGTAGTAATATGGCACACTAAACCAAAATTTACTTTGCTTACATTTTAGGACACTTACTCTGTACTAGGTAAGGAGTATGGAGACAACTGTGAAGTTCATGCAGTATTTTTGCTTCCCAGGAAGAATGGCTATTTTAACCTGCTCTGCTTACAAAATGTAGCAAACCTACTTTCAGTGTAACCCTTGTGTCTCTGTCTGCCAGCTCAGGATGTGCATTTTGCACTACTCTGAGGAAGCAGCACGCTCTTCTGAGAGCTGCTCCCATTTGGAGGCCTGCTGTGGGATGTGGCACATCTTCTGACATCTGTGTTTGGTAGCAAGAGCATCCACTGCCTAAGTTTCCATCTCACATCTCCTTAGGTATTTTCCAGCATCCACCCAAATGTGCATTAAACAGTAAGAAATTGAGAATTCAAGCATATAATATGGAGGAATGGATAATAAGCCGCTAGGAATGCATCCAGCTATAGTTATACTCCATGAAGGTTAGAGGCCCAATTCCTCCTCATTTAAATCTGATATTGAAGAAATTTATAGTGCTTTATCCAAGCTACTAATTTCCAATTTTACTGCAAACAATTTACAATCAAATGAAGTGAAATCTAGAAGCGAAGAGTACATTAATGATCTAATTTTCCCTTTGCATTTCTCTTCATTTTATCTTTCGTGAAGACCAATCTAAAAAAATTGGATAATTGGCAAGTAAATAAATACAAACTTTTCATCTGTTAATTATTACTGCATGAAAGCTGAATTGCTGGTATGATCTACAGTGTTGTCTTCTGCTGAGGACAGACCTGTATGACCAACCTCCACCAATAGAAATTGGAATAATACCACTATTTCTCAGACTAAAAAGTCATGCTCTAACAAAGGAGTAAAAAATGCATCACAGCATCTGAATAAAAAATTTAGCGTTCTGGGCTAGATATATGCAGTTTGTAAATTATACAGCCATGTGCACATTAAGATGTTTCTTAAAAATACAGTAACTATTCTGTCAAAAAGATAGCATGAATGTCAAAGCAGCTTTTGTAATACTCCACTGGAGCCTCCTCTGCACTGGGAGAGATCCAGGTGTAGCTGAGTCAGTGAAATATTTTTTCCATGGGTTTAGAGGCAGACTAAAGGCACTGGTCAAGCACCAAACCCCAGCCTAGGGGAAAGGGCTCGGACAGGTGGCTGTTTCACAGGACAGCAGTCAGTCTGAGGCTTGCTCCTAGGAGACACACCCTACTGCCCTGTGGAACTGGCTCTAGTGCTGAGCTGATCTGCTGAGACAGTCAGAGAACTCACATTTTTAGAAACAGTTTTCTGGAGGCTTTAGTGATCTCAGCTGCCTCCAGGGGGTCAGTTAGCCGCCAGCACATGGGAAGCAAGTGGCCAGGAGCAAGGCAAGTCTGCCTCTCCCAGCATCCTGAGGAGATGCTATAACCTCTGGAGACACTTGAGTTAGACAAAAGGTGTCAAAGAAAGTAGGGGTGCTGCACTCATTTAAACTCCTTCCCACATTTCCTGTCTCACTTACTCTCATGCTCACCTGACACCCAGACCCCATTCAGAAGGTTAAACCCTCCTGGCAACACTAATCAGTCAGGGTCACATCCTCTTATCACCTTAACCATCTCAGCAAACATCACCATGACACTGGACCAGGCTGGACTGCTCTTCTTAAAGAGGTGACTTGAAATTTTGCCCAAACTTAATTGTCCATGGCTGGGCAATTAGCACAAACTTTGAACACTGATCTACAAGCTGCTGTTAAATAAAGAAGGAAACCTTCTGAAGGAATTGTAATGGCTGGAGAAACCTATGCTTAAAATACCTTAAGCTGCACATCCTCAACAACACCTCTGAGGAGAAGAGGACTCAAACACCTACAAAGTAGGCTTTCAAATCCATCTCTGTGCCCGGTCCTGTTCATTTGCATGATGCCAAGGGCAGGGAGGAGGCTGCTGCAGGAGCAGAATTCCCACATGCTGCTGAGAAGGTGTTTGACGTTGGAGGTGGAACCCACTGCTTTTCCCCCAGGTACCTGCACCATGTTTGCTCATTACGAACCCAAAATAAATACACAGGAAGAATCTGCAGTTACAGAGCTTTATCCAGCACGGAGGAACAAGTCTGAGCTCTGCTTAAGATATGAAGTTGCAAGATGTTGAGACATGTAACTGGGCAGAAAGCTGGGCCTGGCCCAACTTAGCTGAATAAGGTAAATCAATATGTCATCAAGAAGAGTAATGCGGCAAGGTAAAGAAGTTTGGTTGGCAGAACACACTCTGTCCAATGGTTTGAAATGGAAATCTTTCTTCTTCTAGCGAAGCAAACCCAGCACAGAGCATTCATTTGAACCAGAAGCAAATGACAGAAATCCAAGTTGCCATAAACACTTCCCGCAAATGTCCTCCTATGCTGACAAAAGAGGCAGCAAGAACCTGTACAGCTGAATCAAGCAATAGTACCCAGAAAGGAAACAGTTTTATCCCAGGTCTTGTTGGACTGAGAAAAAAGAACTGAATTCAGGTAACTTGAGCAGGACATTAAACATTATGCAGTTGAACCAAGAACAGACATCACTTTTAACATTCAAATACCCATCAAATAGGTCAAATTATTTTCAGGACTGAATCATAGAATGGTTTCGGTTAGAGGGGGCCTTTAAATATCATCTATTCCAAGTCTCCTGTGATAGGCAGGGACAGATTTCGCTAGATCAGGTGGCTCAAAGCCCCATTCAACTTGACCTTGAACACTTCCAATGAAGGGACATGCACAACTTTGCAGGACAACCTGTTTCAGTGTCTGACAACTCTCATCAGAAAAAAAATTTCTTCCTTATGTCCAACCTAATTCTACTCTCTTTTAGTTTAAAACCATTGCTCCATGTCTGGTCACTGCAGGCCTTGGTAAAAAGTCTCTCTCAATCTTCTTTGAAAGTTCCCTCTGTATTTTATCTGACTAGTGCTCTTACTGGAAAATGCTTTGAGGAACAGGCTAAGGAAATATAGACTAGTAAAATATCCTGTATACCCTAGAGTAAAGCAGATCCCACACCAGGATTTAGGAAGGCAGCAATATCAGCTACAGATATAGAAGATATACTTGAAAACCATAAGCAAATGTATCAGATAATAAGAAAAAGCACCTATTTCTCTATTGTCTCATTCTGTGCAGGATCATTCACCCTTGTGCTAAACCAGCAAAGTGAACATCAGCTGCATTAAAACTGGCAGTGCTTGTACAGTCACAAGCAGTGCAGGAGGTTCATGCCTTGGAGCAGAGTCCTGCGCCCTCCTTAGAAGGAGCAGTCAGGGAGGCAGCAATGCCGATCGGCTCTCGACACATCTCAGCTTGGCAAGATGGGGAGGAAAGCGCAGTTGCAGTTTTAAATTAGACTTTACTACCCACCTAGGAGCTGCTTCATGGTGGTCCAGCCTTCCAGCACAAGGCAGAGGAGCTGAAAAATGCCAGCTGCCAGTGGCCCCAAGGCTCATTACAGCTACCATGGGTTTTCCTCAGGTGCAGAGATAACCCAGATATTCTTCTCTTCCCACCTTCACTTCCTGCAATCACCTTTGAATGGAAAACTATTAACCTAAAGCTTTCCACTGACCAATAAATGTTTCAATCACTTTTCTGTGGTAATGTGTTTCAAGAGTTTAAATTAGCTAACTTGCAGGAGAAAACTTTTAGCACAGACCTGTGAAAGGTACTTGTGACAAATTTGTCAACTTCTTCGGCAACAAATTACTAAATTAAAGATAAGGCTGCACAGGCAGAGGCATAAGCAGAAGATGTACCCAGGAAAGCATGGTGCCAATCACCTTAATGGGGTAAAATAAACAACGATTCATGGGGCAGACATCCAAAGATCCCAACAGAGCCAAAATGGAGAAAACATAAGAACAGCTTATGTAAAATCTATAAAGATTTGAAGATGTGAAGCTAGGATATTTGTGGGTTAAAATAAGAAGAAATATCTAAGCATAACAAGAAGAAATTAAGAAAAATCGGACTGTTGGGATGAAGTTGCTTCACAGTAAAATTTAATAGGCAGTGGAATCGTTTCCCCAAGCAAGCAGCTAAAGTTTGAAAAACCTGCGCTTTGAAAGTGCATAAAACAAAAATACCAGAATAGCAATTTAGATTCAAAACCTGGGAAACATATAAGAGTGTAAATAACTGAGAAAAGACATTTACATGCTCTTAAAGTCCTCTGCAAGGAAATGTCTCACAGAGGATAAGCCACGAGATAGAAATATGGGTCTAAAGCTTTTCCCACTTACAGTATGCAATTCCCTTTCCTTCCCCTGCCAAACCAGTATTGACTATTTCTACCATGCGGCAAAGTGGGACATGTTCGAGTGATGTGCAATTACTCTTTGGAACGCAAACACTGCTTCAACACGCTGCTGTAATCTCAACAGTGGTCTCTAATGGAAGTTGTCTGCTTATTCCCATTTCCACTGGGATGGCAGCCTATGATGCAACTCCACTGTCAGTCTGGCCTACACTGTTCCCAGGAGATGCCAGAACCATTCAGCCTGTTGAAAAAGTTGTTTTAAGAAACATAGAAACATAAGTAGTTTATCCCTGCTTGACTCCATGCCAAGGGAATGCACAGAAACCTTGGGATGCTAAATATTATGTAACAGCTACTTTTCTCATTTGAAATCCTTAGTTGTTACAAAAAAAAACAAATAGCAAGGACCCTCCCCCCCCCCCAAAAAAAAAATCCTCCTCATAATTACAAAATCTTCACACT
>JAWWMP010000132.1:29343680-29395717 GCA_035047865.1 Dendrocincla tyrannina | reverse complement strand
AATCCTCCTCATAATTACAAAATCTTCACACTGTTAGTCTAGAACTGCCACAATGTAGTAAGATTTCTCAGTTTCTTTATCTTCCTCTCCTACAAATGCAGGACTTTTGATCTTCAAGCAAACCTGATTTCTTTTCTCCTTGTTTCTTACGTAATGGAGTAGTCAGAGCTGTTCCCTTCTAGAACTACTATTCTATGTCATTAAGAAAAGCCCTGTGCTGTTTTTAAGCACCAGTATCCT
Source organism: Dendrocincla tyrannina (assembly GCA_035047865.1). Taxonomy (NCBI): domain Eukaryota; kingdom Metazoa; phylum Chordata; class Aves; order Passeriformes; family Dendrocolaptidae; genus Dendrocincla; species Dendrocincla tyrannina. Next base: position 29,395,477 of record JAWWMP010000132.1, on the reverse strand, counting down.
TTAATCCCTTCATTAATTTAAATATATTCTAAAAGACACTTAGCTGTCTACTGGGACTCCAAAACCAACTCTCTACTAGGAGAGTCCTATACAAGCTTCCCTTTCTGAGTGCAAGACAACTGTCATAGTCATCCCCTGCAAGCATTGATACTGCTAGATGTTTCTGCTGCAAAGCAAAAATACCAACCTTCTGTAGCTCAGCTGGAAGACCAAGGGCTGCAAAGGAAGAGCCCATCTCTCATGATTCATTTTTGGAAGAATCTTACAGGTCTAGCAACATCAAAGTCTCCAAGTGCCAGCACAAAAAGCTGAACACATTTATTTTTTTAATGGAAGCCTGAAAAAGTTTCTGCAAAGTAAAGAAATGTCACTTATAGAATATAGCCAGAAGTTCTCAGCCAAAGATCTCCAAAGGCTTTAAAGAAATACCAGTGTCATTATCCTCATTTTACTGATGGAAAAGCAAAAACATTGAGAAGGTAATGCCAATGTCATGGTCATCAATTCAACTCAGATTTCCTGAGATTGTTCACTGAGACACAAATCCATTCTTTATCCAGATTTATTTAACATGTAATGAAATAGGTTGCAGAGAACTTGGCCTTGTTCTGAAAACATAAAAATTCTTCTAACATTGGTTTTGTCTGGACAAAAATCAAGATTATATACACTGTTTTCCTTATTCTCTACTTAGTTTTGACTGAAGAGTCATTAGAAAGAACAAGTGAGCTTAGCAAAATGAGCACATTACTTAAGGCTTGCAAAATATAACCATATTTTAAATTCTAGGGTGGAGTTTCTGACCTAACTGAAGCTTATACTGATTTCGGTCAGGCAAGATTTTCACCCCTTAATGTGTGGTAAAAGAGAAGAAAGATAACTTTGTCAAGGCACTTTAAAGAAGTACTACATTTAAAGGGGAGAAAAGTGAAGTGAATGAAGTATTTCATGTAAACCCAGTGAGCTCATTTCCCAGATGAGCCAGATATCTGCTGAGCTTGCCTTAAAGGGCAAAAAGCAAAGATGGCTTCACCTCCTAAATGTGGCCTGGGGCACAGTTAGGATGATTTACCTTCAGACAGTTTAAATGCCCTTGGCTTATTCTGACTGAAGATCACGTCTCCTGACAGCCAAAGATACTGAGGCAATACTGAGGCACTTAGGTTAGGTCAGAACTTGGTCCCAAGTCTCCAGAACAAAACTGAAAAGGCACATCACAAACAGCTCAAACAGCCTTCATCTCAAAAAGCTATCAAAGAACAGCTTTGCTAAATGCGAGGGGGGCAGTAATAGCATTTTAAAAGACTATATTAATTGAAAGGTTGACATTTTCTTGTACAATATCTGACACCTACAAGAAAATAATTATAAGAAAGCATAAGTAAAAAGTGTCAGCCTGATATAAGCAATGACAACAACATCGTAGGTGAGAAAAGTTTCCAGGAAAAGTCTTCAAGGACTTGTGGAAGACAAAGAGATACTTAAAGACTGGAAAAAGGCAGATACACAGACTGGGAAAAGGAGAGCAGAGAGAATCAGATTCCAGCGCACCAGAATTGCTGTAATTGCTGGCAAGGTTAGAGAACAACAAAGACTTCTTGTTCTACTGACATGGAGAAGATAGCAAGGTGATCAGTAGCAGTCAACACAAATGACAACAATCCAAACTCCTATGACATTGCTAGAAAATCTGTCAATGATGCCTTGAGCTACATCATGTAACACTTCCACAGTGAACCAAAGGGAATATGAGTAACATAAAGCACACACATTCCTAGTTGAAAAACTGTATTTGAAGGACAGCTATTACTAGTTCATTGTCTTACTGGCACTCAAACAGTCATTTCATCGATGCCTTGGATGATGTAACACACTTGCTGCGCTTGCAGACCAGAGAAAGTTGCAAAGGGCAAAAACTGCTGGAGAACATGATTAGAATCCCAAACAAACCCAAGAAAATGGAAAAGTGGTCTGAAATAAATAGGATGTGCCTCGGTAAAGACAAACACTAAGTGTTATACTTCAGATCTTTTCAGTGAGCTGAAGGTCACAACAATCAACTGCACAAATACTGGATGACAAGCTAGGGGCCAGAAGACAACCTAGGGAGTTAAAATGGCTTGGAAATCAAACATCAATGAACACTGTCACACTGTTAGGAGAAGAAGATAAATCTCCTAACCATTACAGCAATAAGAGCTAACAAACCTCTGAAGTAGTTTGTTTTGTTTAGGATTCTACATTTCGGGGGAAAAAAAAAAATCCACTGACTGTACACAACTTACAATTTAGAGGTGAGAAAACAAGGATGAGCAATGTCTGGATAGCAGGTTCTGAGCAAAGGCTCGAAGAATAAGAGATGCTCCATCCGAGGACGAGAGATACTGAGAGGTCAGCTAACTTATATATAACATGTATATGAAGTTCTGCTGCAAAGAGGAAGAAGCAAAATGTCCTCTATGTTTAAGGGTATAAGAAAGCACCAACTACTTGGGGATATTGCTTAACTTTGTAACAGAAGTCTCTCTGAAAAAGTTAGACAAGCATTAGTAGCAACGTTTGAGGTACAGCTGGACTGCCCCAGAGATGGGTGTTAAACACATAAACTTGAAATTCCTATTTTTTCATGATTTTTTATGATAAATCTTGTTTTTTTGAGCACTGCATATGATTCACTCACTAGGCATATGTGTCATTTACAAATGACTATTTTCAATGTGTTTTCTCTCTTTAGAAAATACAGCAATTTTCTTGACTCTGGTTTGTGATATTCCCCCCACAGTTTTTATCTACAGAGGCATTTAATTTAGAACTCTGCACATCAGACATGCACATTTGAACAGTATGCAGTATTCATGACACTATCCTGGCTGAGTAAGGCATGGAGCCAATGATACTCTGAGTGCGTGGGCAAGGGAGAAACAGGAGGGGAGCAGAGTCAGCAGTGCTTGTGGAGGGAGGGGAATGTAGGCTGGGAAGAGAAAAATGAAAAGGACCTAGGGCTATCCAGAACAGACCAGAGAGTAAAGAGTTTCAAAGTCACTCCAAATTTAAAGGAAAAAGTGATCTGTACTGTTAAAACACCCTTCTGAGCATGCTTTTTTGCTTTTTCATGATTTTTAGTCCACTCCTCTCTTTCCCTCCCCCTTCTCCCCAGGCCAGGATAACTGGAGCACAGAACCGTGTTTGTACTTGTTCTGCTTATTGAACAGGATCTTAAAATTGTGTGAAGTGAAGGCGGGACTGATGATGAGCTGTCAAAGAAACTGGAAACCAGAAATAATGGAATATTAACTTCATTGAAAACTGAAGTCAGAGCAGCTTTTCAGTTTTTCCTTTTTGTAGTGGCCTGCAAACAGGAGCCTTGCTGTAAACCAACCCTTTGTTTAGAACTTCTTTCCCAATGGTAGATTTCCCATGCCTTCTACTTTCCTAAGCAAATAGTGGCAGAGGAGCACAAAAATATTCAAATTTCCACTCCCTTCTTAGGCATTTGGCAACTCTCCCTTCCAATATACTGTTTCTAATTACCACTTCAAACAAAGCTGCACTATATCCACAGTCAACAGTTTGCTTTCCAACATTGTAAAGCAGATTTAAGGTGCATCACTAACAGCCATAGAAAGACAATACAATATCCTAGGCAGAAAGGCATAGAAGAAACCACAGAGGTGTGACGTGTTGCTCAAAGAGGGAGGGAAGGGGAATTAGTGAAATTATTAGCAAGGGCAGCAAAAGAAGAAAGGGCACACAGAAGTGAAGGGATGTGAAACTTGGCCCTTCAGCTTTTATGCTGAACATTGAAGGTGTATGAGCTCAAACACCGTTTGAATTGATGCTAATGTTTTATTCACACAGCCACAACACTTGAAGTAGTGCAGCTACCAAACTGGAAACACAGAACACAAGGCACTTGCTGTCTTTGCCTATTTCACTTAGTAAGCGGCAGCTACTACCTTATCTGGCTATCATTTTCCCCCTATTGCTCTGCTGTTGTAAGGTCCCACCAATGTTATCATGACTCCAAAGGAACAGAAAGGGCCTTAGGCAGTTTCTATCATTTTCACCACAGTATTATTAAAATCAGTGGAGGTTTATTTGATACAGCTAATGCATCAGTAGGCACGAGGGCCTTCTCTGCACTACACCACTTGCCACTCTCTTGTTTCTTCCAAAGCACTGAATGGATGTATTACGAGAAGTAGACATGAACTCACCCAAGAGATGTAGATACAGAAAACATTTTTCCAAGTAAATTTTCTTATACTGGTAGATGGCAAATTTTTCCTTGAGGTAGTAATACCTGGATTGAGTTGTGATGGTTTTTTTCTGCTTGTTTACATTTGCATCTCTCCAACAGATGGAACATAACAGCTGTAGAATAGGCCAAACTGAGAATTATTCTAGTGTAGGCAATAATAATGACCACAATTGGTAAAATGAAGCAAAAGTTCAGATTTAACTCATCGATACATTATTTTTGTCATTGCCACAGAAAACTTGGCAGTAGCTGCTCCTTTGCTTGTGATCCTTTTTGAATGCAGCCAAAGTCTCAGCGTGGGATTTCCAAAAGTCATCTAAGGGAGTTCAGTGTGCAGTTGGGCAGGAATTCTCAGGTTTCTGCTACACAAACAACACCAACCTTTAGAACATACCTAAGGAACAGTTGCTCCCTAAAGGAATAAAGATTTAAATTATTTTTGTTTCCTACCAAACAGGATTTTCAGGATTTCCTTTCAAGTAAATCAATGCTGCTAGACTACTCTATAGCTGAGAAGTGTGGGAACTGCAGCACCAAGAAGCTGCAAGCTTGGAAGCTCCACGAATTCAGGTTCATGAGGTGTCACAAGTCAGAAACGCAAAAATTTCAGCTGCCAGCCAGCAGATGCACAACCAAAGAACCCAGGATTTGGGGAAAATGACAATTTGCCATCCTGTCTTTAGAAGACTAAACAGATAGGGAACCAACTCTCCTGAGTTTTATGAAAGTGCACTTCAAATTTGGCTTTGCTTTTGGTTTTTTGGGCTTTTTTTTTTTGGTTGCCTTTTTTAATTTTAATAAAAGTTGAGACTTGCAAATTGATTCTGAATGAAATCTGGGACCTTATGTCGCTCAGCTCTTTTAGAAAATCTGTCCCTCCTATAACTAATATAAAAAAACACCTGCAAAGAAAGATTAATATAGGAGGGTAAGTTCATCTCTACATTCAGCAAAGCTCAGTTATATTTACCAGGTTCCTGTGACAACATATTATAGTACCAAAAAGAATTGCAGCCTAATAACAGTTCTTTGGTCCCAAGACAAGCCAGAGAAGTCTAACATCACCTTACGAAGCTTATCTGGACTGTTAGGTACTTGCCAGAGTGCAACAGTACAGTACATTTTTGGGATGCTTCGTGCTAACACTTCCTTGTACTTTAAAGCCTTTTCAAGTTTTACACAAGGGCTACAAGGCCTACAGACAATTCATTTCCATTTTGCTTACTATTAGATAACTTGTGAGTATCCATAAATGAAGTATGGGATCCAGTCAAGAAACAATGGCCAATCACCTCTGAGGGGGAATAAAAGCATGCGTATTTGGGGGCTGCCTTAAGAGAATTAGAAATCTTTCAAAAATAATTTAAAGATTGTTTTATATAGTTTTTTTATTCTTTTCTTCCTCAGGTGCAATACCCCAACAGATGAGAAGCTACATGTCCACATCAAAACTTAGTTGCAAAGCCATGCAAATATTTAAACTCAGATGGAGATCCCTGGAAGGCAAAACACCTTTTCAGGGTTTCAAAAATTTTATTAAATTACAGCTTTCTACACTATATGATCTTCTTACCTATCATAGAAAACAGTAGGTAAGGTACCAGATTAAATGAGTTGCACAGCCACAAGGCATAGTGCGATAAAGAATCCATTACCCAAATCATTTTATATCTAAGCAAAGGGAAAATGTAAAGACATTTACATTAGTGTCTGATGCAAATGTAAACTCTGAATTACTGATGGGGAAATGATAGTACAGCTGTCCATTCTGTGTGTGATTGCAATACTGGACCACACATTTATCAAACTGCCTCTTCTGTGTAAAAATGTATTAAACATGTGTGTGGGCATTGCATTATTAGGTAGCAACAAAGCCAAGAAACCTTTTTTCTACCACTAGTTATTTGTCATCAATGCAAAACTGGGGGCTGAGAAGTTATTATACTTTTTTTTTCACTTTTTACATGAAGTCTATATGTTTCTCTTAGAAATGCCTATTATCACAGATCTGATCACAAATGCAATTCAGATGATAACCATACTTAGGATTTTATTGTGGAGGTTTTTTTCCTTCTCTTTTTCAAAGCTCCAAGAAAGGAAAAATGTGCAAATGCTGATCTGGGCATTATTTTAGATGTGGAAATTCTCTGTCTCAAGAATGTTTATATAAGGCACAATAAGATGAATCAAAATGGGCCAGATTTTGGTTACTATATTCCTGTGCACAGTTCAGCTGTAGTAAGTCTGTCTGCCTCTTAAACAGATCCCATCACCAAGAAATCCATGTGCAGAAAACTGAAAACTAGAATGGGAGATGGAGCGAAACCAAAGAATATTCTTTGGTCCATAGTTGGAGCATCTGGCAGTAACTTCCTTGATGTCAGCATATTACTAGACACCTTCATGGATGGACTCCCAGTGACTCAGCATGGCACATTCTCTGTTCTACATTAGTTTGTGAACAGCAATTCCCCACTCAATGCCAGGGCACACTGATGTACCAGCACTGTGAAAAAAATGATGTAATGCAGTGTTCCCCACATTGCTTGGGTCTCTTGGGTCTGTTAGTTCACAGCTTCTTTCTTAAAAAGAAAATAGTCTTGTTCAAATACTGTCCTAATCTCAGTTCAGAATGTGGTGTTCTGCCTTTCTCAGATTAAGTTCATCATCAGGCAAAGAAGTTAGAGTATTAAAAAAAAAAAAAAGTCTTTTCCATCAAAGTCATTAAATGAGATTTAATTGGGCACTACATTCTGCTGACCACAAAATTTGTGAATGAGTACATAGCTGTCATCGTACTCCCCGTGCTAACAAAAGACTATAACATGATTATAGCATGTACTACCATGTCAGGTTACATTCAAGATAGTTAGTGACTGCTAATGAACTGTTAAAATGCAAGGAAAAGACAGCCCTATCAAAATGAAAAGAGCCCTTTAAGAACATTATTTCAATGCTTCTCAGTTGCTATTACCATCTCATCTGGTGAGAAGTGAGACACCAAAGTCATTTTCCTTTCTCATATAAAATGACAATGATTCATTTTTTCCTTTTTGATGGAAACCACTGTATTATTCATTTTGTTTTCACTCTTATTCCAAGATCTATTTTTTGTAAACAGCCACTGAAATGAAAACCAAGGCATAAATTAAAAAGACTAAAGGCTAAGTAACAAAACCAGCCTAGAATTTCTCACCTATATTGCACACAACTGAGCTCTCTCATCTCACCATGATTAGAAGTTTCTTTCAGAAAATAAAGTTAAACAGAACTACACCTTTCATTTTCACAGCTCCATAATAACAATACATCATATGGTCTTGTAGTAAGTATTTTTATAATAGTTTAACCAGTAAGTAGTGATGTCAATTGACTGGAGAACAGTATATGTAATGCCCACCTTAAGAATAGGAAAAAAAAATATGGACACAGTGCAGTAAATTTGATCCTAGGACTACAGGAGAATTTAGAACAAATTCTGAAAGGAAGGTTAATGAGTGACATGGACCTAAAGGCAATACGGGCTAAAATTCAAGGAGTTCTCCAGGCTGACATGGCAAGGGACTCCATGTTTGAGACAAAGACAAAAGAATTTCAGTCAGGTGGATCTCAGCAAAGTATTTTCAGCAGAAACCATTTGTCAGTTTAGAAACCTAGTGGGTAGACAGGTAGGCAAAGGAAAAACAGCAACAAGAAGTATTAGGGGAAGACTTTCAGACAGCAGGGAGCATGGCTACTAGAGTTTTTCAAGGATAAATCTACTTTAGTATTTTCTTTAATAACCTTGGCAGGAACAACTGGGCTAATGAGAGTCAGTGATGTGGGGTGTCACTGCCAACATAAGAAGAGGATTGCAATACCTACCCCAAAAGAAATGGATTTCTTTGGCAACAAGAGCAAGAGAAATGTGAAATGAGTCCCACATGAACAAAAAAAATATTGTGATTCTGCACTTGTGAGCTTACTGCAAAAACTCCTGCAGGAAGCTGAGAGCTCATCAATAAGAAATTACTAAGGTAGAGAATGAATGGTCTGCAAGATTCAGCTATGAAAGAGACAAATGTAATGTTAGGAAGCATCAATCAAGCCATTTTCTGTAGATAGAAAAGTATTAATGCCATTGCATAAGGGCCTTCTTTCAAAAACTGCACGTGATAATGTCTTCAACATTCAAGACGCAGATTCACAAACCAGAACAGGGCAAAGAACTGCTGGCACAACCATTCAGAACTGCACATCTTACAAGAGAAGGACAGAGAAGATGAGATGTTTAGATTGATAAACTACTGGGATGTTATCTGCAGGGGGAAAAAAACCTGACAAAAGAATAACAAATGTATAAACTGCTCACTGGGTGCAGTGGTTTATCAGGTGTTATGACAAATTGGTTGCAGAAGAGTCAGTCAGAGAATCTGAAGTTAAGAGACCCAACCCAAGCTGCTGGATATAACGCACAGTACTCCCTGCCACTCCACACCACCAGAGAGGCCTCAGATTAAAATGCATTTTATGCACTAACGATGCCTGCCAGTGCTGCAGTGACAGGGAGCAAAAGGGGAAAGTGTTCAAGGTGTCTTACCCATTAGGAAACAGAGTGCTTGATACATCACAGCCTGCAACAGCAAGGCACTCAAGCTAACACTTTCAATTGTATGTGTATGAAAGCACTGGCTGGCATTTGTTTATAAATAAAGTAAAAAATAACAATATCCATGGAATACTAGAGGAGCGAGAAAAGCCTGCAATTTTATTTACTTTATCACATTTCAGGAATGAAAAGCAGTAAAGAGCAATTTAGAAGAGATTAGTGTGTGCTAATGCTTTCACTGAGAGGACATTTTCTCAGGAATACTGACAGCATGTCTTTGGGAATGACACTGATAAATAAAGACAGAGTAGCGAATCAGAAGACATGGAGACCTTCCCTAGGTCTAGACAAGCATTCCAGGATAATGAAGCAAATTACTTGTGCGTGTAATGCTTGAAGTGGGTTTTTTTTCCAAAGTGTGCTTATTCCTAGAGAAATCTAAGGCACTGATGAGAACAAATGTAACAGACCTTCCCCTATCAGTACAGTTGACTAAGCATGGCACAGAAAACGCTGTCTAGCTAGGATGCCTGGTTTACAAACTTCATAGCAAACAAATTCCTAAATTATCACATTCTTAACATATGTCTGGCTATTAACAATAAATATTTTTATAAGTTAACTTTGTTAAGGAAAGTAGCTTCAATGCTGTTTGTGTTCTGATACTAAATATAGCACTAGCAAGTCTGTTCCTCCTCTACTCAGTGTTAACAAGAAATACTTGGGAGTCATACAGCACCTCTTACTATCAACTGGCATCAAATCTAGGCTGACTCTAATAGCACATAGAGGCTGTGCTGGGGATGGGGAGGGGTTGCTTTGTTTCTCCTGAAGGGGAGTTTCTGGCAGGTGGTAACTACTCAAAAAGGTGTAGATTTGCCACCGAGGATTAAAAAAAGGTGAAAGAAAAGAAAATAAGTAAGGCATTTTCCTGAGAGGCCATGTAACATTGACAGCAAATTCCGATGTGTGTTTAGTTCAGCTTGCCTGGGCCTGACACCACAGCCACACCTACACAGAGCAGCTTGGTCCCCACATCCACTCCAGGCTGACCTGCTCAGCAGAATTATGGCTTTGACAGCTGAGGGAGACTGTCTCCAGAAAGTACTATTAATTTCTCAGGTGAAAAAACAGAGATTGACACTCATGCTTATTTTGCACAATAAGTCCATTCAATAGCACTCAGGGACAAGCCAAACAAAAATGTGGTTTGATCTCTTGAGTATACATATAGGGAAGATTACAATGAACACCATTTTGTGCATCAAACAGAAATTGTATCTCACTGTGTGAATGTGTTTCTGGGATTATCAGGAGGTCTGAGATTCCCTGGATGCACACAGGGGCAGGAGAAGACTGAAGGGACAATTAGCCTTCTTCCCATTCAACAGTTTCCATGGCTCAGGCAAATCAATTTAACAGGGCTGTTATGCTGCATTAAAAAAAAATCCCAAACAAAATCCAGCACTCCTGAAACTTGATGCCTGCACAATGAACACTCTCCTGGGTAATCTGCAGCATCCAGACATTGCCACTGCATGAGTCCCATCCCTGCAAAAGGAGGCTAATACACATCAGGGAGAGAAAGAATATTCTTTTCTTTCTCACAGCTCTGACTGGGACACGATGTAAAAAGAAACAGCTCTCTTACCCTATCTAGCAGAAAATTTCCCTACCTCATTCTGAAAAACTATTTCATGAGCATATGTTTACTCATTCAGCATTCCTGCAATAGGCCCCCTCTCCAAGCCCTGCATGACTAGTGCAGCTATGCCACCCCATCATGTTATTCGGAAGATAGCAGAGCCATGTGAGGTATTGCTCAGACAGCTTTCTGCAATACAGTGGGAGCTGCTCTTGCCCTGGGATTCCTGCAGCTCTGCTGAACAGGTGGGCCAAGAGGCCGCTGCTTTGGACAGCTGAAAGATGCAATCACACAGCTGACTTGCAGCATCTCAGTCCCGTGGCAGAGCTGAACCCTAAGGTCAACGGGAACTGAGAGGCTTCCTAACACTAGAGAAAAGAATTTGCCTCCGTGACAAGGAGGGCCTGTTGGGTCAAAGCAATATCATCAGATGCTGAGGTCAGCAGGGTCTCAAAGACTGCATGGGACCAGCAGGGAAGATTTTTGCTCATCCTCATTTGCCTAAAGTAGACAAGGATTTACCAAGGAGAGCTTAGAGTTTTGAAGATTTCTCCTGATCTTATGAACAAATTGCTGGCACCTCCCACAGTCCAGGGCGGTTCTGGATACAGCACCTTCTCCCCAGCTCCTCCAAAGTGAAAGGAACATGGCACAGCCGGGTTGTAGGCAGGAGCAGGCATGTCTTATTCCAGCTGTATATCTGCCACTGCCCCGAGCGCATGATGTGGCCTGAGAGTTAAAAAACACCACACACCTTTTTTGTCATTTATCCATGTTACAAAAGTTCAGCCAAAATGTACTGAGGCTTACCACAAGCTCAACTGCAAGTCTTTATAGAAGTTCCTGGATTCACATCAACCTGCTCATGCTTATCCACATTATTCAATATAGAAACATACTTTCTTCTTAAAACTACGGTCTGAGGATCCCTGAATTTTGAAACTTATAAAAAAAAAAAAACTTAAGAAAAGGTAATTAAAATGAGGAGGAATGTGAGGCAGTTAAGACTAAGGTAGAGTGTATCACTGAGCAAGAAGAAAAACAAGAGCTTTATGAAAATGTTTGATTTATCTAGTGAACAATTTGCATACTGAAGGCTCAAAAGTGTTTTTCCTGTTTGTTTCTAATGTTAATCCAGTATATCAATAATCACTGAGTTTTCTTCTTATTTCTTGTCTTTAGATTTTGCCTCTAAAACTCATCTTTAAACCATACCAAAATGAATTTTTTTACCCTAAAGTACACAGTCCACTGACTGCAGTCCCTTGGAATCATACCTAAGCACTATCAAAAAATGTTTTGTGGACCTATATGGAAGACCCAAGAAATGTAAGGAAATCGGTGATTTGAGATTAAGCTGGCAGAATTTTCCAGTTCATCTGCTTGTACAAAAAACTTCATTTATCTACTGAAAAAACCCAGTAATTTCCCATTGTCAGACAGCATGGCTGAAAGTGAACACTGTGCCTCTGCAGTTGTTGATCACAGAGTCTGCTGCATCCACATTTGCAGCTGCACAGCCAGACGGCTCCAAGTGAGATGCCCCATTGTGGAACCAATACAGGCTCAGAACCATAATAAGGGCTGCAAGAAGAGAAGAGTAACAGGAAAGAAAACCTAAAGGTTGCTTCAGAAGGAATTTCCCTGCTAAGCAGCCTCTCTGGCTACAGTCCTGTTTCTCAGCTGAGACTAGAAAGATGGAGTGAGGGGAAGTGACCATGCAAGCTCATGAGGATCAACCCTGTCTTTGGAAGTCCAGGATGACAGAAGCATCTTCCAAAGCTTAGGCAGCAGCATACCACCACCACAATTCCCTTCCTTCACAGGCCAAAGACTTCCTCACTAACAGGCAGAGTGTCACCACTTTAAGGGAGTATTCAACTACCGCAGTGCTGGTAAAATTGGACTCTGCTATAAAGGAGGAGGCAACGTGCCAGCTCATACAGCCTGACAACTCAAGGACAATTTCTGCTGGATTCAATCAGCTGAGGTGCAGAGATTGGCCACGGGACACATTCCCACTTACCAAGCAACAAAGTGTTATTTCTTCATGCTGATTGAAAACCTAGATGATCCCTTCAGGAGATTAATCATCAGTAATACTGAGTGAGTATAAAACAAATCTGGATCTCCTTCCTTCAGTGAGAAAGGGAATTTTTTCTCCCAAGATTGTTATGAAGTTCCACTGTCATTTGGGAAACTCAGATTCCCTGGCTTTCACTGGTCATTTGGCAAGGAGACATGAGTTGTTTAATTATCTCTCAAGAAGGAACAAAAAGACAGTGGAGCATGCATTTGGAAGGCTGAAAGGCAGCACCTAATGACAAGTTTGAAAGTTGCTGAGCGACATCTGCTTCCTGTGATAACTGCTCACTGCTTTTTTAACATTATCCATGATGTCAGAGACTGATCTGCACCCACAGAGGCAAAGACAAGGACAGTAATTGCATAAGTACTGTTGCAGATTCTTCTTACTCTGGACACAGGGAAGGACTTGCTAAAAGGCAATGCGCAAAGCAGTAAGACATGCAGTACTGTTATTCATCAAAATAGCTTGTACCCAAGATGATCTTGAAGGGCAGCAGCATCAGTGCAAGCAGTTTCAAAAGCCTGTGCTATTTTGCATTATGAATGCCAGCCTAAAATGAGGTCAGTTTTTGTCTGCAACAACTATTCTACTAGACTGTCAGATAGCTCCTCTAAGACTACAGGGTTCTATTAGATGGGCACACAACAAATTAAATGCACCAAGGCTTACTACAAAGAACTTGGTCTCTGCTTCTCTTATGGGTGACCCCAGGAAGCTTTCATAAGTTTTCGTCTAAATGTCACATGTGCACTGCAACAGAACAATATTCATTTCTCTAACAGCACCTTGCAGTCCAGTGTAGGAATGGAGGAAGTGAAAGTACAGAATAACCAGACTTCAAAGGCTGCTGAGGTCAAGATTTGCATGGTGTGGTAATGTTCCAAACCCAGTTTTGATCCTTTCAGGCCACTGCAATGACACAGAAGTCTCAGTGCCTCAGTTCTAGGCATATTCTTCAAGTATTTCCATGACCTAAGCTCCTGTGTTCAGAATAGGAGACAGCTAGCAGGGAACTGACACAGGGCAAGTGTAGTATCTGCCTTGCTCCTTACAAAAGTATTATTTTCAGTTTAACTAAAAGCATTGAACCAGCCTGTTATTGACGAAAAATACAATGGTGTGTGACATCATGTGAAATAGTGGCATAAGTCCTTGAATTGCACTACTGCATCTGCTTAAAACAGCAAAGGTAAAAGCTATGAATCCAGCAATAAGGGACAGGACTGCAATTCCTTGAAGGCCAGGTGAAGGGCAGGTTACGGACAACAAGGAGCAATCCAATTTGGTTACACTAGCTAAGGTAAAATTTACAATGGCCATCAATCCTCATGCTTTAAGGCATAAACTGAGCACCATCTGGGACCAGAAAGAAATTTCCCTCTGTGGTGCACTATAACACAATTGGCCGCGCGTATTTCTTCCTCTGAATCATCACATATTGGTTACTGTCAGAACAAGATACAAGACTGTACGGATCACTGCTCTGTTCCAAAGCAGCAATTTCTATGTTGTTCATTTTCTCCGCAGTCCTTGCAGATTGCAATAATGTTATTAATACTGCAGCAGTCACTTTCCCCCATATACAATAATAGATTCCCTAATTCTGAAACAAACACTGATAGAAACTTAAATGACTCCAACAACTAATGAAAAGCACTAGTCTACATCTTTATGGGGTCTGAGGGATTTACTAGTTCTGTCTTGGAAAACAAGTATCACAACCTAATTACCTGTATTTTTAAATTACACATCAGGCATATTATCTAGCATTCAATTTAACAATAGCAATAGTATGAAGAAAAAAAGCACCAATTATGTTTAAAAAAGTAATTTGGAATTCAGATTTGAATTTATTTTAAAGAAAAGATGTAAGTATTGTCTTCCTGACTGAGATTTATTAACACTCTTCCTTTCTATTATCTGAACATCTCACTTGCCCTAAAGCACATCTGTAAAGACAGTGAGAGACTGCATGCATTTTCTATATCCATAAATTACAGATGTTGCTCTGAGCTACTCATCTATCAAGACAATTTTGCATAAGAGTAAGACCAACCTGAAAAGTATCCATCTAGCAGAGAATAAGAAATAATTAGTAAAAGCATGCAGTCTGCAGACCTAATTTGTCTTACCAGGAACATTTTTTACCCAAAGCTTTATAATAGGCTGCGACAGAACACAGGGAAGCAAATCAAACCCCAAACAACACTTCTGGGTATCAAAACAAAGAATTTGATGCATCAGTACCATGCTGTTGTGTACACACATAGCTAGAGCAAACTCAGTAAAGAGGATATGGATAATTTCATGGCACTTTCTGTGTTGAATAACTTATGCCAGTTCATATTTTCCAACTAATAACATTATGTCATATATTTTATGGGTTAGCATATCTGCTATATCTCACCTATGTACATCATAATTTTATTCAGTTCCATGAACATGCTGTGTGCATCTGTGGAAGAATAGAAGACCCATAAGTAACATAATATGTGATTATCCTAAAGCTGAAATGTATAGAATAAAAGGTAAATTGAGGAGGAAATGCAAGTACCAGTTTTACAAAGAAAGATTCTGCCATCACAGAGCCCAGTTAGTGCATCTTAACCTTTCCACTTCCATAGGCAATTGAAAAATGAGTAAATGCTGAGAAAGCAGATAGCGAGATTAAGAACAGAGAGACTCTTCTAGGTTGCATCAAATACACAACATGACTTAACTGAACAGAAAGAGGGAAAACAGTACTTGTATGAGATAAAAGAAAGACACGAACTTGAACACTTAATATCAATAACATGCTTATCATAAACAGAAGAAAAATACTGCATTGCTACCTTCAGAGTTGGGTGAAAGAAAAAACTTTAGAGCAGAAAAATGTCCCTCCTTCACTGCAATTTGCATTTCAGAACTAATAAAACACCTTGGGTTCCCCCAGGTTCTCTCTTGCACAATCTCTGTGAAAGCCATTGTTTTTCTTTGTTTTGTAACATGTCTTGGTAAAGATGAAACTACAGGTTTCTAAGTCTAGGAGGCAAGTTGTTGGTTTTCTTTTCCTCCTCACCAAAACAGAAATCTTCTTTGGAAAGAAGAGTACTTCAGTTCCATTCTAACTTATGCAAATAGAACAGAAAATTATATGGGAGCAGCTGTAACACGTGATACAGCAATACTTCAGGCTTGATTTCCCCACAGTCATATGAAGAATGTCTTATGAAACTAGGGAAGGAAAAGGAAACACACTAGAGTAGAAAATTAACAGCCACTTTTCATAAAATTATTGCCAGCTAGAAACAATTGTTCTATATCAGTGATTCCATCTCACAGCCCCAAGAAACCCAACTAAAATTTCTTGACCACCGACACTGTACCCAATAGGCAAGACTTTCAAAACTGAGTGCCTGTCAGACTTACATCTGCATATAGGTACTTAAGTAAGCGCCCTATTTTTCTTAAATGCTGAGTACCTGGTAGACCTCTCAGATTAAAACAAGAACTCCTGAGCAACTAGCAGGAAGGAAAAAAAAAATTGCACTTATTTGGAAGCCTAACTTTTAAACCTCACTTTAAAAAAAGTTATCTTTGTTTGTAGCATTATACTTAAAGATAATCCCTTTGGAGTCCGTCTGTACAACTCTCAATAGGTTGCAAAAATGCCTGCTGAAAAGAGAGTTTCTGCCTGTTTCAAGTGTAAGCACGTTTGTCCCACCACAGAATTCCTAGCCCTTGTGCACATGGAGAAGAAAACAGAGTTCGAATCATACCTAATTTTTGAGAAATCATGCCAGTAGGATGCAGGGCACACTCCCCAAATAAGCACTTTATATGTTTAATGGTGCAACTGATTTACACTAAACCTTCTATTTACAACATCACTGTTTCTCACATAGATGAACCACTGCTTTTGACACTGCCAATACAACCAGCCTAGAGAGAAGAAAGACTCTGACCACTATATTCTTTCAACATAACAATGCTTCTTGATGATACAAATAGAAAAAAAACAAACCACTGAACTTTCTTTTATTTTCTCTCCTCTCCTCTTTAAACCCTAAACAGGATTAAAGTCAAAATCTGGAAAGGCAGTAAGTCATCCACTGTAAACACAAAGAAATTGAGGGCAGTTTAAGTATCTTTGATCCACTGCCTCTCATCACCATCGAAATCTGAGAAAACACACAGAAATATGTTGTGTGTGTCCTCAGGAAAACGAAATACAGTTAATTAAGAAACAGAATTTTGCCTTTTGATCCTTCTAATAATTCTCCCTCTTTCTCACTGACATGTAAACAGAGCGATAAGAGAATGAAGGGTTTAGGTCACTGTCGCTAAAGGCATTATTTTCTACGACCCTTCCCTCCCACAGTGCTATGAAGCGCCTGCAGCTCTTGCCTATCTTCACTACATATTATCCTTCTCATACACACACTGATACTAACAAATAAGGAATGTGGTTGACCTGGCAACAGGATGTTCATTTCCTAATTTATCCACCATTTCTTTTAATAACATTAGTCTTGGCTAAGTAGAGAACAGTTGTAGCATTGCAGTTTTGCATGTGTCTGGTTATACCAAGTACAAATAGCGAGTCCCAAACCACTCCATGTTGTGAGATACGCTTCAAGCCAAACAGGAAAAATGTCAAACCACCACAATAATCTAAACCTTCTAACTTCCATAATTCAGTATTACTTTAGGTAATTTTTTTCCCCCAATTTCTTATCTAGACTCAAAAGGATTGAAAATCATGCCCTGCAAGGAAGTTTCTGGGCAGGCAGGGGTCTTGTGAGAGAAAGCTAAAAAGGAGCCACTAGACTAGGGAAAGCAAGAGACCTGTCCAGAAGGACTGATGCATGAGAAATCTCTGATCAATGCAAAGGCCCAAAGAAACTGATGTGAGTGTTGTAAGTGAAGGAAGACCACAACCCATCTCTCCCAGCCTTGAAAAAGAAGAGGAGCATTGGTATCTGAAAGTCTTCATTTGGAATGTCTAACCTGATGCCTTAGGGTTTTCATGAATTTGTACTGAGAGAAACTTAAAAGGCCTTGATTTTTCAGAGAGTATGGCTTGTATCATCTGAGATTGTAAGCCTGTGTTTAACAAAGATCCTGAAAAGTACAGCAAAACAGGATGGTGGAACCTGTGTTACAATTCTGCTATTGTGATTATTTTACACACATTCTGTATCAACTCCTGGAGAAGAGGACACTGAAGGGAGACCCCATTGCACTCTACAACTTCCTCGTAAGTGGAAACAGAGGGAAAAGCACCGATCTCTTCACTCCAGAGACCAGCGACAGGATCTGATGGAATGGCATGAAGTTGAGTCGGGGGAGATTTAGGCTGGGATATTAGGAAAATATCACTCAGAGTGTGGTTGGGAACTAGAACAGGCTTCCCAGGGAAGTGATCACAGCACCAAACCTGAGGGAGTTCAAGAAGCACTTGGACAATACACTCAAGAACATGGTGTGAGTCTTGGGGCTGTCCTGTGCAGGGCTAAGGGTTGGACTCACTGATCCTTGTGAGTTCCTTCCAGCTCAAGACAGTCTATGATTCTGTCCAGCTCTAATGATCCAATTTGAATTTGCCACATGATTCAATGGTCTCTGTGAGAAAGACAGCATCGAGATGCAGTTAGTTGTATCATAAGTAGTCTGCACCATGTCTTGAGCTTAATTTCTCTGCAGAAGCGGCACTATAGATAAGCTCTGATCACCATCTTTAAGTGTCACCCTGCTCACAAGACAACTCACAAGCCATATTTATGCAAGATTTAACCCCAGCACATCTCTTCAAGATTTCATAGCCAAAACCATGAAACACTTTGCAACTCTCCTCTTCTTAATAAAGATGCCTGCAACACCCAAGGCTGTTTGTGCAAGGTACTGTTGTGGGTGCATAATGGTTGCCTACACGGCAGTACAGCACTGGCATCTAACTTTGTACTAAATAAGTAAGGGTATCGAGTCCTTTCTGCCACAACGTATTAGTTCTCAGAATAAACATTTTATTCTGTTTTATTACTCTCCCAACTCTTTCCAGTTAAATTGGGATGTCGAGCATATTTTCAATATACGTAGCAAAGAAGCGCAAAATTCAACGACATGTATTCTTTAAAACTAAAATTTTGCACCACAAGGTTCTTGCAAAAGTAGTGTATTAAAAGATAGCTACGGTGAAGGAAGTGTTTGCCAGTAAAATCTGGAATACAGCCAGAAAGCTACACTATACAAAGATTTTAATAGCTATGAAATGTTTGGTACTCTGTGCTGAAATTAGTGAACAAGCTAATTCTTTCTCTGTAGGAGGCCACACTCAAAAACCTGCAGGTGTGAGACCTGAGTGTATGAGTATGCTTGCCTACACCTGAAGCCCTTTCTTCACCACACAGCTTGAGCAGCACTGAGGAATAGTGAGTCTGTAAGTCGGGATTTTAAGTAGTATCAGCAGCATACCGTGATGAACGTGCACCACATCAGTTCACACTCCTGCCTGCCTCTAGACTGCAGCGTCTGTTCTTCTCAGAGATAATGATTGAATTTGATGGCTATATTCTCCAGAGCCTCCTCTCTCCAGCACTACTTCACACCTGAAGAAACCCAAGTGTGAAATGCTTCCATTCTGATTTAGTACCATCTTTACACGGTATAAAAAACATGCAAGACAGCAAAAGTTCCAGCTCTGTATGTAGCCATTCAGTAGGTCCATAGCAACTACATAAAAACATCTTCAATTTTTGCATTAGCAACATTACTCTTACCACAATATCTACCAGACTACCCACTGGCTCCCTTGTTAGATAAGGCTTTCCAAATAAGACACAATGGTGGCAATAAGACTATGTATTATCAAAAACCCAAATCCTGAAATAGCTCCAGTGCATAGTTGGTAAGTCCTTACCAACAGTTATCACCTGTAATCTCCCGTAGGAATTAATCCAGAAATGTTCACAGTACATAGAAATTGTTAATTGATAAGGAAAATCTAACTGGCAATTACAGGCTCAGTCCTAAACTAGCTTGATACAGGATTGCATACAAATTGTTTTCCCCTAGCATGAAAATATACCTCTTCCATTCTTGTCAGATGAGAAACAATCTGAGACAGAAAAATCCCCTTGCAGATACCTGACTATCCTTTTCTGGGCAGAAAAAAGCACTCTGCACATTACTGACACAGGACATACCTGCACTGGTCTGGAATTATTGCTGGGCTTTATTAATGAAACACATTGCTAAAATGTCAAAGAAATGTTGGACCAAAAGGCATATCCAGTCCTTTTCCAACATACCGCTGGTGTTGAGACTACCTCCTCAGCACCTTCATGATCATTTTAGCAGCAGCCATTGTTAGCACACAGGCACAAAAATAATTCTTTATTCAGCTGAGTCAGATAAGGAGGCAGAGTTAGTAGAAAAGCCTGGAGGGCTTCCTTGCAGCCAAAACAGTTGCCTAGCTGTATTATTTGCCCATGGGAATGTCTGGAGGGGTAAATCTGGGACAGCACTTTTGGTATCCCCAACACTGCCAGGTGCATTCTGTCCTTTGACAGCTCCATAGGTGCATCCATACGTGCCAATGGCACTGTCATTCTGTCCTGCTGCACTTATTCTACATACACTGTCAAACAGGTGCTTACAGTCTTCACAGTTCTCTTAAGAGGTCTCTGACATTGCTGTCATATGATGGGATTTGTACGTTGCCTGTACTAGGCCAAAACTTCTGCTGCTTCTCATGGACTAAGTGGATGCCTGATGCAAAACTCAGAAATGCACAATGCTCATAACAACATCCCACCAGATACAACACAAATGCACTCACTGTGAATATATCTGAAATACTTCTGACTGATCAGACCTTCACTGCTGCCTGTGAGAATGTCTCCTCTTGGCTCAGCACACTAAGAAATGGCAGGATTGCTGCTGCCACCCCAGAGATTCAGGGGGTAGGTGGTGCAGCAGTGAAACTTCCATTTCCAGCAACAATCCCTTCCTCACATCTCACCTCATGCCTTCCCAGTCAACGCTTCTTGTAAGACAGAACAAAAAGAGGAGAGAGCACGTCACTCCCTCGGCTACCTTTCTTGACAAGGCAGCTCCCCTTCTCCTCCAGGGAAAATAAATCAGGCAATGAAGCAAAAGCACAGGCTCTCTGAACTGACCTGCTTATCTTGTTAGGGACGAAGATGATGCAGCTGTTCCCCCCTAACACCTACTTTTATCCAGGTGTGGGGAAGAAAAGTGGTCATCAGAAACATGGATCCCTACTAAGCAAAGGAAATTAATTCACATATGCTTTTATCTGATTCACCTTTTTCCATATGTCCTCAGGAAAATCAAAAAGCAATGATTTCTATAGGCTCCAGTTGGGTATTACAATACCCTTATACCACTGCTGCCATGTCTAACAACAGGAACTTCTCAGTTTTACCCATGACTGCACTCTGCCATCCCTGCTCCTGGACAACAGCAGTTCCTGCTGAATGCAGACCATCAACTACAGAAATGTGGTTGCCCAGCTCAGAAGGAAGTCCTCCCAAAATATTTAGCAACAGACTGTTCAGAGTTAGTTAATACCATGGCAGAAGATATTTTTGTTCAGTCAGTCACTAGCCAATTGCAGCTAACCACAGAACCCTTTAGTATTACTGTTATATTACTTAAAAAGTAATTTCTTGGAACACAGTAGCCATCACTATTTGTAAATTTACTACTTTAGCACATGGCACTTTTATGATTTTTCTACTTACAGAAAGATTTGTATAGAATTTCTAGGGACTAGGGCAGGGGAAGAGTACATGATGAATGGCCTCCATCCCTCCTATAACCTCCTCATTTAACATGAAGGATTGAATAGCATTTGGGAGAAGAGTCTCTTTAGCTCTTAGGCCTAAAGATGGTCTTTTTAATAGTCATAAAATCTGTGGAGGGAGCAGATGAACTAAAATGTTTAATGGCTGGCTTGCATTCTACTGTGTTCTACAGGGACCAGGTGGTTTTCATCCTATATCCACACTTCGCTGAAGGTAGTTTAGAATTTCCATTTCAATCAGTGCATAGCTTTTATCAGTGCTCCTTCCAAACCCACATCCATTATACTGGAAAACTAGATTATATAAACTTGATTTCAAGATGTTAAATCACTGTCTGGGAAAGGCAAGCCTCTATTACAGAA
Source organism: Dendrocincla tyrannina (assembly GCA_035047865.1). Taxonomy (NCBI): domain Eukaryota; kingdom Metazoa; phylum Chordata; class Aves; order Passeriformes; family Dendrocolaptidae; genus Dendrocincla; species Dendrocincla tyrannina. The sequence continues at coordinate 29,373,719 of JAWWMP010000132.1, read as the reverse complement.
ATTACACAGATTATCCTGTAGCATCAGTAAAAGACTACTATGTAATCCTCCATATCCTCTCCTATTCAAAAAGTAGTTTCAAATAAACTGCATGTTATAGAGAAGTTGGAACTGGAGGTTTAGGTAGGTTTGTGCAACATTTTTCTTGGGGAAATTGACACCTTGGTGCCTTCTTTGTGTAGCTTTAGATTTGAAATCTCTCTAGAGGGGCAGTTTGGAAGGCCAGTCACTGTTTAATTAGTACTCGTCTCAATTAGCATCTGGAGTTAAAGATCCACAAGTAGGTATATATTCAAGAAATTCTCAGAGGAATTACCTACCAGTAACTGAATATGCAAAGTTCAGAAAATTGCTCATCCTATCTCACTTCAGCCTCTTCAGAGATTTTCCTTCTTTTAAATTAGCAAAACCAAATGCAAAGTAAGCAGGACTGCATGTTCTTCTTCTACTTCCTTGCTTAAAGAGTACAGTCCAGAGGCAACTATAAAATCACTTTCTTTTTCAGTTCCTAAACTCAACATATGCACACCTAAGAAACACATGCAGGTAAGGTATGCTCTGAAAATAACAGTAATATCACTAACCAAAAAAGTTTAGTAAGATCCTACTTAGGCATGCATACAGCTGGCAAGGATATCAAAACAGTTAAGGACCAACATCTGCTCAGAACCCTGGAAAAATAAGGATCTTCCAAACAGATTTGGAAGCAAATTGGTATCAATTCAGCTATATGGAGATTTTTTTCAGCTTCTAAGGAAACTACTCTCCCCAGCAGACTATGAAACATGTCTTTTTTAGTCAGCCTACAACTACTACTTGATGGAAAAGCATACAGGCAACAGGCAGAAACACATCTAGTAGGGAGACTTAGGTGAAAAAAAGAAATCCTGTCTCTCACTAATTACCAGCTGTTTTGAACTATTACTTCATAGAATCAGAGAATACGCTGAGCTGGAAGGGACCCACATGGATCACCAAGTCCAACCCTTAGCCCTGCACAAGACCATCCCCAAGACTCACACTGTGTGACTGAGAGGGTCATCAAAATGCTTCTTGAACTCTATCAGGCTTGGCGTTGTGCTTCAAGGACGTTAAAGAACTCCATTAGATTGATTCTTTAAAGACTTTAGGCAAAACTAAACCAAAACACTGCACTAAAAGTTACAGGTCACTTATTCTGATTTGCTACTGCTTTACAGCAAATTCCTTTTTTAACTTGTAACTGCAGTTTTGCCCATGGATGGTTGTCTCTACCATGGGAAAAAGCAAACTGTTCCACATAGGTTACCATGTTGTTGGGAGTGGCAGTATAACTCCAGCTCCAACTTTACATCACCTCTGACAAGGACAGCTATGTAGGCAACTACTCCTGCCCTACTCAGCAAGAAAGGGGCTAGAGTATGCAGGCAGGAGTTACCCGGAGAGGGAAGGAAGGGTTGCTCACATCAGTGCTTCTCTCCCTACAGTAGCAATGGCTTTCCTGACCTAGCCTTCACACTCAGATGCCTTAATCCAGCTCCGTGGCTCAAAGCAAGACAGCTCAAGATAAGCACAATAAAAGCATTAATTTTTATATGCCATTAATAGATACAAGTACACAAAAATCCCCCATCTATGGCATCTAGCGAACACATTGTTATGCTGACAGAAGCCCTGAGGAATTTTTCTCTTTAATTCATAACAAGCCTGAAGAACAAAGTCATCCAACATCCAGGGAAACATCACCTCCAATATTCTTAGCAAAATTAATTTATGTCAGTTGTAAGTAATTTTATTTTCTGAGAAAAGAATTCCATTTGTATCATGCCAAAGACAATGGAAGGCCACAGGTATTTCTCAAGTAGGCTGGTTCTTTCCCTTCTGAAATGTCAATAAGAAGCTAGTCACAAAACCAAGGAGACTTGCCCGAGTGGGGATACAGACTATAAGCTGTATTTGCACTGTCACCTTTTGCCTGTTTAGATGTAAATTCAGTATTCCAGGTCCCAGACCACTCAATGCCTAAGGAAATAACATTAAATCATGAGGGAGCACAGGAAACCTGGGAAGGGGAGACAGGAATGCCACTTGCACAGCTTTTACACAAATCCTTACCAGATCACTCTCAGGGCAGAATACCTGTTCTCTCTTGCTTTCTTAGCTGGAGGTAAGGTAAATTAACTGAGAGTTAGTTGTGGATAAGAGGAAAATATTGAAAAGAGAACAAAAAAATATTCAAATCCTGGAGACACAGCTGCTAGGGTACCCAGTCTACTTTTGTATTCAGCTGGCAGGATGATTTTCCCTCTCCCACTCACACAAACTTCCCTCCCCAAACAACCCTCCATGGCAGCTCTCTAATTAGCAATGCTGGCCCTGGTGTGGAGGATGAGGCTGCCTTGGAGTTCAGCTTTGCCCCATGGCACAGACATGCTTTATTACTAGTGGACCAGTTTGCTGCGGACCATAGAATAGAAACAGATTTTATCTGGGTATATATCTACGTCCTTTTTAAACTAATTTTCCATGTATTGAATCTCTCTGCAACTAGGGTAGAGTAGGAAAAAATGAGGACAGTTTCATGGAAGAAAGAGCGTTTTCATTACAGCTATCATGTTTAGTAAAAACAAAAACATCTATGAAAACCCACTGTTGCAGGTCTACACAAAGAGCCTCACACCTAAATACCAAAAAAACAGTGAACAGGAGAGAGAGTCAGTAGAACCACTAGCACATAATATTGTAATGCCACTAGGAAATTGTAACAATATATTATTTATTCTCATAAAAAACCCCACCACATTAGTGTGCCAAAAGCATATGCAATATTTTAGCAATCATGATCAAGCAGAATCAGAGCCCCAAAGATCCTGCATTCAAATGGAACCATGTATTAACAAATATTTAACGTGCACATGAGAGATGTCATTGAAGTAAACTTTGGTTTTCTTTCTTTCTGGAATTTCTACTTACTGAGAAAGAAACTGTACCCCAGGCCACAATTCTTGTTCTTCCCCTCTCTTTCCATTCACACCCACACGTGTCAGTTTTTGCCCTTTTTTTTGTTATTCCATCCATCTTGCTCTCTAATACCCTTGGTTCAATCTCAGCTCTGTTTGCCCCCATCCTGCCTGTTAACTCTTCTCCCATGCACTAGTCACTGATCCCCCTTTTTTCTCCAACGACTATCCCCTACTTTCTCTTCCACCTACACCCCTTCCTCTCCCTTTCTGGTTCCTACCCCTCCCTCCTTCCCTCCCCAGTGCCCCAGGCCACTCCTGGCATTCCTGCACCCAACCTCCCCCACCCTGCATACAGTCATGCCAGCTTTCCTTCAGGCTGCAATGGCAAGAGTTCTGAGAAGACAAGGGGAAAATCAGACCTGGCACTGCACTGCTGCAATAGGGAAGAGATTAAACACAGAGAGCAACCAACTCAGACCCCAAAGCCCAAAGATAAAGCATATTCAGTTGAGTGGGCATCGAAAATACCCAAAGGGACAGAGCATCCTGCATGGATGCAGAATCTTCACAGCCCTAGAGCAATACACACAAGTGTATCTAGGTTTACAGCTCCTATCTCAATGCGTGTGCTTCCCTGCCCCAAAAACCTACAGCTGCTCAGAAGACTGAACACCTCTGTGAAACTTGAATTCAGCCATTAGGTTCTGACAAGTCTGCCTTGCTGTGTGAGCTAGCCTAGATTTTCAGAGGCTTGACCAAAAAATGGAGAGCTTAACATAGTTTTATGTACACTTGGATGGATGCCCTGACAAATTTCATGTCTCTGCTTGAAAACAGGCTAGAGCTTCAAAAGCAAAACAGGTATGTATTTATTTCAAGATAGGCAAAACATCCTTACTCCTTAAACTCATTCTCAGAAACAGACAAACTTACTGGAAACTCTCCCACAATGTAGCCTGAGGCAGGTGCTTGGCTTGAAGAAATTCATCCCAAATGCTTATAATTTGAGAAGTTGTACACAATTAAAAATGAGACCTCTATAACAGAATGCATCAGGTTACGCTATCTTCATTCATAATTACAACATACACATTCAGCTTTTTAATTGCTTTTTCCACTTTCTTGCTGTTACATCTACTGTAAACCTCACCCTTGAAAATTCAGCCATTGTTTTATGCCAGCAGTCTTTTGTTCTGCTTTTAGGTCTTGAAACAGATTCAGTGACCAGCTTTTTAAGAAGGCACAGACTGTGATTCCTAGCAAAGATTCTCTGTATTTCTCTTCCCATGTTTCTTTGAAATATTTGAAAAAGGTTATTTAGAAGACTGCTTCACCAAGATGAAACAGGCAAAGATATCTGTATCTGGGCACATGTAGCAAGCCACTTGAAACAGAAAAGAATAAATAAGGGTATGTTTCCTTCTTGTTCAGTGTTCCTGTGACAACTCATTCTGAGTATACTTGGCTCACCACTGATGTTAGTATGATTTGATGGTGCTCAAAACAGTGAACATGTAAAAACAATTTAAGAAATCATCTGTGTATGTCACATGCTTACCTATCCTCCAAGACACCACAGAGCAAGAAGTCTGTATCAAGAGTTATTGAAATTGTGAGGTTTTTCACTAACAAGGCTTCTTTGATAGAAAAGGCACATTACACTAACCCAAAATTTCCACTTGTGTTTAGTTTAATGTAAAAATGTCTATCTTAGGTTTCTTTGCAAACAAACAGATAAAAAAGTTGGCAGGCCTGGCTCCTGCTTCCAACCAGTCCTCCAAGACCTTCATATTGTCATCGTTATTATTATTATTAACAGTGGTTGCTCCTGACTATCAATCAAACCTACTGTGCAAGGCAAAGCTAAACTGCCACACACCTTTTTGCAGATGGGCTCTGCCACACATTCACACAAATACTATAGGAATATTTTTAAAGCTGTTCCCATCTGGCCTATATCCTTTCCCTTTAGTAATGTCTGAATAAATCTCAAAAATCATGATTCAACCTCTGAAACAAATTGATGTCTTTACCAGACCAGAAAACATACTTTAAAATGGGTCCTATAGATCAATACATCCATTAGAATGGGTCACAAGAACCTGTTCACAACTTTCTATTGCTTAAATAGCCTAAGTTCAAACAAAAATAACCAATGATTTACTTCATGACCTTTCTAAAGCAGTCGCTGTTGAAACAATATAGGATATTTCAGCAACCTCTACAGTTCTGTGAAGGTTATGAAGATTCTGTGAAAGTAGTGCAAATAAAAAAAAAATAAATGAATAAAACATTTCCAGTAACATGGAATTCTCTTCACTCAAACTTTCCTTAGTCAAACTTTTTAAAAATAGGTTATAAAGTCTGCTAATTATAGAGTACTGAACCTCATTCAGTCAATCACAGCTCCGGATCCTCTCAGAATAAACACTACGCTACTGATAAATGTACAATATTCTTCTTAATACCATTTAGCTCCTTATATGAGCAAGGACATAACTAAGGTGCTTGATGCTGATCTATGCAGAATACTCCTGTTTAAAGGAGTCACTGTCAATATTTCACATTGCTGGATGAAGCGTAACAAGCACTAATGAAGAACTTTGTCATGGTTTTCTAAAGAAGTCTAATAGCCTGGGAATCCTGACACTGAACACATTAGTTCATTCAAATCTCGTTTCTCAGTCCTTCACCTGCAACTACCCATCTTAGATTCTAGTCTCAAAAGTTAATCTCTTTTTTCCTCTATCAAATAGATATATATCCCTCTACTCTCTGGAGTCTGTTGCGTGAATCCAGGCCCTCCATTTACTCACAAGTACCTACCCAGAAGAGGCAAAGCAAAATACACAACATGCAGTAACATACTTGTACAATGGTGCAAGGAAACAGGGCGTTAAAATTACGTATTCTCATATGTTCAATGCACTCATTTTACATCCAAATATTAGTGTTTTCACATTCTGTAATACAGTTATATGTGCTTCTGTAATGCACATAACCCTCTTCTCTTTAGGGAGCCCCAGGAAACACACTTGTTGATTCATGCCACTGCAGAACACTATTAAATAAAACTAGTATTTGTAAGTGTGTGAATGTGCAACAAAAAGCAAGTAAAGTGAATCCCAAAAGAGCATCTTGCTTATTTTTGCATCTGTAGTTTTGCTGAGATTATTCAAAACGCATCCCAGTTACAAGAGACCTCGCAACACAGCTATTACATTTTGTGCAGAGATGCCATTCGAATGAGATAATAAAACCTACTTAGTAGTAAGATTCTAATTCTCAGTATTTGGTATTGCACAAAGACTTAAAAATAGCTTTTTATTATATTTGAATGAGATGAACAGAATAACCCCAATAAATATACAAAAGGGGTAGCTCACAGTAGCTCTGTCCTACTTTTAAAGCTTTTACTCTTAACAGCAATGCTATTCTCTACCTCCCCTGTAGCAGATTGCACACTTTTCTCCCCCGCTTTGTAGCACGGCTAATACGTTCTGGGTTGGAGCAGCTTAGACCTCAGGCTACTAGTATGTTGAAATCAATTATGCAAAGCCCATTCATTTTGATACAATGTACTAAACTGCTGCTGTCACCGCAGTAGAATGGCTGCTCAGATTGGTTTTTTGGATTTCTCATCCCCATCCACTCCCCCCTCTTCCCCCCACCTTCTTTTTTATCATTACAATATCTTCAACCATTGCCAGAGTTGGCATTCTTTGCCGAATATACTGCCTCCTACCTAGGATCAATGACCACTTCAAGATTAATCAAAACCAACTTGAAATTCCAGTTTGAAACATAAATTCTGTGTGTAGCGTGAATTTTGTGTGCAATAAGATTAAGAACTTAATTAATTCAGTATAACAAATCCTTAATTTGGTTAAAAACTATTCCAAGACTAAAGAAAGAAAATTTTCAAAAAGCATAAGAACTGTACAAATTAAGAAGTCCTTCCCTAACCTTTGTTTTCAAATGGATAGACAATGTCGGGATTAACAAGATACTGAGATATAATTATTTCCCCATAAATTTAGGACGTAGATGGATACCTTACAGTTCTTGAAACTGGAAATGGCATTAGCTATCTCAGATGGTCAAATTTAATTTTATAACATAATCATCTATGCAATGGCAATCATAATTCAAAGGCATTGAAACAGGTGGACTTCTCAACATGCTTTTTAACTTGCAACACTGGTGAAAAAGCTTTTTCTTTTTTTAAAAAAAGTGAAACTTTCTCTGTTAATTTAGTATGCCGAGTCAGCTCAACATAGGGTCAGACAGGAACAAGAGAGGAGGAGGGAGCACAACTACCCTTTTTGGCAATAGCAAGTCATTTCATTGGCACAGCCAACTCATGCAACCTTCACATCCTACCTTACTAAAGGTTGTGAAAAACAATGTGCAAATGTACTAAAGACACTGAAAATCATGAACTTACAATGTACAATTCAACATCACATCTTACTCAGAAAATAACAGCCTTAAGCCCCTATTTCAGCCCATAAATGAAGTAAAAAGTTCTTAGCAAAAGAATCGCAAGTGGCTTACATGTTGCCAGGGAGATAAATTCAGGAAACAATGCTTCAGTCTATAAATGCGAGGTACTAATGTGGAAGGAGGGGCATAACTTTCAACTTGCAGATCCTGAATTTATATAAAAGACTCCAAACAAAGGACACACAAGAACCCCTCAGGAGGGCTGCTGAAAACAACATGTCAGTACTTCACTACAAAATGGAGCATGTATTTCCAGGTACATTATTTCTGACAGTAAAGCCCATTTCAAATGTATCTGACTTCCCTGATCCCTTCTTCATTTGCCTTCCTTCACCTGTTCATAACAGCCCATCATTATCTGCAAGGTGCCAATGTGACTGAAATGCCCTAGATTAAAAAAGACAAAACCCACCTTCCAATTAGACCAAATAACTGTGACATAAATACTTTCCAATAGTAAGAATGATACAGCACTTGAATACAGAATAGGGAAATGCTTGGACCAAGTCATGCGCCACATAATGAAAGGCTGTAAAGTTACCGAGCAATTTCTCTCTAAATGTACAGGCCTGAATTTTAAAAGACTACACTTCTACATGTCTCCTGGACAGATGAGCACACAGTGGAATTATTCTGAGCCTAAGTTACTCCTTCACAAGTGTACTTGTGAACTAACAAACAGAAAACATGCAAACTAGCTGTAGAAGAAACACCTGGTGACAAGCCACATGATGAGCTTGGACTTTATCAATTACACACCATCCTCAAAGTTATGCAAAGTCTGGGTTATAAAGAAGGTGCAAGAGGCCACATGAGAGCTATGTCCACCATAAACACAGCAGGAAAGTAAACACGGTGCAGCATAAACGCTGTGGGTGTTGGCAGAAGGCAGCTCTGCTGCTGTGGGACTGGCTTGCCAGCGCTGCAAAACTTGTTCCTTCCCCATCTCCCAGCCTCCCCCAAACCCTTTCAATTCAATCTCAAACTGCAATGATCATTAAAAACAATGAGTACGTCTGGCGCAAGTAAACGTGCCTTGACTATCAACGATTCATTAAGTACCTGGCACTGGATCCATAATATGGGATTCTGACATGGAAAGAAAAGCTTTAGAGCTCATTCCAAAGTACAAGCTTTACATATAAAAGAGCTAAAAGGTGCATCTTTGTCTAATAAATAAGAGAAGGCTAAGTCCTTTGTGGTGATGTTGATAGTTTCATCCTCTGTACAAGCTAATTTTCCTATTTAGGTACCACCTTTTCCAAATCACAGATAAATTAAGTCAACTTTAGTTAATGTGGTAATGATTTGTAGTGAGTGGCAGAAATTCCCCTGTAATTATGCATGAATTGATGTGTGATTTCCTAATGAGCTTAAGTGAAGAAAACATCATTTTGTGATAAATGCTTTATTTCTTAAAATGCTCGTAACACATTTCTAATAAATTTAATCAAGCAACTCGCACTCATGTAACATTTACAATTATTAAGTGTGCAGTCTTTTACACTGCAGTATCGCTTTGGCTGATTGCTGCGTGTTAAAGTTTAGCGTTTCATAAACATGGTTTAACAACCATTATGTTATTTTTGCTCAGAACCATGAATTATTTCAGTTTGAAGCTAATTTACATTCCGTACAAGCTTTGTACCTCAAAGGCAAAATTCTTTTGCCATTTACAAATAGATGTACACATTAGGAAATTAAATTAAGTGCTTCTACCTTTCAGGACACAGCTTGTCCTTCAGCATGTCATGTGATGGACAGCAAAGTCTTACTGTAGTAAGCTTCTTAGTGGATTCCAAATTTAAAGGAACTCCCAGGGTACAACTGCTTTCTCCCTCTGAAACACTCTATAGGCCACTCCCAATCTTTCCAAACCTCCTGGGCTAAAAACCAGTACAAATTCACCTCAGTAGCAGAGCTGAATTTCTGTGGGAGTTGAGGAGTCAGAAAGCTTTCTAAATGAAAGCTTTTCCTGTGGTCTCTTTACTAAGAATTTTAACTCAGATCTTTCCTTCTATAGCAAGTTGCTGTAGGGAATGGATGACCTAGGGGGAGTCACAGTTCCAGAGACTTTTGTGAGTTGCCCCATCATTAAAGACTGGAAATCAAATACTTCCGACAATTCCACACATTTAGGTGCTAGCTATCCCAAGTGTACCATAGGGGTTAGCAATTTCCTAGAAGGAGATCTGCCTGACCAAGGGGAGTCTCCTGCTCTGCTATGCTTCCTCATGCTCTCTTCACCAATCCCTTATTAGAGCTTCTGAAGAACAACGTAAAAGAGGAAACCTTTCTTGACATTCCACATCTGTAAGAAATTATTTTTTTCATTTCTCACTATAAACAAAACTCTTGTATAAAAAGAATAATAAACTTGAGATGTTGAAGCTGTCCAGTTTTAAATACTGAATTAGTGTTAAATTGTACCAGTAGTAAATCTCATACATCATGATTCCTTGCACAAGTGCTGTCCCTAGAGCTAGAAAATATAATTCAAAGAGCCACATATTAGCACCTCAAAAGACAAGAAAAGATCTGACGTTTATCAAATACATACAAATATTTATTTTGATGTAAGGTGATCTGGAGCCATTTAAATTTGAGTTGACATGAAGAATACAGTCTAAAAATAAACCCATCCTGCTATCTCAAGAACAGTAAGAAAGAGGCTTGGAACTTGAGGACCTGAGTTCCCTGGAATACATTATTAATGCATTATTATCACTGAATACATTGATTTTGGTTTGAACTTAGAAACTTATCAGTGAACCCAAGTTCCAATGATCTACATCCAAGAGGATTTTATTACATGTTCAATTCCCTTAGGATACCTAGAAGAATTGTAGTAGCGAATTCCTCTCTTAAGAACCTCTGTATTATGACTGTTAATAAATCCATCCAGATTATAATCTTTCTTCCTATCTTTCCACCTATTTGCACATGAGGTCTGAGAGGTGAGTGACAATGACAAACTGAAATCCTCTTCCCTGAGCAGGTATTCATTCCTCCCTCATCCTCACGGCCATTCTTCAAGTTTTCTCTCCTCACTGGCATAAAGTTGAAACACAGAAGTCAGAATCAAGCTTCAGACTACTCTGTTCTGACAACTTGTTATTGTCAAATTTTGTCCTCCCACAGCCAGAATATGTTTCACAGCCTAATTCAGATCATTTAATCATCCTCCTTCAAATACCCAAACTCCTACTCATCCAAGTTACGCTCCCTGACTGTGTTATTTGTTAAAGTTTTTGTGTTACAGCCAATAATAATGCCAAAGACTAAAAAAAAAAAAACAAAACCCAACAACCAAAAAACTAAAAAACCTGTCATCATGTAAGGCTGGGATTTTTGAAGGAGGAATACATTGAACTTCCTCTGGATTCCAATGAGAGCTGGACTTCCATTCATTTTATAGGTCTCTGAATACCTCAGGTCTAATAAACCAAATATATAAAGTGGGAAAAACTTAGGGGAAAAAAAAGGGTTTGAAAAATGTAGAAGTATTGGTTCACTTCAGAAGAAGATTAAATAACTGTCAGTTAACTTAAATGCTCAGGCTTCAGGAAAACTAAACGTTCCCTGACTTGCTTCACTCAGTGCATAGTCTTCTTAATTCCACTGCTTGCTTACAACAAGATACTAGATTTTTGGTATAAAAGTTAACAAAGCTTCCATTTACTGACTCTCAAATGTCAAAATTTGCATTACTTTCCTGCAGCTGTGTGTGTTATTTCAACTGGGTCACACTTAAATGTTACTTAAAAAGCCCTTCAGAAAAAGCAACCAATATATGCACTATTTCATTAAAAGCTGTTAAAAATCTCACTTTTCTATTGTAAAATTCTTCTGAATAAAGTTGTGTACATTTTTTGTTCCTCTGAAATAGTTATTTAACATACAAAAGTATTTGTAAGTATGTACGGACAGGACATTGCAACTGTCTTTTTCAAGGAAGCACAATAAATATTCAATATTTCTTACTTAAATAAAAAACCTGCACTATCCTTACATCTTTTCTTTATACAGGCTAACTCAGAGCTTCTCTCTTATAAACACTATGCTACATTTCTCTCTTCAAAAAAGTCCTGTGTCTAGAACTGTTTAAATAGTACTATTCTTTATCAGGATTTTTATTTTATATGCATCTAGAGGTAGCATTTCTCCAATCTTGTATCCTGTACATGGGATCTGTTAAAACTTTAGTGATTGTTACTTATTTAATTGTAAAAACCATATTAAAAGGTAAAATACTATAAATCATCAGGAGATTGTAATATTAGCATTGTGTTTTCTCAGCCTATACTCACATCCTGTAGTAAAAAGGACACACTGCATTCATCTGATCTGGATCTCAGGTTAATTCATCAATAATATTTTACAATTTTATCTGACCATCAACATTTACAAATGTTACTTGCACTTTCCACTGAGCCGTAAAAATAATGAACAATATAAATTCTAATTTTTACCTTCCACTGAAACACTGGATAGTCAAACCCAAGCCAAAACATCACTAAAATGCACAAAGAAAGGTGCACAGTCAGATCATTTTTAGAGAGGACTGTTGAGCTACACACTTTGTTGTTAACATAGATCAGTTTTGTAAATATGAAAACAAACTACATTCTTCCTCCTTTCTATAATCCATACTGATACATGTGCACATCTATCAGGCACTAAGAGACAGTTATAGACGCTGTTTATTGTTTACCTAATAACATCAGCTAACTAATTTTGGAATAGTACTCTCCCTGATGGCCAACACACAGTGAAAAATAATGCACATTTCGCTTGAGCAAAAATCCTTGAAATTCTACCAAAATAAGGAGAGCAAATCTAAGAGTGGTACAGTCACAGTGTTTTCTAATTGACCGGCATGAACCATACCTGCAGTGAAAACCCATGTAAAGAGGTATAAGCCAGAAACATCAAAGCATACAGCTACTCTTTACAGCTCCAGCTAAAGCAAGGGTTTCGGGATATACCTAAATCAAATAAATTCTCAGACACCTTTCAAAACAGGGACCTCTGTCATCAACTGTCTGGTCTGTAATGGCACATTCAATTTTAACTGTAAAAGAGGACAAATAGATCAATATGAAAATATTACAGCAGTAGGAATACCATAAAACTTACATGTTTTAATATATTGTTAGCATTACCTGTGGCAGTGAACATTTTTATTGTAACTGAAAAATTTCACTTTATGCTGAACTACGACAGTATCAACAAAAGGCATGGGATGGATGAAATGGACAGAAAACAGGTAGACTATCCCCAAAACTATTTCCAAGAGTAGGAGGAGATTCTTTGAATGAGTTAGTAGAGACTCTGTGCAAGTCATGCTCTTGAAAAGTTAGTGGTATGAAGTATTAAATATTAAATAGTACCCTTTACCCCCAAAATTACAAATGCACTCCAGCACTTGCAATGCTATATAGTTATTGGAACACACTGAAGATTAATGAGCACCCACCCTCCCTGTTTCTGTGCCACTTGTAGTCAAAATTATGGCATTAACTCACAGGCTCTGCATCCCAGGAATGAGCAAGCAGTGTCAAAGAATTCTCGTTAGGTTATAATTACAGGACTTCTGTTTTGCCATCCACTTCAGGGGCACATGCATGGGATCTCAAGATGCCAGCTCTTTAGTATTAGGAGGAAAAAGGAAAAAAAATCATTAATTAAAACTAGTGAAATAATGAAAAATTTAAAATATTTTCTATAAACTGCTCTCATTTTCCAGTGCACCGTAGCTACTGCCTGCCCTACAAAAGTCCACATAGTTTTGTAATTGAAGTTTTAGTGAAAAAGTATAAATACATTTCTAAGGAAATATAGTTTGATGTACCAAAAAAATTAAAACAAAGATATATCACACTAGGTGCAGTACAGTATCAGATGAAATATGGTTTAGTTAGTTTTTTATACTTTGTTCTGCCTTTGTCACATTACTCGCCTTATACGATTCTATGAAATTTTAAATAAATTCAGAATTGTAAGGGGAATAACTTCCCTGCCTACGCAGTAGTAGAAAGAAGCCTGGTGGCAGTAGCTTCCATTTTCTCACATACAATAAAACCCTTGAGACATTCTTATTAATAATCACTGACAAATGCAGTGAAAAAAAGAAAATAAAGGCCTGAGTAAAGTTTGAGGAAGAAGGGGACTTATCAGTTGAGGAATTCATCTGGGTATGACACAGGTTGCTGCAGACATAAAGCCATTGAAAGTCCTTGCTTCAGGGTTCTGTAATATAAAATATTCATGGTGTATAATTTTGCATAATTTGTTTAGCTGCTGAAGCATATTTTAGTTCCTTGGTGCATGGACACAAAGAAAAGAATGAAGGAAAGAACAAAATATTTGACCAAAACAAAAGGTTTTTTACTGTTCTGTTGTGTGTGGTGTATGAAAACACCCATATGCACACAAACTAGTCTTTGGATATTACAAATAAACAGGTATTTATAGATATCAATATCAAAACATGTTAATGTGTTTGGTGTTAGATTCTCATGCTTTTGTTTGTTTGCTGAAGACAGTAACTTTCCCCGAGCCACATGCTGTGCTCTCAGAACTATGTCTGAGCATAGTCAAGCCCCAGATTCACAAAGCATCTTCTGTATTCACCAGCTCTAGGCTACTTCCTACTTGCTCAAATACTCTGTATACAAAAGAAAAAACACAACTATAAAAAAGCGAAGAAATGTTGCTGACAGGGTATTCAAAGGTATTGGCATTGCAGCCTAATTTCCCTTTGAGCTAAATCTAACGTGAAATGATCTCTGCAATTCAGAACCCAAAGTCACACACTTTACCCTGGATTTCCAAGATCAAACCCAAATCCACATCCTCTCTCTCACAGTGACTCTGCACCAAAGTCCAATGACTAGATTCAAAAGAACGACACAAAATAAGAACAGGTATTCCTTCCTTTTTAACCATTCTTATTTGTTTTCACACTTTTACTCAGTTGCAGAATAAAATCAATTGCACAAAATGACCTACACTTCAAGAACTCTCACTTAAAAATACAACACACAACAGACAGGGAAGGGAAAGAGTGGCAACAAGATAACGAGAGTCTACAATATCTTTTCTTTTACTGAATTTGTGTGTTCTGCTTTTTTAAAAAAAATTATTATTTGAAATAGATCATTAAAAAGTGTAACTTTTTTTCCACACAAAAAGATTGCTGACAATGTTGCTGTGAATCAAAGTCTGTTAATTGTTTTTCCAAAAGATGTAAGTAAACGTATATAGATAGATATCAAAATGACATAAATATTTTGGGAGATTGATTTTCCATTGATTTCCATATTTATTGTTAAAATACTTTTACAACCATCCATAAATCATAATAGATTTTATACTTATAAATAATGGCTACATCTCACTTCTTTCTTCTCATCCTCTAAACACATTTCACAGGAAGTTTTGGCCCTATCAAGACCTTTTGGATTAGGACACTACTAAATATGATGTGGAAGTAAAACTGCAAACAATAACATGCATTACATCTTGAGGAAGAAGTCTCAAAAGTTAATATGGGAGTTAGACCCTTCCTTTTTTTCAAAAACCAGATCCAACTGAGTATTTGACTCAGTTAAAATAAAGTTAAACTACGTTTAGAACTTCTCAGATATCCCATCCTAATTCCTACGAAACTCCCATGGATAGACACACAGACAGATTGACAGATGCATTGCTTTGCTCTTCCACTTCAGCCACTGGAGCCATGGAGAGCTGCCCATTTCCTGTCACAGCACAACAGAACCCGACACTGGGGAAAATCACTGTGAAACATGCTACACGCATCTGATTTTGAAAGATACTTTCTTGAGTTCTGATGCCTTTTCATAGGGGAAATGACTTCTGTGTATTTATTTGCAACCTAAGTTTCCTCATCTAAAGACCATTAATTTTTGTCCATTATGCCAGCTTCAACATAACTAGTACACAATAATCTATAAGGCTGGATGAGGAGAAAAGAAAATATCAATAATTGAAACATGGTTTGACTTTACTGGTATATAAAATACCTTGAAACAGAAAACCATCTATGGATTGCAACCCCAAATGAGTTTCTGACCTGCTAGTGCCAGAGGGAACATAATCTTTTCATGCAAAATTACTTTGCTATCATTTTTAATTCATGTAAAATTCAACAAGTATGTAAATCAGATAGGGAGGGAAGGCAGACAGAGGAAACATACAGCAGAAATTCCTTCAAATTTTCTTCATAGTCTCTAACCAGCAGATCAAACTTGACCATTTCCAAGTTAACTGCCTCTCAGTTCTACCTTTATATCGCAGGAAGTTCTGGGAGGAAGAATTACATGGGGTTGGTCAACAGCAGCAGCATATGTATTGCCTGCACTCACCATCTGTTTGCAAAAGAAGAGAGAGATAGTATATAACATAACAGTTATTTAAAGCTCTTTGAAAAATCAAGTCACTATTGCTGAGTGTTTCTATACCTCAGGCTATACGAAGACAAATTAAGTGCTGATTCTGAACTCTACCATTTTGTTTATTTCACTACGATGGGCAGGCTGGGAGTTACCCAAGACAACGAATGTAGCCATAACCCTTCTTCATGGTAAACATATAATTTCCCCAGTGATCCAGTAAGCAATAACAAGAAGTTATGTGTAGTACATATAGTGTTTATATTCCCCTGAGTTTAATATGGCTCACAGTAAAATTGATTTTCTGGAATCTTGCAATAAACCTCATCAAAGTAAATGAAACCCACGCTGTTTTTTTTATAAAGTGATTGGATTCAGGGTGATAAATTAACCCTCAACGTCAGAGAGACTCCCAATAATGCACTTGCTCAATTAAACTCCTCCAGACTCCATTTAGATTTTAATTTTTCTATAGGACTAATTTAACTCCCTCAAAGCTTGCAACTTAATGCTTTCAGAAAGGATAGGAACTGAAAACTGTTCTTTTTCTTCTTCGCCTAAATAGATCAACCTGATTTAAATTTCCTGACCACTTGCTTGACACTATTCTGTAATCTATATAAAAAACCCCACTGATAGTTACTCACATGCAGTGGAGCAAGGAGTAGGAAAAAATTACTTTCTGCTTACTGAGAGTTCCTAATCAAACACCAGAAACTGAGAAGGATTCGATAATTTTAAACTTTTGTACACTTGTGAAATCAACTTTTGTGAGAGATGCTAGGGCAAAACCCAATGGATATCCTGCAATAACCTACAGAAACCTGGCTCATGCGGCACTATCCTTTCCCAACAGGTGATTTTCACCTACAATAACCACCCAGACTCATCAAGGCAGATGATTCCTAATTCTTTGACAGTCTTCTGGTCTTCCACTGTTTAGTTCCCATCTCAGCAGGAAGTAAAATGTGTAAAAAAAAAAAATTCAAAGTGACCTTCCCTAATTCCTCAATAGCCTCTAGTGACTTAGTTGAATAAAAAATTGTCTGATGTCTCCTCACAGCTATCGGGCAATATGTATGAAAACTATTTTCCTTGCCATATTTATTCCTGGTTAAATGAAAAAATTATTCATTTAACCAAGAGTAAAGCCTCTGAGAATTTTTTTCTCATTTCCCAGCCTGTCTAGGGAAAACATGCTGCAGTAAACAATCATGCCCTATTTTATTCCTACTTAAATGAATTATCATAATAATAATTACTAGCAAAAACATCTGGTTTCTGCTCAGCACAGACGGCAAATTCTTTGACACATTGCTTTCATTTCCCCTTCTTCTTAGTCTCCAGGCTGAGGGTCTCTGGCTTTGTTTAGACCACTATACACACCAACCACACAGCATGCCTGATGGTATAGATTTACAGAGAGACTGCTGATGACCATAAAATGTTTCCTCTGTTGTTTCTGCCTCGAGAAAATTATGTCTTTGTAATAATATTTTCTCTTTAGAGCATTTCTCTGCTTTTTATACAGATGACATTTGCATGTAAACAAGTTTCTTGTTGTTTTTCTTCAGTACTAAACAACAGCCAGGAAAAATAATGTTCCCTTTGACATCATATTGGCCTGTTATTGTAGAATTTTCCTAATGTCACTATATAAGATCTTGAATTAGAAAATGCGCCTATTCAACAGAGGCAATTTAACTTTCAATTTAATTAATATTTCTGCTATACAGAAGGTTTATATTTTTGTAGAAAAGAGAAAGAAGAATTCAAATCAACTCATTTATCAATGTGAGGCTTTAAACAGTAGTAATACTTCAGTAAACTAATAGTAAAATCTTTCGCATTTCCATAATGCCTTTTATCTGAGGTTCTGCATTTGTGGCTCCTTTAGCTGCTCTGCCTCCACCAAACAATGCTGGAATGGAAAGGAGAGCTCAAACTCAACAGCAGCCATGGTCCAAGCAGCACAGAAGTATGAAATAGTTGAGGATGGGCAAGGGACTGCATGAAGTGAAATACTACCCGATATGCTGTCATTCTCTCTGCATACTTTTTCTCAAGGTGCAAGGGGATGTGAGGGCCCTGAGAGTCTCGCTGGGGTTTATGGGCTGATATGTATGAAAAAGTCTAGAGAGGGTCAAAAAACAGTTAAGAAACCATCAGAGAAGAAAGAGCTTAATATATCACAAGGAACCATGAGGTTTAAAAGACTAATCTCAACTTTGGGTAGTCATTCAGCGTCTGGTGCTGCGCAAAGTTTCCCAAACGGAGCCAGAAGCTCTAGTGGGGGGACAGGCATTTACTTTCCCAGTGGGGCTGCAGCCCAGTCTGTTAGGAACAAACTCTGCATGCAGCACAGCCTTTTCCAAGAGTCTGCCTGGCAGTCTCTGGCATTTCACTTTTATTTAATGACCACATTTCTCACCTTTCATCCTCTTCAAGGCCTCAGCCTGAGAGGTACCTTTTCCCACCACCCCCCTCCAGACCCACTGTGCACACAGCAGTGGGGAGGGCACACAAATGGCTCTGTCTCTGGTGTGTTAAAGGCCCTAACTCTTGCCCAAAGCTGTCTCAAGGATGCTCTGCACTAAATCCTTCCTCTGCATTGGTGGGCATGTACCAGCTGTAAAGCAGCCCGGAGCTCCTTTGGGACTACAAGGGCATGCCAGGTCACCCCAGCCTCACTTCCTTGCCACAGGGACTCCTGTGCCAGAATTACAAAGGAGATTTGCCAGAGCTTGGCTTGCAAGCAATTTATTAATATCAAGCAATTTTGGATTTCCAAGTATTTGAAAAAGTAAATAAATACTAGTCTCGCTTCATAAATGGAAATGAGAAGCACTGAGGCATTCACCAATATATATGGAACCAAGAGCAGAGTTCAGGGATCTGGACTTCTCTGTCTGACCACTCCTGCAATGGTCTCCTTTATGTTTTTCAAATAAACTATTTATACAAGCCATTGGTCTGCTGGCCAATTCCTGCTGAGCTCAGTGATGTAAACATTTGGTGTGGGTTCCCAGTGATCCTGCCCTGCAATCTGTGTGGTGTCACTCACAGAATATACCCACTGATACAACCAGTATCATCTGGTTTTTTGTCCCTGTTTGAATCATAAATGCTTTGTCTTTCTTTCACCTAAATTTAAGTTAATCCAAACTGCCCATGATATGTAAGATTTCAAAGTTAATCATCATTAATTCAAGTTCATAAAATCATTCTTACACAATAAAAGCAATTAAAATCAAGCATGTATTCACTTCATAATAAAAGGCCTATACTAATGCATAGGTCAATATGTTTTAGTGTTTTTGGCAAACGACTATAAATCTTATAATGTTTTATATTTTTTCTATCTTCTCTATAACCTCCTGTGAACTTTAAAGATTATTTCCTTGTCACTTTTTTCAAATTCTATAACACTGAAAAGTTATCTTCAACTTACCATTAAACATTTAAGAAACAAACAACCCAAACTCCTCCAAATAAAACACAAAATATTGTTAGAATTCTACCATGCAAGATCATTTTTAAACACATGGAGGAAATATGAGAGATCTGTTATCCATTATTCCTAACACTATGTGGATTTGAATATATTTACAGCGTACAATATGTTATCAAGAGAGTAAGTTCTTGTGACATTGTATTTGATGAGAAACTTTACCTAGGTAATAACCTAGGATCCCTGTACAAGTCAGCTGATTGATAACTAACTGAAGTTCTGCATTAATAGGAAAAGTGCAACAAGATTTTTCTATAAAAGCTTATATTAAACATATGAAAATTGCAATTTTTTTTGAGCTAAGATTAATTTGGTTACATTCTGGTTTAAGGCCCTAATCTGCAGGCCATACTAATACAAATAACCTCATGGACTCAACTACTTATGTGAATGAAGGCTGCAGTATGAAATCATCAGTTCTAAATAAAAATGAAAACCAAATGGAAACAGAGTCTTCATGGTCCTAAAAGAGGAATTAATCGGAGCCAAACATGAATTTCGGTGGGGAACAACTTATGACTCATCCTTGCCAATACCAACTTCAGGTTGCTTTCACTTTCCAGGAAGTGAAAAGAAAAACCATCATATTTTTAATGGCTGTTATGGAATATATCCATTTCACTATGTTGTCTTTTACACAGGGCAAAGAGTCCTCTGTTGAGTAGCTTGATCTTTCTACTGCATTTCAGAGATAAAATTCCAGTGGCACTGATTTAAAAAAAAAAAAAAAGAAAACAGTCATAGCATTCCCAGACACCTCAAAAATTTCAGTGACTAAGCTTCGGGCCAAAACCTGTATTTAGGCACATTTGTACACCTGAAAGGGCTTAGATCTGGCATCCTGATCCATTCAGCATCCTGCATTCTTGCATGGAGTGTGTCTTTAAAAATAAGAGCTTCCTCACAGCAGTCTGCACACTACGTAGCAAGGTAATTCCCACAGAAAATCTTCATAGAGATTGACAAGGAGGAGATACAAGAAAATCAGGGGAGGCAACTGCTCTAACTGTGAGGTTCATTCAGAATCCATGTGAGAAAAGCAAAAACAACCAAACGAAAGGTCCTTATGGATACAGATAGTGGTATGCACAGGGTAAGGTTACAATAACTTCACCGACATTTCTCTGGCAGTCTGGCATTCCTTTAGAAAGGATTGCAGGGACTGCTATGGTAAAAACGAGGAACCTTGTGAATCACAACTTCTGTGAGAGCTGGCTTGTCAGCCCCAGGACCTGTGTGGTATGGCGGCAGACATCCCAGATCTACAAAGCACACAACAGAAAGTGTGATACAAAGAAGTTTGCAAAGACCTTCACTTTCTCATTCTAATCCCATGATAAAATTAGATTCAATTAGTAGACTAAATATCTAATAATAAGACACTGCTTTTACATCAAATCATCGATAGAAAACATGAAAGATGAACGCAAACGATGAGTCAAGCCCAGATTAATCTGACTGTAACTGGTTGTCTGTAAATAGCAATTCTTGAACCTCCACATTTTCTAATAATGCACTTTTGTACACAAAGCATATTCTTCCACACTGGCATCACCAGAACACTCAGCATTGCTGAATATCAAACTGCTTCTATTTATATGTCTAAGCATCGATTTAGGAGCCTATTTTAAGCATCTCAGTCTGAAAAGGTTTCCATTTTCTCCATAATAAAGAGCTGCATGCAGCATTAGTGAGCTGTCAAAATGTATGGCTTGAGGTGACAAGTGAGCCCCTGTAAAACTCTATCCTGATGGCCACTCACCCTCCTTCTATCTTCTCCTCTCCCTCAGAAGTCCCTTTGATTTCTGGATTCATGTGAATCATTGAACATTCACAGTAAGACAGTCCAGAGCAGAAGGTCAAGGGGCTGCCAGTGGAAGGGCTGTCTCCCCATACAAAATCGTGAGCCGGGCTGAGTTCAGGAGTGCAGCCTGGTGGTTTCACCCTCTCTCCAGTCAGATAGGGGTTGCCCCTTCCAATAAAGCTGAGGCTTCCCAGTTACACAGCAAGGAAGGGATCCAACTGCTCTGTTAGGAGTTGGGCTATGCAGGAAAGGTTGTTTCTTTCAGGTACAAGGACTGAAGTCAGTTAAGGCAATAGTTCTGAAGGCCAATAGCAAGTAGGTGCTTTAAGAAGCCTTGGCCAGAGTACCTCCAGTGAGGAACACAAGTGTGACACATGGGGAAGAGTTATGGAAGTGGGAAGTCAAGCTTATACCTTATTAAAAGTAGGAAACATGGCAAACCCAACCAGCAGAAGTCAGAGCTCATTCTTTATCAAATGCTCAACATCACTCCCATGCACCTGTGACTGCAACATGGGGCTGGTTCTTACCTACAGAGCAAGGGGTAACAGAAACTTTAATCATACTTAGGAATATCTGTATTAATTAGGAACCTTGTATTATCACTAGGTAACACAGACAAGCTCAAAAGAGCCTTCTCCTGATGTGATTACAGTGCAGAACAAGATTTTTACTGACTTTCAGAACATAACTCCTTCTTGGGATTCTCCCATTCTTTCAAAGAGAGCTGGCAGTACAAAGGGACAAGAAAACTGATTTAAAGGTCTTACCAGGACACACCTAGGTGGACTGGGAAAACTAGTGTTGCTAATCAAGAAATTCAAATACAGAACCTGATGAATTAGTTTTTGAAATTGGTTGTAAGGTTAATTCTAAAAGCAATTCACCAGTTATTTTGATAGAAGTTTGTCTGATTACCTCCTAGGGAAGATATCTGTACTTGAAACATGTGACATACTAGCTTTGAATTAGAAAATATCTTTAAATAGATAAATAAAATACAAATCTTCTCCTCCATGCAACTGCTCTGGCAGAGATTCCAGCAACGTTTCTCAAATGCCCGCAGCAGGGAAGATACAAACTCTTCCCTCTACCTGCTCTTTCTTCCATCTGTAATTTCAGCAGCTCCTGCTCAGACCAGGTAAGATAATGAAATGGGTGTCAGACTGTCCTATCTGGCATTCACCGTACCATCTCATCACTGAATAAATCCTTCCTTTAGACCTGAATTCCTGGTAATCTTGTTAAGAAATTTTATCTTGCCCGTGCCTCATTTTCTCCAACACTAATCTTCTACTTCAGTGCTTTCTCTTCCTCTCTACCCCTGATTCCTGTGCTTCCAGAGGGTGTCTACACCTCCACTCATCTAGACTCTTCTGCCTCCTATTTATACAAATTTTCACATAATTTCTTTCCCAGACCCATCAAATTATTCAAGCCTTTGCTGTCCTTTTTAACTCAGCTTTATGTCCTGGCTGCTAGTTCCCCAGTTGCTCTGCCTCTCTAAACCTATCTCATTCCCAAATATATAAACCAAATATCTGCATTCTTCTCTCTGCCTGCTCTCAGAGTAGGTTTCCATCTCCTGACACTACGTGGAAGCTCTTTAGCAAGAGAGTAGAAGATCCAGACGAGGATCAGATAAATGCCAGTGACCCCTATCCTGAATGCAAATGCTCAAAGGAAACCATGCCCAGCTTGATGCAGCACAGCCCAGCAAAATACTAAGAGGAAATAGTTGATGCCCTGAACAGAAAACATATCCACATTGCTCTTGATTATGTCTAACACAGAAAGAGGTTAACAACTAACAATATCTCATGCCATGGGACTCATTATAATGTCAAAAGAGCTGGCATTTCTGGGACAATGGATGTATTAGTGTGACACATCTTACTACACAAAAAAAAGGAGGTGGATTGCCAGTGCTTAAATGCAGTAGGTCTTCTGCATTTTTAGTACACTGAACAATACTGAGGCAATGCTTTTTTTTTCCTTTTTTACTGTGGGATTATCAACTTGAGTCTCTAAGAATGAGAACATCTGCCAGAAAGTACTAAGATCTTATCTGTCATCTTGGGAATTGACAAAAACTGCCATTGAATTCATCTGCGCCTGCTAGAAAATGCTCAGGACGTCACAGGATCAGACCTATGCAAAAATAAACACATAAAAATAAAGCAACTACCTGAACCTCCTGACTTGCTTTATCAAAATCACAGCTGTATGGTTCCAGATGAAGAAGCAGAGATACTAGTTTTCTTATTAATTTTTCTATTTCAAAAAGTGTGGAAGACTGAGGATTGTAACTTATCTGAAGATAGAGGACAGGAGGAAGGAGAAAGTAGAAGGATAACATACCAATGAAATGTTGACAGTTTTCTATTTTTTGCCAACTGTTGCTAAAATGATAGACAGTGATTTTTATGAAATGTATAATTCAGAGCAAATTTGCCTAGATAACCAAGTTAAAAATGCTTTATCTTTCCTAACAACATTATGCAGCAATCAGTAAAACCCAAAGTACATAATACAAACTGAAAATTCAAGAAAACAAATCTTTTCTTTTCCCCTAAGTCAACAAATTTTTTGAGCCCAAATAAAGTTCTTGGCTTTCTTTCAAATGTTCACAGTTTCTAATCAATAGTTTAGTCATACGATGAAAAATGATGTATCCATATTCTTAACAATTGACATTTGCTAACTGTCTCCAAGGTCGCATTGATTGCCAGTTGTTCAGTTTACCCAACTTCTGTTTTGAGCCAAATAATATGATCTTTGTTTCATTAATATTTAATAGTAATTTAGATTGTGCCAGATGATCTTAAAGCTCATTTAAATCAGCTTGAAGATAATATTAAGCTTTCTTCTAGTATAATCTATTACCATAAATGATTGTGTCATCTGCATATAAATGGTGAGTTGAATATGATAATGAAGTGCAAAGATTATCAATATAGAATGACAAATGCATCTGACTTAAAATAAATCCTTCTGGGACCCATTTCTTCTGTTTTTAGTGGTAAAAGATGCATTGTTTAAATTCAAGCATTCTACAGAAAACATAGAGTCTTTGGATAATGAGATATTATATATAATATTTATATTATTTTTATATTAAAAATTCTAAATTGTAGAACACTTTTCAAATATGGCAATTAGATCATATAGATCTGTATAGTTTATATAGGTTGGTTTTTTTTTTTACAATGGGCCTTTATTAATTATTAGGGTTTATAAAAAAAGTGATTACACCAAAGGATGTGGTTTTATTTAGATCTGGTTTAATTTGAATTTGCTTTTCACTAACTGGTCATTTAAAATTAGTTCATTTCAATTAGCGTTAAATGCCTTGCCTGTCGAAGAAAAGTACCTGAATGCAGTTCATGGTAAAACACTCAAAGCAGTTTCCTCTATAAAAACAGCTGCAAGGGCTGCAGGGAAACCCTGCTTGCCAATAAGGGTACATTTAAAAGAATTAAATTGTCAAATTCTCTAGACTCATGGGTTTAATTACAATCAGTGGACAATTTTAGGGTCAAAAGAAGCTATTAAAACAGTGAGAAATACTAATAAATACATTAGAAATTGTTAAAAACACTTGAGGAGAAAGTAAGTGCATTTACTAGCAGATATTGCCTAAGAACATCATATAAAATAGCCATGACATGACACTGTGGAATAAACAGTGAGATAAAAGAGACTGCTGAAACTCAGCACTTGCTGAGAGCTGGGAGAGCAGGTACACCAGATCCATGAGCACTCTCTTTTGCTTTGCATTCAAAATCCTTGCACTCAAAATTTCAGGTGTTTTGCTATTCCAGTGACCTTAAAATTTGTGAAATTTTACATACTTGAACTAATCATTTAGCTTGGAGGCTATTAGTTACGGAAAAGGATCCAGGGTTATTTTGGTCTCCTAGGATCTCAGCTCAAAAGTTCTTGGCATTTGTTCTGGCAGATTCATCTGTTGCAATAGATTGGTCAAAACCCAATCTGGAGTAGAAAGTAGGTTTTATTTATTCAAGAATAAAATCCTGGAAAAGCCTTGTAAATGTGGTCATCGAAGTAAGAAATGTGGGAAGTAAGACCAGTGTACACAAAGGACTGCAAATTAAATTAAGAGAATGCCTAAAACCAGAAAATTCATTCTACAGTGTGATTTCTAGGGAATCCAGTCCTCAAGCACATGCAAAGAGCTTTGAGAGCCAACAGGACTGCTGGGTGTCTGCAGTACACTTGCAGATGTTTCAAGACTCTAACTTGTGTGGACCAGAAAGGAATTTTCTTTTCCTTCCTTAGTCTATCATTTGCTTCTGTAAATGGGATGACACAAAATCAGGATGTAAACAGACTACAGCTGTGTTTCTAGTGATGTAAAAATTCTCAGATGAATGGTGTCCTGCTCTCACACAAAGGATTAAGCTATTCATCAGATTTAGGATCAGCAGGACATCTGTTCTCCAAGTCAGATTAGCAGGGATCAGAGGGGTTTTATTTGTCCGAACAGTAATTTAGAGCATGATCAGCTTCTTGGGATCACACAGAAGTTAATTTTATAAATATTTTGCTAATGCACAGACCTAGAAGACTAGAAATATCTTCCTGCTTTCTGCATGTGACACAATACAGGTGCAGCTTTTAGACTTTTACCACAATCATAAATTTCTCACAAGTGGTGAGAATTATGATGTCTGGTGTTACAGGATGATTTACGGATCCTTCTGAACTAGTATCTACTGTATGGTTGTCTGCCAGAGCGAGAAAGCGAGGATTCAGTTGCCCAGATGCTGCCTGCTGATCCTGCATTCCTGCTCACTTTTACATATGTACATGGAGTGCAGTGTGCTCATGTACACTCCCTGCTATGCCAGGCACCACAGTACATGATAAGCTTCTAAAGCTGCAGGTCCCAACCGTGGTATGTGAGTCTGTATCACGTACTCTGCAGCTGATTCACAAAACCCAGAGAAAAATAACATTTACCAGATTGTCAGCTCTATGTGGTTACACTGGTGTCCACAAGAATGAGGCCTGACAATTGCCCATAGGTTCAAAGTCCGGGAAGGACTAGTACTCACAGTATCTACTTTGGTATGCTGAAGATATTCTGCTCATAAGAAGTAGCTGCATCTGCTGCACTTGCACAGCTTCAGCCTTCACCCCTGAGATGCTAGGACACCTTTATTAATGTGCCCCATATCTCATAGCTCAGAGGAGTATTATGGGGATTTCGGTTCCCTGGCTTTACTCCAGGATAGGTGTCAAATCACTATATTCCTTCCATAGGCTCTGTATCCCACCTACCTGCTCATTCCTCTGGGACTGAAACTTGCTTCTTCTGGTGAGAAAAACACTCTAAAACATAAGGCCAAGAAGGAAAGGATTCATTGTCAAAAATAAATTACACTATTCAGTAGTTATTAAGATCCTAAGAATATTAATCTGCTAAGTGCAGAGATGTCCAAGGTACAGGACAAGCCACCTGTATCAAGCCACCTGTATAAATCAGACCCTGCAGGAAAACTTCCCATGCATACAGCCCATGAATTATAAGGCTACATACGTGTCAATAGAGACACTATCGTGTAATAGATATAAAAGCATGAACACAGACAGGTTTTTCTCTTTGTAGGGGAGAAAAAAGCAAAGGTACACAATCCAATGTAGAGAGATGGGGTTTAAGTCCCTTCCACATTTTCTATATCAACTATTTTTCATTAAAAATTTGAATGCAGCTCAACTTCATCTGGAGCACAAAGCAGGGTGAAAATGATGAATGATTATGGAAGTATTCTTATAAAGTAGAGCTATTTATTCTTTGACTTAGGTTTGGCAATAATGATTGATTTTTAGTCTTTTTAGCATTTAGAATTGCAGAATTTTGCTTAATTCAGGTTTTCCCCTTAAGAATCAGCTAGAATATGGATGATAATTTTGAGGGAAAACAAGTCACCAAAACCAACAATTAGAATTTGTTTTAGCTCACTATGTAAAAGATTTTGTAGGTATAATCTGCAGAAAGGTCAAAACTTGAATTAGTAAATTTAGCTTTCAAATAAAAAAAGCTTCTCACTCCTGAAATTATAATATTAGCTCTTAAAAGGGAAAAGGCAACCAAATGAGATTTTCTTTTGTGTATTTTAGATTCAAATCCAGACTACCTCGGTAGATACTAAAACTGTTGTCACCTCATGATTATCTGGTGTCTCCCTAAATTAGTTTGGTAAATCTCACTTCAAACTCACCACAATCCTTTGCACTAAATGAAAGGATGTACAGGCAACAAAAAAACATATGGGTCCTGAAAGACCACCCTACTTCTGTTAGTAAGATGGATGACTGTTCCATTTTGGGAGTTGATGAGCATGCCTCCACCATACAGTTAATCGAAGCTCTCCAGCCTGTAATCCACAAAGGTAACTCACTGACACAATTTATAAGCAATGTCTAAGTCCAGACAGCCTTTACAGGTTAGAACTTAATGTCACGGCTGTAACTCAGACTCAACAGTGGGTAATACACAAAGAGAATGAAAAGGGAGCTGGAGAGAGAAAGAAGGGGGAAACCTCAGTGCCCTTGGTCTTTCTGTCCTGTCTCCTGCAGCTTAATGGGTAAACAATATATTTTCTTTCTGCACACAAGACAAATTTTTATCAGATAGGTAAGAAGAGAACAACTTTTTCTAACTGCCATCACCATCACATCCAGCTGTGAAGGAAGGATGATTTTAGCAGTTGTGTTTTCTGTAGTTCACATAACTGTGGCAAAGAAATCAAGGAGATCAGAGAAAATAGAATTTCATTAATCAAGGTGAGTAAAGAGGAGGGCTTAAACAAAAGTTGCAGTTCTTTGAACAGCATGAAAAAACCTGATTCTCATGGTAGTGGTCTGGAGACACATTAAGATTCAGAACCAATCTAGATGGCAAGGACAGGAAAAGGAAGAGCTGGAGGCAATTTGCAGGCTACAAAAGCTTCAGTGACAAAAGGTTAGGGGTACTGGGACAGCCTACTGATCTGCTCATCAATGTACAGTTTCTGCTTGATGCTCTGAATATATTTTGTACTTTGATACTCAGCAAGCCAGTATGGATAAAAACTACTTGACCATGGTGGAGAGCACGAAACTGGGCCATCAGCTGAAACAGCCTTATTCTAACAGGTGACAGCTTTAGTCACTGACCACTAGTGACCAGCACTCTCAAAAGTCAGAATCCTCAAAATTTCAGAAAAAGTAAGAAAAATATGTAAATTCATTTAGAAGAAAGTTTGTATCACAACGGGTTTAACACGTACAGGGGTAACAGCCTTCGCAAAGAGAAGTGAAGGCTGGACATTCTGGACTCTGAAAACACTGGCCAGAACTCAGAAGACCTTCAAGAATAGGAAGAATATCAAGGAAAGGATTTTTTTTTTCAGGTAGGTGTTCCTACTCACAGGTCAGCAATTCTCACATACTCTCTCTCTGTGTCATAGATCTATTTGTCTTGCATCTATCTGAGCAGAGCTGAATAAAAAGCAGAGTCATCAGTACATTTTCCTTCCCATTCCCAGAAAAAAGGGTTTGTGGACATGAAACTAGGGATGGCACTTGAGTGCTGTCAAAGCTCAGTTTTAGTTTAGAAACAAAGAGATTCATCCAGGACTGGGCTGACTGCAACTAAGAGAGAAAAACATGCAGAGAACTGCAGAAAAAGCACCTACAACTTCTCTAATTTACTAACCTGCTCTCACTGCTACAAAGACACAGGTTTATCTCACAAAACAGTGGCATGAAGGAAAGACTGTTTAAGTGGCTGCTAAATGAAATGTAGATAACATCACTGAAAGAAGGTGCAAAACATGCAAAATGTGTTCTTGTACCTCCACTAAGTTACTCTATTCCAAATTCCCTACAACAGGTGGCAGAGCCTAGATGCAATGTATTTTGTACCTTGCAACAGCTGTGAACAGGATACACACTGAAATGTTAAAGGGATATTACTTGTTGCAACTGTCTCACATGACTAAGAGCAGCTCCAGAATTCAAAATATTTCCTTGTTCTGAAGTTAAATTGGGCCACTGTGACATTCATTCTGCAATTTAATACTCAAAGGCTATGACAGACAAACAGATAAAAAGAAATGGGAGCAGAAACCTGAAACATTTTTCACATATTTGATCGGGTATTTTTACTATATTAATATAAGACCAGGTAAAGTGGCTTTTTAATAATTTTAGTACAGACTTCGGGGGCCAGTTCTTCAGCTAGTGCGAGGGGATACAGTTCTGTTGACTTTAATTACGATGATTTACATTTGTTGGCAGTCTCTGTATACACACCCTATATAGTTCCATATTTACAGCTTCATCTAAACCAAATTATAATGATCAAATTAGAAATCCAGCTAAAATGTCTGTTAGCTGACTTGCAAAGTAGAAGTCAAATCAGCTGAGTAATACCAGGATACAGTACCTAAAACTACATTTTTTTTTTCTAAATAATCAAGGGAAATCAAAGTGAGAAAGTGGGTGAGTGAATAATGAGAGAACCAGTGAACTTCATTTAGAGGCCTTCAAGGAACCATCTCTTTTTATGCAATTTGAACATCATATATACTTTTTCTCAAATTAATTCTGAAGGCTCCCCATAGAAATGCACCAGTTCATTATCATCATCAGGAAACAATGCAACATATATGGTATCTTAGAGAAGACCATAAATACACATTACAGTAACTCCCTTCTTTATCTATATAAAGCTCTTCCAAATGCAAGGACCCAGAATCATAAGGGCTCAGGGGTTTTGTGTGCTCCTTTTTCTTTTTTTCTTTTTTTTTTTTTTTTTTTTTTGGTTCAATAAGCATTCTAAATCAG
>JAWWMP010000132.1:29306170-29335977 GCA_035047865.1 Dendrocincla tyrannina | reverse complement strand
CGCCATGTATTACCGGCCTGCAGCCAAAGTACATTAGTACCAGTGGCATTTTAAGCCTGATAGCTCAGCCATTTTTTTGCCCATTTTGTACTTCTATGTCCATCTTTTCTCAATTTGACTATGTGATATATCAAAAGACCGTGTTGAATGTCTTGTTAGAATAAATCCACTGCTCTTCCCTCATTAACAGAGCCGGTCTTTTCAACACATTGACTTCCTACAGTTTGCTCCTCAAATTTTGTATTGTTCACAGCCCCCTTCTTAATGTTCACATGCCTGGAAACAGTATCTATAAGAATTTGCTCCATAATTTTCAGGGTTTAGGGGGGCATAAGACTGTCCAACATGTACTTTGCCCAGTGTCTTTCTCTGAAAATTGGTGCACCATTTCATTCTTTGCAGTCAACAGAAACCTCCTGTGATTGCCACCTCTTAAGACAAGAACCCAGCTTTACAATGACATGTGCCAGCTTCATCAGCATCCTTAGATGCAATCTATCTTATCTGATGGACTTTATACATTCAGTTTACCTAACATAGTCCTTAATTTGGTCCTCCCTATAATGGTTAGAAACTCTCTTTCCAAAAATCTCTGTTGCTAGGCACAGAGATCTGGGAGGCCTGTACATACTTAACTGCTGTAAATACACACACAAACACAGACACTACATGCAGAGTACTCAATCACATGACAGCTATATATATAAACCTGCTTACTTGTCAGTGGTAGTAAACCAGACAATTAAATACAGCAGGAGACATAATTATAACTGCTTACAGTACAAGAGGGGACTTTGTCAGTATAAGGATACTGGCCTAAAGGAGCACTGTTTACCAGAGAACAGAAAGATATGCCTACAGCCCATCTGACTGCAGACGATTTTATACTTAGCTACTAATAAATGCAACGTGGTATTCACAGGGAGCTATCCTAGTAGTGAATGCCTGCAATGAACTCATTGTCCAGTCAGTGCATCTCACGCTGAGGATATGAAACCAGATTTGGCCATTTGCCAGTTCAAACCTCAGTTTGAATTCCGTGCCTTTTTCTTGTTTTCCAAACTCTGTTACCCTGCATGTGTGCTTGTGTTTGAAGCATGTTGACACCCTCTGTCTTGATGCAGCTGGCAGCCCAGATCAGTTCCTCGATGCCCACTTTGAACGCACTTGAAAGGAAAACCACAGGGCATAGGACATGGTTGGCTCTCTAGCCTACTCGATTTTGGCTGACCCAGCATAGATTCATCCCACTGGATTTCCATTATTTTGTATCTCTTCTCTGGAAACCATGGAGATTTGCAACTATTCTGTGTACTAATTTGATTTTCCAGTGGCCATCACAACATCGACATCATAATTAAACCCATCATTTCCTGAGAAGCACTCTGAACATTGAAAGCAGCCTTTTTTTTTTTGACTCCTACAATTTAGTCCAATCTACCTCCAATACTCAGCTTCCTTTTGATCTTCCTCCGCAGAGGTGCACTACTGTAGATTGGTGATTCTGACCAGCAAACAATAAGCCTATCAGCACTCGGACTTTATTTGGCTTTTGTTACAGTTTCTCACAACCCAGTCTGGAGTAAGGCACAGCCCACTGCACATCCTGATAGATTAAAAGAGATCCCAGTTTTGTACCGCTTAGCCAAAAAAGCGAATGATCACCATTCACTGCAGGAGTGACTGGTCTATTGAGGATGAGGCTTCCAGCACTGATTATGCAAACAAACTCCGTGGCAGCCGAACAACTCTTGCTGACAGTAGTCGATGAACTTAAGCTGTTGCTATCACTTACATGCAGCAGTTCGGAAAAGGGGGTGCAAAGTAGAGCCCTGCTTTCCACCACCAAGAGGGACAAGCTTCCATACTCCCAACGTTTAAAGACAATAATATCCTGCTGTGTCATGACACCAAGTCTAGCAGTGGCAACAGCAGTTCTGAAGCAAGCTCTCCCTGCTTCTCTGCTCTCCAGAAAGCCTCTCTTTAGATGCCAAGGTACACTAATGCCCTGTGCCTGAAGCTTCATGTCAGTTCACAGTATTAATGAAGCCATTAAGGGCTTTAATTTTAGAGAGTGCTTTATGGTTTTGATATCTGGTCTGCTTCTAATCAGGTACATCTAATGTGAGGAAGAACTAAAAAGGATCCTCTCTCTCCCTGTTCGTTTTGTCTGTGTGTGGTCATGCAGGGTAGTTTTATCTTTATTTAAATACTAATAAAAAGAGACAGTTCCATATTATGAATATCTCCTCATACTTCATGTATAGCCAACATTTTTACATACTCACAGCCAACTTGAAGGCAAACAGAAGGACCTGGCTACTAACATTTTTCATTAAGAGCTGAGTGAGCATCCTTGCCTCCTTAGTATTAAGTTTTGTTATGATTTAAAGGACATTGAGTTAAGATGAACTGCTTGTCACTACTGTGCCACTACAGGAAAAAAACCTGCTTGTTACACTGAAATACTTAATGACATTTTCCATTAATATTCCGTCCTTTGTTCTCACTTCTCTCTGGTTCTGGCAGCAATTCCCCATGACCACTGCATAAGGTTTCATTAGGATACTTATCCTTGAGAAGCACTTTCATTTGCCACAGAAATGACTTGAAGGATAACTTAGTTGTTCAGCAGCGTGCTCTTCTCTCCCACCCCCTTCCTACTCCTTTTATTTAATTCAAGGAAAAAAATAAGAGAGACTTAACTCCACTTCTTCCCCTCTCTTTCAGATATGATGAAAATAAGATAAAAACCCCTGTCAGGTCTGTCACTGAAATTCCAGTTTATTTATTATGAAATAGCATTGTTTTCCCAAGGGAGTATGCTATTCAGCTTCTCCTGTCATCATCACAAACTAAAAGGGAGGGAGAATTACCTACTTTTGATCAATAAATTCTTTTGTGCCAATAAAGGTGAAGATTTCAGGTAAGATTTTTCTTGTATATTATTCAGGAGAACAATTTGTAAACAACCTTCTGACTGGCTTATTTTTCCCCTATAGGAACCTCTGTGTACTACTGCCAGTACTGCTCAGAGCATCTCTGGGAGAGATAATAAAGAATTCTGACAACTATTTGGACATCTCTTCTTTCCTCCCCCACACCACATTTCTTCTTTTTGCCTTTTCTTGTCTAAAAAAAATATGTCCTCTTTCCCTTGGCGGTATTTTACATTCTGCTTTTTGTTTTCTTATTTGTCCCCTCTTCTTTGTCCCCTCCCCCACAAGAGCTTGTGGGCCTTTCTCCCTCACTGTCAATACCATTACCCTAGGGACATCAGGAAAATTTTCACATGTAAACAAAAACATAAATCCTTTTGCTTTTCTTCTCCTACTTTCTTCTCTTCTGTATTTCCCTTCTCCCCCACTTCCTAAGTACTTCTGCATGTTTAGCCACCTGCAGAGACTGAGGGTGAAAGACAAGAAATCAGAAGCAAACAAAACCTCTGCTTGCTTTAGCTTAGTCATTAATAGCACCATTAGCTTATTGAACTCCAGGATATATCATGTCACAGTTCATGATTCAGGGTCTCTCAATTGCTCTTGCGTTGTTTATATCCTGAGCCAGTGTCTTTCAGATAATTTAGGCTTAATCATTCTTCTGCAACCACAGTCTTACGGGTGCCATTTAATCAAACCTATCAGTCATGCTCTGAGATGTCTTGAGGTTTCAGAGGCATCACTGGACACTGGTGTAGCATTTATTTACTCGTGGGAGTAAAATTGTTATTTGTGCTTCAGTTTGGTGAAAATGCTAAATGACAAGGAAGCTGAACAAACTGAGGTATCTGTAACTGTTATGTTGCTTCAGGAACAGGGAACTCAATCTGAGAGCAGAACCATGGGAATGAGGAAAGAATCCTGACCCCAAACAACAGCCATGAACCAATCACTCTGAGTTAGTGTGCACACTTTGTCTTCACTCTGTGACTGGACCAGCTCAGACAAAATCAAGTACTAGTCATTGAAACAGTAAACAAGTGAAAAAAACCCCACACAAACCCTTATTCTAATGCATTGCCAGAGCGCCTGTGAACTGAATGCTTTTGAGAAATGTTTTACAACATGGATGACTTTATTCTTATGCTCACCCTTCCTCTGTAATTGGGGTGAGAAAAGAAGAGGTCATCCAAGGCAGGAAGATGAGTCAACACCACCACATGATTTGTATACTATCATAATTAGACAAAGAATAAAAATCTCAATAGCCTGATCTTGAGTTCATGCTTGATCTACAAATCTACCTTTTGCTACTTCAGTCTTGCAAAGGCACCAAAGCAAAACTTTGGGGGAACAGTCTAAGACCGCATGCAGCAGGGAAGAACAGTGCCCTTAATTTTGGATTCGTTTTTAAAGACTTAAGAATACTAAGGGTGGTTTCAATCACTTAGTACAAATGGGGGTTTGAGGGTTATGTATTGTTGGGGGGATTTTTAAACACAAACTTTTGTTGTAGGAAACATTACATCTAAGCACTGACTGGCAAGGAAACCAGGCTCTAATGTGCTGTCTGCCAATTCAGACACACAGTCAACACAGATAGACATGTATCCTTTAGAGCCTAAAGGAATAAAACTGAAGGAAATTTAATCTTCCGTTGTTGTTATTTATGAAAATGGCACTTAAGCATTTTTTATCTGCTTTTGATTGGATGGAGGAGTATCACATATGACTTTGCTCTGGCTTTAATGCTCCTGGCAATGCTAGGAAGTTTATTTAATTTAGATGAGAATTAGTAATTTCCCAAATCTATTTTATATCACTCAAGCACTTTTTAAAAGATTGGTCAAATCCAATTCCTCCACAGTTTCACCTGACTGACAACTTTTAGAGAAGTATTACTTAAAAACAACATCCTTTTTGATGCTCTTTACATATTATAGCAGATGAAAAGCTTGTTCCTGAGAAAGAAATTTCTCAGGCTTTCTGGAACAAAGTGTTCTGCTTCTCGATCACATGCAACCTACAGATAGCTAGGCAGTTTAATTCAGTAGTATCTGCAAATTTTTGGATTATGGATAGGGAAACCAATAAAAAAATAATTGAGCTTCACAAAGTACTTGCAGCAAAACAAAGAAGAGAACTAATACCTGAAATATAACAGCTGCCTTTGGATCCTACAACCACCCTTTGCTAAGGGGTCTCCATGCTCCTGATTCATGGTGTTAGTAAGCATATGAAATAGATTACATGTGTTACTCTTTAGGAGATGACTCCCTTTTCACTTTCCAGACAATACTGTGGGCAATACTGTGGGCAGCTGTTTCCTGTCCAACACTGTTGCCTGGTCCTTGGGAACTTCTCACCAGCTGTCTGCCCTGGGACCTTCCCTTGTGCCCTTTGAATTACAAGTACAATATTCATCTGCTTTGCTTCAAACCTTGTATGATAGGCATACTTAACTATATCATCCACTTCTCTTACTTCTGCACTAAGCCTGAGGTCTGTTTGTCAACCATAGAGGCCTCAGCATTTTGAGGTATCAGACTATATTCAATGTTCTCTTCCACAGTCCATCACAGATATGAATTGACAACTCCTCCCAAATATAAGGGATGGCACAACTCCGGCTTCCAGTATTTGTTTCTTTTCACCTAGGGCATATTTGCCTGGAGTCTGTTAGGTTGCAGCTGCTGTTCAAAAGCTGCTGCATATTTTTTCTGTTCTTATACAGTCCCACCTTGCCCACAGATCTGATTAAGACAGTTGTCCACAGCAATGGCCAGGAGAAATTCAACAGGCAAGGATGAAACATAATTCAACCTTTAAGCAGAATTTCTCTGATCTGGATCTCTGATCCTTTAAAAAGTGGAGGAAGTTGTTAAGGAGGGTGTCTGCTTCATGTACTCTCTAGATGCATTTGTTCTGCTGCTGTGCACTAAAAGTTGTTCTTGGTTTCGCATTTTTTGTGTCCTGGAATGAATGAAAGCGAGCTTTTTATCACCCCTAATCTAATAGGCCTTATCCTCAATTTCATTTGCAGCTGACTACCACACCCTAAGATGTTCCTAAAATGCACATCTCAGCATTTTTTTTGCAAACTCCACTGCTTTTTAGAAAAATACCTGTTTCTGTCTTCAGCTACAGAACGAAGAGAGCAGCACTTCACAAACAGTAATATGAGCACACAATGAAGTTCACAGCTGTTTTCCAAAATAGGGTTTGCCACATTTGCTTTGAACATGTTTTGCTGTTTAAAAAGAACATGCTTACCATTATTTGAAGGGATGGAATGAAGTGGTTTTGAAGTAATTGGTCTGGGTGGGAAACAAAAAATGCCATTTAGGAAACAGGCCACTACTTGTTTACACATCTGTTCAGAAACAAGCTTGCTTATTCACACCACCAACCTTGATCCATTGCTTAAGAGCACAGTTGAGCATAAGTAATTCAGCTACCTGACCAGCATGCTACTAACCATGAAAACACTTATGACAGTACCTGCCACTTTGGCTGGCCAACAGGTAACAACAGCAAGTAACCAGTACTCTGGCTTTCTACCTTAGCTGTGGTAGTGGTGTCTTAGCTTTATATGTTAATTTCATAGGGTTTCAAGCAATGCTGAAAGTCTCATAAATTGTGCGTATATGTATTTAGTCATGCTTTATGGCAAGTATATATAAAAGAATACTCTTCACCTGTTTAGTGTTTTGAATCAATAAAATTCATATTTTTCTAAGATTCTAGATATTCTTGGAAACCTGTAGTCTAGCTTTAGAAACTGTAACAGTTTGAAAAATGAGGTTTATAGGTTCATTTGTCACAATGCCAGAAACAACTTGACCCATTAAAATCATGCCCATACATGTCAAAGACGCTGTGAAAGACAAGAATGACTTGAGTGAGATGCTGAAACACTGCAAACAAAGTGAGAGTACGCTGTGCTCTGACTACCAAGGCAGAAATAAAACTTTTTTCAGAGGCAATGACACTAATAGGAGAGAGGCTGTGAACGGACAGGCATATCTGAGAAAACTTTATGAATATTAAGAATAGTAAAGTAAGGAATAGGTTGCTTAAACTGTTCTCTAATGCCTACACTGCCATGCTATTTCATAGGCAAATGTCTTTCAAGAATACTTAGATAAAGCTGAACCTCTTAAGGAACAGAGGGGGAAAAAGATCTGACCTTTCCTGGGAGAAGTTCCAGTGAAACAAACATCAGCTCCTTGCCAGTGTGTGCTCCCTGCCTTATCACTCCTTATCCCCTGCTCCACCTCCATTATGTACACCTTCTTTCTGGGTTTATGCATCCTTATCCTGCAGTCCGACTGGCAGACCCAGTCTCCCTGTCTCCTTCTGAAGCCCTGAAGGTACCTTCTGCCAGCAGTGCCTTAAAACAGGGGTAAGACTATGAGGGGGGAAAAAAAAAAAGAAAGTAAGGGTTGATGCTGAGGCCTCCCTCCTCTGAGATATGGAGAGATACACTGCTCCTTCACCTTGGTTTTCTTTCAGACTGTATCCCTTTGTTATCTCCTGGTAGCACTGCTTTCTTCTGAAAGTACAGTCATGGATATGCAGCCCAAGCTAACAAGGTAGGAGTAGCTTTTTACTTTGTGCTCTGTTGCATACCTTGGCTTTGGTATCAGTGCTCCTCACCAGGTAGAGCTGATGGGCTAGGCAATCTCACAGTATCCAGTCCAGCCATATTTCTATTACTCTCTTCTCCTGTGATTTACTAACAATAAGCTAGATTCCTCACAACTGAAAAAAGACTGAAAGAAAGGAAATATCCCTAAAATAAGTGTGTGGAGAAATTAAAAAGAGGAAAAGGAAGAAAGTTTTTATTTATAAATAAACACAGTGACACAAACATTTAAACATGGCTGTTGAAAATTGGCCTAGAATCCTGAATTTTCCAAGTGCTGAGTACTTTCATCTGCCAGCAACTGTTATGTTGGTATTGCAAGTCCCACCACCGAATTAACTGCTCTGAAAAGCAAGACCTATTTTTCCCTTCCAGTGCCTGAAGTGACTGATGTGGATGCAGGTGTTTAATTTTAGGCACATAGACTTGAAAAATACAAGTGATTAGTTCCAGGGTTAGTTCCTAGATAGATTTACTGTAGCTAGACAAAAAACCACAATCCATCTGCTTTACGTTTTACTAAAAAAGTAGACAGGTAAGATAAAGCTGGTTTAGTGAACCTAAAGTTCCTTTAGTGAAGGAACTGAAGTGCCTTCACTCTGCAAAAACACCAGACCCTGGAACATCTCCCAGTTAACAGATATCTTGGCCTTAAATCACATAGCTCTGCCCTGGGCTTTTATAGTAATATGAGGCACTTTTTAAATTCAAGTATCACATATCTACTCTCACATATATATGAGAGCCTGGGCAGAATTAGAAAGAGCTATGACCACTGGATTCCCACTGAGCAAAACTGTGGCTTCAGGCCCCTGTCTTTGATTGCTTACTGGGAAGGGGAGTGGTTGCCCTTACTTTGGCCTATGCACCAGATCTGTGCGACTAGAAAACTCTCTCCTAAAAACCTTATCCCTTAGATTTAAGAGCTTCTTTTATCCTCTCTATTTCAAAGTATTTGACACATGCAGATCTTCTCCATTCTAGAAACCGGCTTCAAATGCTTTGAGACACAGACTAAGGTGGCAAAGTTAACAAGTGTGGCGCGTCTTGCATACTGCTGTGCTATATTAATAACCAATAATAATTTACAGCCCTTCAGTAGGGAAAACTGACAGATCAAGCAACCCTGAAGCATTTGAGTGTGAAACCAATTGAACCTTTCCATGACAGCAAGATTCTCTAGGGACTTTCCTGATTTATGCAAAAGTTACCTGTTTGGAATAGAAAACAACCTTTTATTCAAACATAACTTTATACTGCAAGGTGTCTGGCTTGTGTGCTCAGCAATTGAAAGGTGGAGCCCTGGTACATTTGCCTGTGCCCCATAGAAAAACTGAAACAGCGCCTCTTGGGGAGCTTCTGTCACTGACTCACTGATCAAGGGAAGGCTCTGGATGGGGCTAAATGCCAACTAGGAAAGCTTATTAGTCTATTTTATAGTGGTATTTTTTTCAGGAAAAAACCCAACAAGGGACATGATGAGAAAATAGCAATGACACAGGGAAGAAGCATGTTTAACTCTTAACTTTGAAGGGAACATTTTTTTTAACCCTCTTGAGGGAATGCTTACTTTTTCCATCCAGTTTAATAAAACCGATCAGAGAGAACTAATTTCTGCTAGGTAAATAGCAACTGGTACATCAATTTCCTGCCAGCAGCTGCAGTTTCAACAGTTTCAGTCTTTCATTCAAATGTGTGAATGCTTTGCTTAAATTGCACATTTCTCATTTAGTGTACCTTGAAAATACATGCTGTCACTCATTCAATCTCTAAGAAGAGTTTGGCTGTGCTGTGGCTTGCATAAAGCAGCACTAGAGAGGATCATTCAAGTAGATAAGAGGAGACATTAGAACACACGCAGGTAGAGTTTGGGAGAATTAAAAAAAGCTTCTGCCTAGAATCATGGGTAGCAAATGAAGCATCTGAAAGCATAAATTCTAAATCAGCTCACCAAATCCATCTGATTTCTCTCAAGAGTTAAAGGTCAACTACTTGTGTTAAAAAATAAATTATTGCATAGACTCAAGGAGCTTGAAAAGATAAAGGATGTCTCTTAAAAAAAGAAAAAAACAAGCTGGAAGTCTTAAACACAGCAATAAATTAATACAAATCTTCAGAAATATCTAACTTGCTGGCCAGTTGCTGGCCAGTTCCGGTAAGTAACCTTTCTTTTTGTCCCTGACTGCTTCATTA
Source organism: Dendrocincla tyrannina (assembly GCA_035047865.1). NCBI lineage: Eukaryota > Metazoa > Chordata > Aves > Passeriformes > Dendrocolaptidae > Dendrocincla > Dendrocincla tyrannina. The sequence goes on along the minus strand of JAWWMP010000132.1, from coordinate 29,326,197 downwards.
TATTGATGGAAGAAATTATATAGGAAGACTCTAGGATGTCATTTATTTAGCCTAGCTAATATTCCTTATTTGTAATTCAAGGGATACCATTTCTCCTCCCCTCCAGCCTAAGAGCCATGTGATTTATGTGTGCTCTTACCACTGGCTTCTCTGGGGATTCCAGACCTCCTCATGCTGACATTTTGCAATCAGCCCTTAGCTGAGCCCAAGAACAAGTTCCAAGAGACAATGTCTTGGATAAAATTGGGGCTTTTCAAAAATTCCCAACTGCAGGTTTGTATGGTGTTACTCTTTTTTTTCCCCACACTGGAAAACGCCCATTCACAGAAATTTCATCTTTATGCAGAGTACTCAAATTTGGAAAAATATGCAGATTATGCTGCAAATAGTTCTGTTTTCAAAACACTTACTCAAAATAAAATCAGATTCAAAATTTATTTTACATTTGATTTAATATTAACCTAGTTTCTCCATAACGACACTGTTTGGGTAAGGCATTTCACAGACCTTTTTTTCCTCCAAAGTTTTCATTCTCATTTTTGCTTTGAGACAAGACATACTTTGAAGACATGAAACTTCTTACAAAATGGAAAATCCAGTTTTTGCACTTTCAGAATAAAGCTAGTTATTAAAAAGATGTGGTGTTTTCCTGCCCTTATTCTTCTTTCATGTGTACTGTCTACATGTGTATCCACATTATGGGTGCATCACAATGAAAACCCTGGAAGCCAGGGACTTTCTTATCCTAGCAGTATCAATAGCTTATCTGAAGCCATGGTTCATTAAGCATAGAGTTTGTGATCCTATAAAAGGGAGTAGCAGCTAAGAAGTGAACACATAATTAGACACATCACCATGACACAACCCTCCAGTGCACATCTTTTTCCTTCAAGTGTTTTTCTAACATGTACATTTATACTGTATCTGATTTCAACTAGTACCCCGCATTTACCTACCGGATGGCAGAGTTCCTAGGAAGAATAAAGACTGAAGATCTGATGGTGTGACCTCCCAGAAGCAGCATGACTTCATGTTTCAGCAAGAGTACTGCACGCAACAGAAGCGTGAACAGAGTTCACATGGTAGGTATGGGTACACTCTTCAACGACGCCATCAGTGATGTTTCAGTTCCAGCTCAGTGAGCAGGATGCTCCTTCTCAGCTACCTCACAATGTCTTTTCACACAATTGGTCATCTAGGGAGAAAGCCTCCAGATCACAACAGGTAGTTCTGGTTCCTTAATCAGTCTGTAACAAAGTCAAAAATAAAGTCTTCCTAAAGCCTCTTGCATTGCTACTATGAACCAGACAAAGCAAATCTCACGTTTCAAGCATGGAAAGCAGTCGTAGATAGAGACATGCAGCTCAGAAAAAAACTGAAAACACAGGCAGATCAGTAGTTTCACTTAGGAGAAATTACATTTAGTAAGGAGTCAGAACTATTCCTGGGTCTGATATTGTCCTTAAAAAAGATTTAATAGAACATGCAATTAGTGCCTTAATTATGTTCACTTTCCCTGCTAATAGCTATGTGGAAAAATCTTTTCAGGGACAAACAAAAAAAGAAAATATTTCTGCAGGTATAAATCTTCTTCCCACTAACAACATTAATACCAAGTTCAATATCATTGCAGAAGCATATGAGATGAGGGGAAAGAGGAAATAAAGCATTCAGAATCCTGTCAATAGTAGGTAGGAACAAATTTTTTAGAATGTGTTTGGGGATGCTGGACAAAAATAGTTGCCAATTAGTTATCAAACTAATACAGACAAATAATTTTTGCAAATTAAATTAGTAATTCAGAATTACCATAGATTAATGATACCATTCTGTAAAGCCCAATTGCTTAGTCTTTCTAGTGGTTTGTTAACTGCTGCTAACAGGAGAGACAATAGGCCATAAAACAACATAATGGATTCTAAAATGGAAGTCAGCAAACATCTACATGTGAGGTCTAAATGGACAAACTAAAAAGGAATATATTTATACAAATTCAAAGGTTCTTTCCACTACCACTGTTAATGCCAAGTTCAATATCATTGCTAAGACATACATTTTCTCCGTCCTCTCTGTAAGAAGAGTTTCATATGTGTATGTCAATAGGAAGCACCTCAGGAAAAGGTAAAACGCTTTTTTCTTTCTTAATGAATCTAGTTTGCTACTTCTGCAATGGCAGACTGATGCTTCAGTGCCCTGTCACTCTTGGACGATTCAGTGGCATTAAGGTCACTAGAAGGAAGTCCTGGAAAGACTGCAACAACCATGCTCATTAGAAGAGGAACAGCTTCCATCACAAGAAATACAATATTGGTAGCCAACTGGAAAAGCATAAAGAAGATACTAATGCTTAATAAACTCATACTGGCAGGCTGTTTTTCCAGCAAGGCTATGTAGTTCTAACATTGTGTTAGGGCACAGCAAAGAATTTGTCTTCAATGAAATTTGTTTAAGCAACAGTAATTTGGCATACAGGTGCCCAAGCAGCATCAAGAATGAACTAAAAAATCAGATTCATCTTTTTAATGACCAAAATTAAAAGCCCTGAAAAACGTAATTTTTTCATAATATTCTTCATTTGTTTGGAACAAAGAACCATTGAATGTATAGAAGGGGTCAGGGGTTTCAATTTTCAAAAATTTCTTGCAAAGAAGTATTAACAGAGTGTCATAAAAGTATGTAAAGATCCCTAAAAGACTGGACTGAATCACGCTTAAGAAAGACAAAATGTGGGTATAAGTCTGACAACAAATTTTGGCAGCTGTCACAAACCTAGGTAAAGCTCTCATAACACCTTCATGGTTGACACCACTAAATACATCTTGCTACGTGTAATATACCCAAACCATAAAGCAAAAAGCTATGCTGTCAACAAAGCATTCCTTTCTTCTAAGATGACACGCCATCATTAGCATCAGTGCTGCTAGCTCTGAATGACGTGATACCTACTGCTCTAGCTACTGAGCAGAGGGAAAAATGGGAGAGACAAAAGGTTCCCTACAGTTCTGAATTGATCCTATAGTCTGCTCTGGCACACAGAAGGCAAACCTTTGCAGGCACAAAAATTGATTCAGATCTTTTAGTCTTCAATTTCAGCCTGAGCATCTGGAACTCCTTTGAGCTGATTTAGAGGCTGAGAAGCTCATGTCTTCTGGAGATGGTTGCATTAATAACTGTCTCTTCAGAATTAAGAACAACTGCTTCCAGATCAAGCCGTGTGTCTTTCTGACTCTTCTGTCATGTGCTGTTGGCAGGACTGATTCAAAACCTATGTGCCCTTAATAAAGCTGCAGAATAAAACTAGCTTGAATATACACAAGAAATCCAAGAGGAAAAGCCCCACCTGCTCTGGGCACTTAAATAAGCAATTTTCTTATGCTACAACACTAAGCTGGAGTGTCAAATATAACTTATTGTTACCGACCTCTATTTCTCAAACACAGCACTACCTAGATAACAGAAACAGAAAATCCACAGTAAACTAAAATTAAAGCCCATTTTCTTACAGTTCCTAGAATAATGGTATTGTGATTTATTTTCTTCACCTGCCTTTCTACTAAATCACTTAGTGGAAAAATACAGTTTTCTATTTCTCATTTCTTTCTCTGTGGCACACCCAGTCATGGCTTGCAGTCACCAGTTAAAGAATTCCATTGGCCAGTGATGCCCATCAGCAGCTCTGCCTGGTAGGGAAAATAACTACCTGTCTTATGCACAAGAGCCTCATTCTAGCTTCAAGCCACAAAATGCCATGCTATTTCCGCACTTTCCTCCAACCATAACATTTCCTTTCATATCATGCAATCATGTGGTTGCCAAGCACAGTAGTCCTTTTTGTTGTTTTGTCTTCTGCTGTTCATGAAAAGCCAGCTAGCTTTGCAATGAAAAATCTCGTATTTGGCTGTAAAGATATCCTGAGACAGCTCTGCAATCTCTCACCAGCATCCCAGACTCAGGATGTCAGGTCTCACTGAACCATGAAGGCAGCTTACCAGCAAACTAGATTCTGCAAAATAATGTTTGCATATAAAAACCCAGAAAAATTAATGGAATGTTTCTCCTCAATAACATATTTCTCACTCAGGATGCAGTAAGTACTGTCCTGTTCCTTTATATCCATATAAAAAGTTTCATGTATAGTTCAGGCACAATAATTGGAAAAATGGACACAAATTAGTCTCTTTTTCCAATTACCTAATCAAATTACCCTCTTTCTTTAGTGGTTATGGTACAGAAAATCACTTCTGATTCTGAGGCTAAAGGACTACAGCCACATTGTGTAAGGCAAAGGGGACTATATAAGAAAATCATCTATTCCTAGGAGACAATATTTTAGTCCTCTTTATAATACAATGAGGTTATAAGTAAACTAGCAAGAGAAAAAAATAGGAATTTAAATTATATCTGAATAAATATTTTGCTTCTTCTCTGGTAGAAGATCTCTCAAGAAAAAAAAAAGAAAGGCCCCATGGCAGTCAAATGTTCGCAGACACAAAGCAGTAGCTTATGCAGCAGGTCACATTTTGAGTTTCTTATTTTTTGGGCCTCCCTGAAAGATTTCTTTCTCTTTGCCAAGCAGGCCTTTGATATGCTTATCATGCACTTAAAGCTATTTATGGATGGATATATAATCCTGTCTAAACCGATTAGAAAAAATTAAATCAATCCACTGGCATCTACTATATTAAATCATGTACTCATTAGGAAACATTTCTGGGACACCAAACCTACCCATTAACAATCTTAGATGGGGAAAAAAGGCTAGGGTAGAATCCCAGATAAGTTCTCTTTCTCCCTCTCTCACTTTTATGAGTGAGAGAATTTAACAAGCAACTGTTTTCCAGCAGTTGACCGTGAAATGGATCATGTTTTATTTATTCTGCACAAATGGCAAATCACAGCAAAGTGTAGCCTTGGGATTAATCAGTGGGCTTTTATCACTGGGGCACCAGTTGGACTTTGGTTCCTCTCAAAGTGCCTACAAATCACTCTGATTAGATGCCTGCCTGAAATATACATCATTTGACTTTGCTGGCTTCAGGCATAATAACTGGAAGACTGTATAAAGGGGGTGAGCTTCAACAGGGTGGGTCACTAAGGCTTAATATAAAGGGTGAAAATTAGTGTGTCTGAGAGAAGGCTAGTGAATAACAGGCAGCTATGCTCTGAAAGTCTAATCTAGGAAAAAAAGAGTTGCAGAACCTTGAAACACTGAGCTGCCCTGATTCCTGGATAAAGTCCTGGCACTTTTACAGCTGAGTGCTGCTGGTAGTGCTGGGGGTCATACAAACTGCAGCTTTCCCATCTCCACTCAGTAGAAGAAAAGGAACTACTATGGAGAAGAATCAAAATTCAACACAAACTTTATTGGAAAATCGATAAGATTATTTGGAACTGATGTAATGATATCAGTTCTCTTCTATATGGCAGGCAAAAGCACCTCGCCTAATGAATCTACCCTGGAGACGTTCAAGACTGCAACATCAGTCATATGTCAGTGACTTGCTCTTTCTGGAAATGTAGGCAGAGGAGGACCTGAACATTTAGCAATCCTGAAACCAATCTGTGCATTTTCTGGCCCCATTAAAATATGCCCAACTTTGGCCCAATTCAAACACACAAAACATTTGGTTTTAGATATGCTGAAGCTCTTATTAAGGAATTTAGGCTTTACTACATAGCATTTACACTGTGCAGCTCCCTCTCCACTGATGCATGGCAGGTTCAAAACTCAGTTGCTTGACTTTCTAGTTCCCAAATCCAGATGCTTCTCTACACTACCTGCAGAACTGGTGTTCCGGCTGCGGTGCTGTATGACTCTCCATTATGACTCTCCACACTGAATAACGATTTACTGCTGCTACTGCCAGGGAAAGCAATACTAGTTGCAATTTGATAGTAACTGCATCAACACAAAATAACAAAGGTTGTAAATCCAGCCCCGAAGCTTTGGATTCAAACCCTATGTAGCATGCCGTGCATTGTAATGGTTCACTGAAATAGTATGTATTTAATTATTTGAAACGTGCTTCATTTGATTGCTACACGATACATAAATTTGCAGAGTCCATTTCTGGCATTTGGATTCCCTGTGTTCCTGACTTGGCTGTATATATTTTCCCTATACATATCCTATACTGTCTATGAATTAAAAAATTTCTTTGGCTCAATCTGGTTATGAGGTATACATTAAGGTAAACCACTCTCATTTGCAAAAGTAAGCATTACAGCAATACTACTTTTTCCCTACTGCATGAACATGATGGATGTGTTTTCTCTTCCTTTTACACATTATCCACTTGATTCCTTTAGCCTCTTGTCAATACCCGTATTCACAGCAGCTCCTTCTGTTCACTGAGCAGAAAGGAAAAGTATTTGTCTTTGAAGATGATGTGAACATCGCTCAATGAATCATTCAGCAAGTACTACTGCAGCTCAGTCATCCTACAGGCCATATTGGACTCAGGACCCTTGAATCTATAGCCAAAATAAGCCTTAGTATAAAGTGTCTTCTATAGTTAAGATAAGCAGTAGCTTGCAAAGTATTAAAGGAAAATCCTATACTCTGATCTGAGGTATATTATAATAGGATCTACTTAATATTCAATAGAGCACTTTCAATACACTTTCATTTTAAATACAATTAATGTACTGCAATCTCATATTTATCTCTCTGGAGAGCCTAAGAATATTTTCTCCATTGTACTGCAAATGGAAAAGAATCCTCCGGTGTCCTGACACATTCCTTTGGAGATTTTCAATGCTTTAAATCAAAGCACCAAAACAAGAGTTTATTGTAGCAACTCAGAAGGAAGCACCATCTCCAATATCCCTATTCTCTGCAGCTGCTCATTCAGCATGGATGTGACCTGGTTATTAACAGTAACAAAGGGGGACTTCCTTTGGAAGAAAGACCATCTATATGTTCGCACCATATACTCTTTACATGTAAGAGGTGTCCATAAAAATTGGGGGGGAATTTATATCCAGATGCATACCCACCCATATACTCTCATACTTTCTTTATGAAGTTTTCAATGCAGGAAGTAAAACATGTAAGGTGAAAAAGACCATCAAGTTGAAGAGTCAAGAGTTCAGAACAGGCAATAAGAGAAGTCTTAATTCATCTCCAGTATACAGAGAGGTTATGATACAGTTATTAATTATATGCATAGAATTTTTCAGTTGGACCCATGTCTCATTCATCTCTCAGGACAGACAAAGCTCAGAGAGTGAGTTATAACCTTTCGGTTATGCTTATTCAAATTTTGGCCCTTGCCTTTACTAGTTACACAACAGTCTTTCCTATGCTGACTATAGGGTTGTTAATTTTCTCCCGGTGTTGCTACAGTAATGTCTAACCACCTCAGCTGCTCCAGTCAATTGTATTACTGTCCCTATTTTTCAGACAAGGAAACCAAGGTCAAACAGAAGTGAAAACCACAAGAATTCATAGCCTAAATTGAAATACAAACTTTGATTTATCAGATTATATAGCATTTTAAAGCACTTTGTATTTCAAAGTAAAGTTCCACTAGACATCAGCTGTGGTTGTGAGAGCTCAGCACTTTTATAGAATTGAGTTATGTTTGTAGAAAATAAGACGTATAATAAGTGACAACATAAAAATTTAAGAAATTTCCCCAAGTTATTCTGTTATTCAGGAAGTGACTACAAAGGATAAGAATGGCATTTATTTGCTTTATCTGTGACATCATTCTTCTAACAAATCCCTCATCCTTTCACCACACACCTCATTTCTGCAACAATGAACTACACAACTTTCATTCTATGTGCTTAATGAGGCTGGAACCTTTTGGAGGAAAAAAGCATGTAATAAAATAGTGCATTCTAATGTTTATGCACATAAATATCAATTTAAGATTGCAGAGAAAACCGACTGCGGTATTTTTAAACTTTTGACTTCTTAAGTTTTGCAACATTAGCATTGTTTTAATGTATGAAATCAGAGTAAAAGTGCCTGGGTTTTTAATATAAATTTCTTTATGCAGAACAATACTTAACAGTGAGAGCTAGATATAGTTTAGAACCAGCTTTTGTTGCTTGAAGTAATGATGCCACAGAGGTAGCAGGTCATTATTTCTCAGGAGGGCCAAGTAGTAAGGGTGTTTGGAAGACAGACCTTTAAAGCAGATTTTATAGCCATTTGCTAGTAGTAGAGGATGCTAAAATTAACTCTTTAGCATTTTTCAAGTGTCTCAAGTTTTAGGGGGAATGTGCGCTCATGTATTACTTCCTTCTGCACTTTTTATCTTGGTATGATTCCTGATATGTGCAAGGAGCAATTGCAGGAGAAGTTGTGATCAATCAGTGGAATCCTGGCACTGCACATATTCAGGGACATTGAAGAAGACTGAATTTATGCTAATTGCAGCTTGAGTGGTGCACATTTTGACAAAATTAAAAAATGCTAGAATACAGATCTTCCTACAGAAAACATAAGCACAGATTTTGTTAGCAGTACTACCTGTAACAGATAAAATACACTACCTAATCTACAAAAAATAAGAAATCCAATGTACGAAAACAGAGAGGTGAGGTTTGGTGTACCCCAGACTTTTACTTTGGGATTTCATCAGAGATGATATGAGGTCCCCTTAATTTTCATCCAAGTGATTCCATTCTGTTTCTGAAGTAGCACTGCATCTAAGATGTTATAAGAAAACCTAGGCAGCAATAATGAAGTGCCTGCAGAAGAATTTCATTTTTTTTAAGAGGGAGGGAGAGAGAAGAAAGCAAAAGGGAGCAAGTCTTGTTCGTATTTCTGATAGTGCATTCATATTAGAATTAATCCTAAATTTTTGCAGTTTATTCACTGCTGTTCTGGACAGATTTATCAAAGGTATAGGCATTCTTAACTTCTGTAAACAAATGACTTTTCAGGTACATATCTGTGCTGCATGAAAAATATGGATGATGCCATATTTTAACTCCAGTACTCAGAAAAACATCCTATTAGATTATCACAACTTAACTGAAATCAGCACAAACAGGATATATGATGGGTTGTTGGAACATAATTCAAATGCTTTTGTTCATAAATGCATAGAACTTCACATAATGAGACACATGCATTTTCTAACAAAACCATACATCTCAAAGAGAAAACAATTTACCTCTACTTCCACATACATAAAACATCCATCTTAACAGCTGGCGAAGGCTGCCAGGCAGTGATGTGGGCCATAAGGAGCTTAGCAGTTGCATTCCTTTCCTGCCTCTCCCCTGCAAATACTCTTGGACCCAGTTAAGCAAAGGAAAAGAGGCAGATTGTAAGACAAGCCATGGGGCAGTAAGTTATTTCTGTTGTAGAAGTATGTCTTTAACAAATGGAAAATAGTGGTATGATACTCGATACAACTTCATCTTCCTCTCTAAGTTATGGAAGTATCCAAAGTAGGATTTAAAAAAATCAGAAGAACGCAATACTAGCCCCTCATCCCCAACTCACAGAAATGGGGAAATTAACCATTCCACTCAAAGGTACTAAGATACTCTGACACGCATTATTATGTTCACTGAAACCTGTAGTCTACAGAGATGTGTATTTTTGGTGGGGACACAATCCCAAACTCAGCAAGGACACCAGACCTCCTACTGGGGCAAAAGCTTCTTTGCTCAGTTAGGGTATCTTGCTCCTCTGTGCAGGGGCTGTTCCTACACAGAACCCTCAGGAACTGGCTGAAGCAAGGAGTGGCTGGTCAGTACAAGCTGCTCCTGCCCCAGTAGCAGCAGCTCCCACAGATCCTGTAGGCACTCATAGAACCACTGCCTGCCAGGGAACAGTGGTAAAATGAAGCTTTTCAGGATAAAAGAATGGTGGCCTGGTGTACAGCCTTCCATGCCGCACTTCAAATGCTACTTACAGCCAAGTTCAGCTGGGCCTGAATCTCATCCTCTCTCCAGATGGTGATTAGTGCCCACACACTGGTCTCGAGCCATAAGGCAGCATGATCACAGGAAGGCCTGTAGCGAGATGCTCGCAGTTGAAAAGAAGCAGAGCCAATCATTGCAGAAGGAGCAGACAGCTGAGAGAACAGCATGAAGCTGTGCTTCATGGTCTGAGCAGTGCTGCCTGTACAATTAGGCAGCTTCCAACAAATCTGACCTCTGTTCAACAGACTGCAGAAAGCAGACAAAAAGTATCCTCCCCAGGAATAACTGCTCTGTTCTGCTACAACAATGGAGAAATTGGCTCTACCTTAGGGGTTGTTCCACCACTGAAACCTGTTCACCTTTATAAAGCACAGCAGAGGACTTCACAGTAGTTTTTACTCAAAATCTAACCCATCTGGTAATGTGTTTATTAATAGAATGACCCTCCATGGATAACTATAATGTGTAATAAGAACTGATTATGGGCAGGACACTGGACTGGCATGAACAAGGCCAAGGAGTAAGTGAAGTATTATCACAGTTGTTAATGTCTGTGTCTGTATCACAGGAAAGGCAGACAGAGATGCAGATTTAAACACAAAGGTTTCTAACTACTCTGATCACACCTCAAAGGACTTCATCCGTCTCCCACAAACACTATTTCCACTTCAACACTTACCAGTTTCATTCTTCAGGTGGAATACAGTTGACATGATGATACTGTTCAGTACTTTCCTTACAAATCCACTTAATTTTAAATGAAGTGCAAGGCCAAAAACTTGAATTCTACCCATAACTCAATAGAAGGGGCGTTAAGAGGCAAACTAATACAGTACGGGATTTTTAAAAGTTTACATCATGGAAAAAGTGCACAGCATTTTGGACTTAGCATATCTTTGACCACATGCTAATCTCAAATACGACGAATTACTTGCAGTACCTGCTGTTTCTTCTGGATAGAAAAACAAGTTATCTTTTGTCCATTCATGCCATTTCAGTCCACATTCCATCAAAACTTGGCCATGGTATGGAAAAGAATCAGGAGAGAAAAGAGACAGATAATGGTGGCTGTGAAGGCAGACAACAGGTGAAAACTGAGAGAAGAGAATGCAGTTATGTTACCCTACACAGACATTAAAAAGCCACAAGATATGAAGGCCCACCCAAAGAAAAACAACAAAGCAAAGCACAAAAACTTAACAAAAGACAGAGAAAAAAAGAAAAGTGTGACTAATCAAAAATGTGCTAAGAATGACCCAAAAGAAAAACTAGCAAAACAAATATGTTTTCATTACATATTTAAATTCCTAAATCAGAAGCAACTCTGAGTATTGATGTAGTGAGTAAACAAATACTGTATGCACTCCACGCCTTTGATTATCAAGACATTTTTAACTATATACAAAATTTTAAACTATCATTTGCCTCTTTTTAAGCAATCGGTACTGGATTCCCATCTGTGGTCAAAGTTTGTTCAGATCTGACAGTTACACAGGTAAAAAAATGAAACTGCCTAATATCTATACTTCCTATACTATGCTACTTATGCCCTTTCCTCAGAAAACAAGACAGAGTTGCTGATAAGCCCTGCCTTCCAATGTCAGGTATATCTGAAGTTGTCTGGTGTACTATTTAAGGCTTCCATCAGCTAACAGCCCCATGCCACCTGCCATCAATCACCAGAGAGCAGTTTACAGAGCAAGGATGGCTTAGACATTTTAAAAAGGACTCGAGTACTTTCCAACCTTTTATGTATTTTATGCCACAATTTAATCTGATGTTTTTCCTATAATTTGCAGCTAAAAAAAGACAAGCTTCTCAAATAAACCTCACTTACTCTAGGAAACCCTTGATGGGGGTATAAGCTGACTGGTGACCATTGAATACACACCTCCTTATACAAGACACTATGTTCAGTGTGTGATGTGATATGGTATGATTCAACAGAAGCTTTGCTCACTCCAATATGCAGTATCTGTTTCTATGGATTCAGATTCCAGTTTGTGCAGACTTAATTTCAAAATACAGTTTGTGCTTTTCTGAATAAACGGGTTTGAATTAGGCCCGTAACTCAGCCTTTATAAATTCAACTATAGCACATAATAGGATTATTTACCACTTTTATAAAGTGACAAGTGTCTGCTACACAATATTTGGGGAATTATGCAGTTTGAATGCCTTCAGTTAAAAGCCATCCTCCAGCCTCCATATTTTTATAAGATCAAAGCTAGTATTTCTCTGTTTAGCCCTCATTCAGAAAGATTATGTCAAATCTCAGCCAGAGTTTTTTTGCATTCAGACTTTAACAGCCACTGATTATCCCCTATCACAGTTAAAACTGCTGGAAGCTGTTTGGAAAAATCCTCATGTAACTTGCTTTCCCTGTGCCTTTCTCAAAGTGCCGTGAAGGATGCCCAGGTAACCCCCAACCCAGAAAGGAGCTCAGGCGAAGGCTCCCACATAAACTCCGATTCTTATGACTGTGATGGAGACCCCCTTGACAATTAACACAACATGATTTTGTACTTGTTTCTGCAAGAATTCTCTGTACATACAAATGAAAGATGTGAAGCAGGTAAATTGTGATGCTATATACACTTCTAAATTACTACCCCTTTTCCCCCCATAGATTCAGAAACACGGTAGTCCTGTTGAAGGGACTAACAAAGGATGGGAAGGAAGGCAGGTGATGGAAGGAAATATCTTTTTATCTCCATACTCCATGCAGAAGAGACTCATCTCTTTTTCTTGTACAAGTGTAAGGAGAGGTGGTAGAGTTCAATGTCTAAAGCAGATAAATTTTAGCCAGACAAATCTCCTGTTAGGCTACAAAGATTAGCTTTCCACAATCACAGGGAAGAGCACTACAGATATCTTATTCACAACATCTATTCCACACAACACCATGACTCATGTATTTCACATGCACACACACATGTAAAAATCTTACAGAAATGTAATGTGCCAAAGGAAGAAACTAAGGTCTATGAAATGGCAATGGATTATTTAGATAATACTTTGAGCAAATCTGAAAAGGCTCATGATTTAAATTACAGAGCACTACAAAACCCAAACCAATCAGCTAAAAACCCCAACCCAAACAAACAAACAAAAAAAATCCACAAAAATCAAACAATAGACAGCTGTACCATTCTCAGATCAAATTTCCTCCTAAGCCTAAATAAGACAATGACAAGCTAAACAAAAACACACCAACCAGGTACTTAACAATTTGGTGTCACAAGGGACACCCATAGACTTCGATTTCAGTTCCTCTCTAGTTGCACCATTCTAGGGGACTCGGGGGACAACAAAAAGCAAACAAACCTTGAGACAGCCACCGACTGCACCAGCACTGTGCCTTACTGGGCAAGAAGGAAAAGGCGGGGAAAAAAAAATCCCTGCTGATCCCCAGAAAAACACCAGGAAGCTGTGGTGCATAGGAGTAATACCATATAAACCCTCAAGGAAACAAGTTATCCAGATTCCTTACAAGAAAGATAACCTTTATGCCCAGAAAGGAAGATAACCTCTCTCATAGACTGAAGGGAAAACAAAGACAGTCAGATAACCAGAGACCCACAAAAATAACTTCTTGTGTCAGACATATTCTCTTCTGGTTATACACTTAAATTTCCTTAAGATGCTCAGGATTCATTTAAAACAGTTGCCTTCACTGTACTAGGTGGAAGTGTTGATCTGCTGGTGGGCAGGAGGGCTCTGCAGAGGGATCTGGACAGGCTGGACTGATGGTCCAAGGCCAATCATGTGAGGTTCAACAAGGCTAAGTGCCAGGTCTTGCCCCTGGGTCACAACAGCCCCATGCAGTGCTGCAGGCTGGGGGAAGAGTGGCTGGAAAGCTGCTTGATGGAAAAGGACCTGGGGGTGCTGGTCAACAGCCAGTTGAACTTGAACTTGTGCCCAGGTGGCCAAGAAAACCAATGGCACCCTGGCTTGTATCAGGAATAGTGTGGTCAGCAGGACCAGCGCAGTGATTGTCCCTCAGTCCTGGGCACTGGTGAGGCCACACCTCGAATGCTATGTCCAGTTCTGGGCCCCTCACTTAAAAAAGGAGATTGAGGTGCTGGAGCATGTCCAGAGAAGGGCAACAGAGCTGGTGAAGGATCCACAGCACAAAACAGCATATACATTTAAGTGTCATGATCCATAGGCTGCTGGAACCATCTAAGTGTAAGCTAGAGCTAATTGGATTGGGGATAGGACACCTCATATAGTCTTCAACTGGAGAACTCCCTTGGCTACAGAAATCAGAGCTCGTTCACCAAGGAAAACACAAGGCCTTCCCTTTACAAAAGTGTTCCTGCAGTGACATTATATAGTGGGGTTGGCATCAATTCCCCAAAGATAAACCATCAGAAATATTTCATAACCTCAAATAATTAAGCAAACAAGAAACAAGCAATGATCCAAGCATCCCAACTGTGAAAACACAAGAGACAGATGGAGAACAGAGCTTTTCAGGTGGAGATCTGTCTATGGAAGCATTAGGAAGACCTGCAACTCATAAACATGAAATCAGAATCCAGAAAGGAAGGATAAAGTATTAAAGCAGTGGATATAATATGCACAGGATTTATTTTTGTTTGTTTGAAATACAGATTTTTAACTTGTAAATTGTATTGACATGCAAGAAACAGCATTCCTTTGAAAACCACCCAGGTGGCTTATGTTAGTATTGCTGGCATATAGCACAGTGACAAAATGAGCAGTGATTCCCACAACTGCTGTCATATAGAAGAATTCCTAGCCTCAGGGCTGATCTGTTAAGTCCTTTCAATGCTAAGTGACAGTAATGCGCACGAGTTGCATGCTCATATCCATTAGGATACAAATACAAATACCAGAAGTGAATTAACTGATTGAAAACAATTGTTGATACTAGGAAACCAGCACAGTTGGATCCAGGAACCAAAGTCTGAAATTGCACATAGAAAGCTTAATGGTGATGTCTAAGAAGGACTCATAATACAAGATGGTTAAAAGAAAAAAATTTAAAAGGAAAATCCTCTGCCTAAACAGTTAGATGGCAACTTCTGTGTATCACCATGGTCCCATATTCATAAAGTTTCTTTTGCGTTCTCACTACAGGCTCTGTCGTTACATGTCCTTTCAAAATTCATTTCTTTAGAAAGACTTATGCATGAACTGTTCTTGTAAAAATGTTTAACATTCCAATTAAAACAATATGAATAAAAGAACATTTTGTAACTCAAGGTGACTGAAATCCCAAGTGACTGTGTGATCTTAACTTCTAGTTCCTGCCTTTTCTTTTTTCTAATAGTTCTTCTCTCTTTTCTGCAATCCCTTCTTGTTCTCATCTTAATTTAAACCCCAGTCTGACAACCTTCTGTATGATATCAATTGTCAGTAAGGTATCACTTGGTACAAATCAGTGTCAGATGAAACCCTTAAAGAAAAAAGTGCCTGTTTTGAGAAGAGCTCTACATGCATACAGCCAGGTAAGTCATAAGCATACAGTCCTAAAAAGAGACAACCTAAGACTATTTTGTTGGAGCTTATCTGATTATCAGTTCTAAATCAAGAAATTCTTCCTTTCTGACAGTATGCTGTAACAAATTCTATTCAGCACTCTCAATCCCATAATCCAGTGGATTGCAACACTTGCAGAATAACTTTAATAGAAAGGATATAAAATTCAATCATGAGATGAATAAATTAGGACCTTTCACAATAAAGTATGTAAAATAAATCCAGTGAGAATGTGTTTGGGCCAAAACGACTCTCTCATTCTTTAAAAAGAAAAACATAATCTATTAATTCAGGTAAACATTTATTGTCTAGTCAGTCTCCCAAGTCTTCCAAAGCATCTCATGATAGAAGGCACCTGTGAAGGCTGCAGGGAGTTTCATGTGTAAGCAGTACATCACCAGAATGCCCTTCCTCGAATACTAATGAGAGTAAACAAAAACCCCAACAAAATAAACCCAGATCCTTACATACACTGCTACAATTACAAAAACATTTTCATGCTTATAGCAGGAATTAATTGCAATAAGCTTTCTCTAATAAATTAATAAACGGAAGTCAGGTCTGGGATTTAACCTATTTCCAGAGTTCAGAATGACATGTGACCTATACCTGAGACTGTTATCTCTATTTTCTCCTTATTGTGCAAACTATTTCTTCTTTCCTTTTTTGACTAATAGTGCCATCCTATGACTGCCCCCTTGCCCTCCATAAATGCCTTCTTTCACCTGCCTTTAAAACTCCATACTTCCTTTATGGTCTCTAACCCTTGATTTCCATGCAGCCACTCTTTGCTTCTCCACCTACAGAAAGTGCAGCCTCTTCTTGTTCAATGGGTTCATCTTCTCTCTTCCTCTCCTTTTCACTACCAGACTCCACCCCATGATTGACAGTTCTAGTTAGGCCATAACTCCTTGTCAGCTGTCGTAATTCAGAGACCAGTTAAGCATCTCAACCTTCTAGAAAACAACCCAGACCTGCATCAGAGGGCTTAAAAAATATTGATAATATCTGTGAAGGCTTCTCTTTGAATCACTAGGCTTGTCAGGCCCCAAGCTACTCCAGGAAAGACAATGATTCATCTTCGACCTTTGGTGTAGGTGCAGAGGAAGAAATCTTGGCAATTACAGTCCCAATGCTCCATTTGCAAGGCTAATTTTGGAAACAAAAT
Source organism: Dendrocincla tyrannina (assembly GCA_035047865.1). Classification (NCBI taxonomy): domain Eukaryota; kingdom Metazoa; phylum Chordata; class Aves; order Passeriformes; family Dendrocolaptidae; genus Dendrocincla; species Dendrocincla tyrannina. The sequence goes on along the minus strand of JAWWMP010000132.1, from coordinate 29,309,624 downwards.
GAAAAGGGGGAGGGGGGGAAAGCATGTGGTTTTACAAAAGCTAGATTAATCCTTACTTTAATAGCTTGCAAAATGGCCTTCTTGGACTCCAAAGCCTGGCTCTGCACCAAACCATAGAGCAATGAATACTAGAGGTTTAGAGTAAAAAAGTAGAACTGAGAAAGACAAAAGGACTCAAACTCTGTGCAAGAATATTGGTTTTAAGCTAGCACATACACAAACACCAAAGAAAATCTAAAAACAGAATAAGAAATTACTTGCTAACCTTCACTTTGTCTGGGTCTTACTTTTGTTCCTACCTTCCTGAAAGGTGGAGTCCATGCTGTTGGTCAGAGGTTTTTTGTGGGAAGTGAGAGAGAGGTTATTATCATCAACAAGAAATGCCATTGCCATGCCAGAACAGGTATAGCTGAGTATTCATCATGCTAAAAGATCCAGTTCCCTGCATCTAGACAGAAAACATTACTGAAAACAATTACAATCTTAGAATGGCAAGAAAACATTTAGAATGTATGGGCTTGATACTGGTAAGTTAAACTATCTTTGCTACCAAAAATGTGAGTAATGCACGTGAAACATGGCTGGATATGAAGTTTGTCCCACCAGTGGCTCCCCTGAACCATGGTGCTCCTGCCCTGGGACTATATACCCTCCACATACAACAGAAACAAGTCAGTGTTGCATCAGTCATACAATGTGACCATAAATATAGTCAAAACTATGAGCTCATATAAACAGTAAGTACCTCAAGGTGAACCATTTTTTATGAGAAAGCTGGATTCTTGTCATCCTGCTGTTTCACTTCCTGCTCCTCTGTTAACAGAGAAGACAGTTGTCATTTAAGGCTCCTAAAAGGAACGTGAATAAGTGCTGAAAAGTTATTGCCTTCTGCCCATTGCTAGGACTAACAGCAAAAGGCAGCAGCCACCAACTGCCTGCTTCAGAAAGAATTGCTGAAGGGTCAGAAAGGTAGCAGGAATTTCAATCAAAGGTTAAACAAACTTGTCTTCCATCCCCAAACTCCTTCAAAAGTAAACACACTACGGCACTTACAACTCTCCTTCTGGGAAGACAGTCAAAAAGACAACCAACTGCATGTGTCAGATGTTATGCACATCACTTGGCATCCTCTGGAAAGCATTCAGAGAAACTATGGTGATGACTAAAGTATAAAAAAATTTTTTAAATTGCTAAGAAAGTAGTAGTAGCAAAACCTTGCCTGGAGGGAATTTTCTTGTGGTTTAATTCCAAAAAAATTTAAATTAGAACAGAAAGAAACAAATGATACAGCCAAATCAGATTAAAATGAAACTAGCATTTCCTATGAAGGAGAGATGTTTTTTTCTGAATCTCGTGGACTTAGCCAGGTCACTCTATATTAATTCTGATAGAATTGTCTGTATTAATCCCTAACCTCTTACAAAAAGGTGCATTACTCTTGATTCTTTATAGATCTGTATAGGAATGATGAGACAGTGATTGTTTGCAGAAAATCAAGTCCATATACAGCAATAAACTGGTTTCAATAAAGTTTTCCACAACATGAATGTGTGTCTGGGTATGTGAGCTTGAGATAGCAACATCAACCCAGACTAACCTGGCACATAAAAAAAAGCCCTGGTTTTGGTTAGATTTCTTTGAAAGCATCTTTAGACTTCCACAGAGAAAGGCTCTGCCTACAAGTGATGACTGTGCACCTATACATATATATGTATATATATACACACACATATGCAACTGCTGGAATTCATGGCATGTAATTAAGTAATTTTATAGACTATTTAATAAAGATGTAAATGAGAAAAAACTAGAGAGAACACCACAAGATTAGCAAAGTCACACCAGCATGAAAGGTTCCATTCCCAATAAGACATCAAATATAACAAAAATAAACAACTTTATTGGTGACTCTAAGAAGATACAAGGGAAATTGTTACTTTGGTCTCAAAAGACCCTACTGAAGTTACAGTAAGTTCTTTTGTCTCTGCAGTTAACTGTGAGGGTAAATTTCATGTAAGATTTGAAGCTTAGTAAGTAGATCTAGGAGGAACTACCAACACATATAACTCAAAACCCCTTCCCCACCCCGAAACACCAGGACTTTCAACAGAAGTTAGGTTTACAGCTGTTTTGTCGGGATTTGAAGATAAACGGTAATTAAGAGATAGTGGGGTTTCTAGAAGATCCCAGTAGATGAAGCTTTGAAATTTTAACCGTGAGGGAATTAACTGATGAAAGAAAATTAAAAGATTATTAGCAAACAAATAATTAGTCATCAAGCAAGATTCACCCTGCAGATTTTCCTTTTAAAACAGGTCAAACAAACAACAACAACAAAGTAGAACTCTGCAACAGTTCCAGAGATGAAAACATTTTCCTCAAATGAAATGCTTTATAGAAAATTATATATACAGACAGTGGAGTTTACGGGAGCTGTCATTGAGCAAACTCATCATTCAAAACTTCTCAAACTGCAAAGTACTAACAGGAGTACTGGGGCAGGGGACACCCCAGAATCTCTACAGGGAAAGTAAAGATCCCATTAAAGGTCCATTGACACTTGCCCAGCCAGCTTCTCTCACACAGGAGACAGCAGGGTCCGAATGGAGTGAGGCATTACCCAAAGGCCAGGTACACAGTGGCAGCTGCTCTTCAGAAACAAATGGATCCTGCTCAAGCAGGTTCTAATAAAATGAACCCACACTCCAGAGCCCTGCATGAATTCATGACTGGACCTGTGGTCAGGGAAACAGTGCAAGGTATTACACATCATGCATTATACCTCGCTCCTGCATGAGGTATTAGCCTTGAGCTAGTATAACAGTAAACTGATCCTGTTTACCTGTAGACAAGTATTAGCTGTATCTGGCTATGCCAGAAGGACATATGGATTTCCAAAACCAGGGAACATAACCTAGGAGAATGGTTAAAAACTGCTCCTTGATTATGATTAAGAAATCGTATATCCAAATGGATTTCATAAATAGCTCTATAGTGCTATAAAGGGAAATTGGGGCATAATTTTTATTTCTTTTCTATTTAGTCATCTCTCCAAGCTTTACAATTGTGCTATTTTGAATTTCTTAAATAAACATTTTTATTTGCTTTGACCTACCATCAGAATTGGAGGAGTGGGTTCAAAGTAAAGGACAGCAATTTATCATCATCATCTTAGTGACAAGATCAACATACAGTAAGACTTCCAGTCTAAGTAGAATACACTGTATAAAAAATTTCTTCCCAGAAATCCCCCTGTTGACATGGTACTGAATCTAAACACTACAGAAAAAAGGTGGTACCTACTAAAGATCTTAGAGGTAACACTGCCAGGAATTCCACTGGCTAATGACTGCCAGGGAAGTGCCCAAGGTGGCAGAAAAGCAGTCTGGATCACTGGGCTTAAAGGTATTGTCCAACAGTTCAAAGTCCTGCTGACTGGCAAATACAAGTGGCA
>JAWWMP010000132.1:29273729-29305401 GCA_035047865.1 Dendrocincla tyrannina | reverse complement strand
AGGGCTGTGCAAGCAGCAAAGACGTGGGTAAGGGAAAACCTGTTGGATCATCAAAATTTCTCACCTTGAGAGGAGAAATTTAGGTGATTACACATGCAGATGTGTAGGCATACACCCAGGGGTTATTTTATTTTGCCTTTAATATTTACTGTTACTCTAAGGGGTGCCCACGTGTCCTTCTCAGGCTTGTGTATTTAGTATCATTACTTGCAGAGTGGTTCCATGACTAAGAACTTTCAGGTCCCTCCCAATGCAATATTTTGCCCTGATCTTGTGTGACATGAATCCTGTAGATGCTTAAAAACACAGGAGAAAAGTCCTCCCCAGTCATAGCAGGCTCAGAAGCCAGTGTCACAAATCCTATGAGGAGCAACTGAGGGACCTGGGGTTGTTTAGCCTGGAAAAGAGGAGGCTCAGGGGAGACCTCATCACTCTTTATGATTGCCCAAAAAGAGTTTCAGCCAAGTGGGGGTTGGTCTCTTCCCTCAAGCAACCAGCAATAGGTTAAGAAGACCCAGTCTTAAGCTGTGCCAGGGGAGGTTTAGGTTGGACATTAGGAAGAAGTTCTATACAGAAAGAGTGATTGGTCATCGGAATAGGCTCCCCAAGGAGATGGTTGAGTCATTGTCCCTGGAGGTTTTTTGAGAAAAGACTGGAAGTGACATTTAATGCCATGGTCTAGTTGACATGGTGGTGATCGGTCATAGGTTAGACTCAGTCTCAGAGGTCTCTTCCAACCGAATTGATTATCACCAGGGACAAGATTCTAGACCTGTTGATAGCAGAGATAAGGTCTCAGGTAGAATGAAGAAAAGGAAATCCTGTCACAAAGTATCAATCTACTAGGAGTTTCCAGCACAAATTTCAGAACAGTAAAGATGAATGGTCAAGTCCTCAGCTTTGGATTCTTGCTGCCATGCGAAAAAGGATCCAAAAGACAGTTTTTCTCAAATCCCAGAAATCACAAGAACATGTGAAATACCACAACACTTATACTGCCAAGGCCAGGAGATTAAACAAAGCCCTATTATTTCAAAAGCATAGCATTTTATAAGCATATGTAGGTTTTGTCCCAGTACAGCCTCAGTTGCCAATGGCTGGCTTAAGAAATTTCCCTGAATCCTTCTAATCCCACATATCATTCTTATTCCCTTTGAGAAAATGAACATGGATACAACTAGTCTGTTCAAGAAGAACTTAGCAGAATACCAGACTCTGTACAATAATAAATAGCATCTCCCATTACACCGAGGCCCTATCCTTACATCTCATAAATGCCAAGGTAATAGCTGACAGAAACAATTTTTCCAGTTAGTAACATCCAAGAAGAGAGCCAGACAATAAAGGGGCAAGTTTCACAACAAAACCCAGGCATGAACTTCATCGTTTACGTGGATCAAGTTGCTGAAAGCTCCAGTTTACCATTTCAAACACATGATCTGGTCTAATGATTAAGCCAGACTCGATAGCAGATGCTGTAAAAACGCACCAGCCATGACACAAAACCCTAGACCAGCAGCTGCTGTCTGCCTTATTTAACTACGGGGATTGCTACCAAACTCCACATGCTTCTCTCTGGTCACATTTCTCTGTAACCACCAAGACAGAGACATCTTAAACCTGACGAAGCCTGACTATAATAAGCTGTCCTCAACACCACACTATGTCCTAGATTTAATATAAAAGATAAAAGACACGGTGAGGCTGGCCCAAGAGAGCCTGCTAGGAGCCAGCATGATTAGCAGAAGCATTACAACATAGCAGCCTAATTGAGGGTTGAAACATTGCTGTTATTTCATTCAGCAAAACTGTTTTCAAATGTAATAGTTGAATAGCTGGGTTAAGCGCATTGCCTATGTGATGAACCTGACAAGAGGAACCAGCTGGAAGCTGAGCTGGAGCTGAAGCTCTTTATCATCACAAGTGGAAAAATCTGGATACCATAGGAGACAAACTGTCACAACAACAGAGGGACTAGGAAGATCAGAGAGTAAAATCTTTGCAGGTGTCTTTTGGCTACAGTCCAGGAAGATTCAATCTAATTCAGCTTGGAAACTAAAGTAAATCCACAAATTTACCTGTGAATCTGTGCAGTGGGTACATTAGAAACTAAGGATTATCATTGAAAAAGAGGGGAAATACAATGTGAGTAAGAAGATACAATCAGAAAATGTTAAAGCTCCTTCATACTGAAATGAGATTCTGTATTCGTTTGAGGTATATCCACACCAGGTAACAGTTCAGCTCCTTTCCTATCACATATGTTGGAAAGGGTGCAGGGAAGGCTCAATACATGAGTAAACCAGTTTCTATCATCTGTACTGACAGACTGGTTGAACTGATCCCTGGACTCTAGGAATTTGTAAGACATTACCATCCTCAAGGCCTAAGAAGGTTAAACAGGAAGTCATCTGAGCTTCAATCATTTTTTAGAGGATTAATACACCTTTATTGTCAGAGCCTGTATGTTGCTCTAACATGTCAGACAATATCAAAATTTACAGTGAAGCCTAGAAGGCTCACTCAGAAGAGCAGTCCACCATCCTGCAGTCACTCACAGCTCATGGTAAGACAACTAATGACACAAAAAACTTAACTTACATTTTGAGAAAAAGACACATCAGTGAGGTTCCTTACTTCTTCTGTCAGTTCCCACACCCAATACAGTTTTCAGAAGCCATTATTTTTAAGGATACTTTTAAAAGCAGGGCTTTGAAAGTGTTATTCAAGGTGGTGAATCAGAAAAGCCATTGCATAGTCTACTTAAACATAGTTTTCTAAGCGGAAAATCTATTTTATTGTTATGTTTCCCCTGATACAGACACAGTCCACTCCTGTGCAGTGACTGGTAAAATGGATGGGTAAAATCATCACATTAATATTTTCATTAAGACGTTGAACAGAGACCACCTCCTGCTGACATGGCTACTTAAGATGAAAAATCTGAATGGGTTTGCAGAAATGGACATGAGGCCACTTCAAGGGTGTTTGTGTGTTTTGCCATGGCTTCAGACTCCAGAGCCGTGATGAAACAGACCCTCAAAAGCCACTGTCATAGTAGCCTAGTGCTCCTGTGTTTGTTCCCACCTTAAGGTAGTGTCAAAAGGACCAATAAGGGCAAAACAGCAGTCCACAAATTATAGCTGGGTTCAGAGCTCCAGAGAGGGAAAAGCTACTCTTTCAAATTTTTCTGGATGCTCTCTACAGTGGTGTTGTCTCAGACTGGGCGCTTTAATATGGAGCAAGACAAAAACAAGGGAAAAGATGTGGGGAAGAAGAGGCTTCCGCTCACTGAGCTTAAACAAGTGCTTGGACTTGGAGCAGATCTCTGTAGTTACTCAGTAGATAAACCTCACACTCGGTTTTGAGTTCTGTGATCTGAGTACAAACACCTCAAATACCAATAAACCATAAAAAGCTTACATTTAAGTTTAGGACTCTTCTCGAACGGAAAACAAAGTCATACCTGAGAAGAACCTATAGCAGAAATAATGAAGATGCACTCCTGCTATTTCAAAAAAAGCTGCTGTCTTTAATGGATCTTATAGCTTTACAGAGAGTTACATTGATTTGTTTTGTTTTGTTTTGGTTTTTTTTTTAATTGTGCCTGGAAAGGAAGAAAGATGTTTTATTTATTTTTCTTACGGGAAACCTTGTGCTGCCTGTACTCCAGTTACAATTACAAGTCAGCATCACAAAACAGACTGCTACATCTCAATGTGAATCAGCAATGAAGCCAGTCATTGCTGCGAGAAGCTAAAATCTAAGAAACAGCATCAGAACTGAAGAGAGTCTCTAACATTCTCAGTGCATGCTGGCAAAGTACACAGCAGTTGCCCAGCTGTGTTCTTTACACACTGTGTACATGAACACAAACCAAAAATTATATACAAAGGCCTTCCTTAAGTTAATCAGCTCACTCCATGAGAATCACATTCAGTAGACAGCACAAATTACTTACAGGAGTAAGTTCAAGTCCTCAGAATTCAGACAAGGAACGTAACAGGCATGCCCACAAATGAACAAAAAGTGACTTGTACTTTGAAGCAAGCTCCTAAGATACAGTGAAGATTTTTATTTTTGTTTAAACCTTTGCAGAAATCCCTGCAACTAGAATATTCTCACAGTTATGCTGAAACATATGAAAACCGAGACTGTTCAAAAAATCACACTGAACAAGAACATATAATCAGAACTAGAGACTTCAGTTTGGAGGTATTTTTCAAGCACTTTACAAACCAGCACACTCCTCCTTCATGTCACTATTCTACAAACATTCTTGTTGCTGTAATGATCAGCAACTATACACTCCATAGTTCTATCAGCTCAAGACACTAAGCAGGCCTAGAGTAGGCGAAACACCATGCCATTATGTTGCTTGGTGCAGCCCCTACAGTACACAAACCCTTCTCTGTCTGATCTTTCACAAGTCATCTGTAACCGAAACATGACTGACACAGCAAGAGTGTACATTGGCATAATTTGATTTCAGGTTTCTCTGCTCAACAAAACTCTGGCAGAGGGGAATTATGTGGAAAGGTGAACATAGAAAAATCCATTTGTTTATGAAGTTTATTTCCTTAGTTCAGGTATTTATAGGAAAGACCAACCTGTTGAAGCACAAAATACCAAATACGTTCCCTTTAAAACTCTTGTTGAAATCACACCATTCCATGACAGGAGAGTATGATCTGCTGTTCTTAAAGTTACCAGTCTTATGTATTCCAATGTACCTCAGTGACTAAAATCAGCCAATTTTCTTCTTCCATCAAGTTCATGCCATCCACTTGTTCACCTCAATTCAATGCCATAAGCAGACTCAGGAGTGTTTGTAAACTGTATATATATCTACCAACTACTTTTGTTACATTTGCCAGGTATCTTGTAATATTACAGGAGAATAACCTGCTAGTACACTGCAGAATGAGTGCATGGGAAAAGGCAAAAAAAAATCCACAAGTGACATCTATCATCTCAGTATGCTTTTTCTCTGTGTAAAGCTAACAGAATCATAAGCTACTATTGACACTGAGCCAGCTGAAAATGTGAACTGCAGCAAGGGACATAATGCAGATAAATGTCCCTTTTTGTGGTTTAAAGAGCTCCATAGGCTCTTTCTCCTAAATCCTTTCATTAATTACATTGACTAGTAGAATCCAGCATTTTTGCACAGGCTAAATCTTTCTTGTTGCACATTGAGCCTGCTTTCCCCTTCCCCATGAGCTTTAAGAGAGAGTGGTTATTCTGTGGCAGAACATGAAATCTACATCCAGACACATGTTTTGGGTGGTAAACAAAACAACTGTGGGCTACAAGTTGTACCTACACTTACACAGGAATTAGTTCAAACTTCTCGTAACTCAAATGCACATTTTTATATAGCAGTACACTGATTAGAGTTACTGTTACCATCTCCTCCTAGAGCTAGATTTGCTGCTATTTTAAGGTCTAAATGTATGATTGCATCTTCTGAGAGAGCGAAATCATCATCACTCAGTCTTCTTTTAGGCATACATATTACAGGAAGGTACAGTATTTGCTAGGCTTCATTTGTATAATTACTGAGGCTTTTGGCATGGTAGTTTAGATATAGTTTCTAAGACAGCAACAATACCATTGGGAGGAAATACTCCTTCACCATCACATGCATTTTTAAATGGAGACAAGTGCAATACCATGTATGTATTCACGCTCTTATGCACGGCCTTGCCCTGTGTTGCTCTCTGTTGTTGAAAAAACTGATGATAACTTTTACAAGAGTTGGCTGCTGGTGATTTGATACTATAATAGTCTCAGTTATAAACAGACTTTGCTCAGGTGAATGTCACTATTGCAGTTGCCCAGGACTGACTGTGCAGGCTGGAGCAGCAACTCTTCAGCGAAGGGAATAGCGAATTCCGGGGAACTGATCTGTTAAGCACTGCTGAAGGAATACGGCAGAGATGTGGGTGTTCAGTGATCTGTTTTTACAGTCATTTGAAATGAGTATGAACAGACAGCACTCCAAATCAGCAGGTTGTGCCTCAGCTGCAGAATTATTCAGTGTGTTGTGATTTCTGGAAAGTAGCACTTACTTCAGTGGACAGAGAAATGCCCCAAAACAAAAGGGCATAAGGAGAAGGGAAGGCAGAACCTCTCTAGTCTAACGTCTGTCTTGTCAGTCACGGAGGAAAATTAATCCTATTTTTATTCTGTTAGAAGTATCTCAAGCAATTAAATCCTGTTTACTTTAGTGCCAACCAGCGCCTGCTAGAGTCAGTTCTTCTCTACTGCAGACTGTATTCTCTAGCCTGCCAGTTTCAAGGTCACACAGTATTAAACTTACAAATGCATTGGCACAAAAAAGGTAATAGTTGTTGTCAACAATAGTGACATATCTTCCTGAAATAATCCATCTTTTAATTTTCATATTCACTAGAAAATTGAAATGATTTTTCAGTGTGTCATGACACAAACCAGAGCCTATAAACCTACACATTTCTCAGTTAGGGGAAAATTATACTTATCTGTGAGCTGCTTAGAAATCTGATAACAACTAAAATAAGTACTGTCATCTGACAGAAAAAGGAATCCAAGACATAGAAACGAAAAAAAATCTTCAACCTTAAATAGACAGAAGACATGCTTGTACTGTACAGCATTTTAGGATTTGGACAGTCTGCACACACCCCTCTGTCTTGGAGGGTCTAGTGCACAAAGCTCAGTATGGTGCATCCAAACATCACCCGGTTACAACATAGTTTATTTCTTGAGTAGTCAGTGTTTCAATGCAGATTTATGTAAATTTTTAATGTAAACATTTTAATATACATTCAATACTTCCTTCTTCTGATCTTTGCACACTCCTGGTGGTACAAGTAAATCTAACCAAATCCATCTTCAGTCTTTTGACATTGTGAGGTCAGAGACTGTATGAATTCAAATCAATGATAAGCAATTGTTCTTGACGTGAAGTGAAGCAAATCGATGTCAGTAATTATAGCTCACAGAATCTGGTAAATTTGCCCTGTCCCTTTTGAGTGCACTTGATAAAGTTTTGCTTCTGTTTTCACTTTAAAATATATTGTTTTGATTACATACATTTGCTTTTCCCCCCTTTTTTAAATGAATTATAGCTATCTAGAAATCATTCCATCTTGAAACTAGAAAAACACAAGACAGTGGATCCTTACCTCAGTAACCTACTCCTCTTCAGAACAACTAAAAATTGTTTCTGTTTTGATTTGGATGTTCAATATATTAAATTAGCACTTTGTTCCCAAGGAGCAGAGGCCACTGTACAGAGGGAGATTTTTTTTGCTTATGCAACAGTTTTGATACCTAAAGCATTTTAAAAAATTTCCTTGCCCAGGAGGTCTGGGATGAAAAGAAGCATTTTACAAAGAGCCTGGGATAGACAATTCAGCTATTTGGGTTCATATATTACCTGTCCTTCAAATAAATCCTTAAGGAATTTTACCTATCATTAAATTTTCAGCTCCCACTTCTCAACCTTTTCCTCTCTATCATTGCTATTTTTTCCTATATAAAAGTATTAAAGTCCGTAATAACAGAACAAAGCTTGGCAGACTCATTCTTTCTGATTGAATCTCAGGTCATCATTTCATGGCTGTTTTGTATAAATACCTTTAACTCACGCACACTGCATCTCCTCTGATTTTAACTTGCTCAGATTACTGAACTTTAAATGAGGAATGTGTTCTGGGATGGTTTAGCTTTTAACTGAAAAGCCATGTTTTTTTCTTGGATATAGACACTGCTTTCTGAACATAAAGAGCTATGTTGCTCTTAATATCTGTTGCAATGTGAATCCAGTACAAATCCCATGACTCAATACTGCTCTGAACTATTAGACCTAGGTAAGTTTCAGTCTAAAAACAGAATCACAGTTTCCAATAATGCTTTTTCAGAATGCATCTTCTTCAGAAGAAGAGATGATTAATTATTAATAGAATGAACTATAAACATGATGGCAGGCCATAAAATTCTTGCTTAATTTCTTTTCAGGAAAAATGTACTACTTCGGTAAGATTTATGAACCCAAGGTAAACCCAAGTGAAACTTCCAAATTGCACTGATTTTCATTTTGATGAGTTCTGAAAAGATCAACCTTCCCTCTCACCAAGATGTCAGTCACTGTGTTGCCAACAACATAGATGCTCTGCAGAACGCAAAGTGGAATTAAACCAAGCCAACAAGTTTTTTCAGAGAGATACCAAGTTAAGCAGAGAGGTTGAGAACTGCAGAATGCCACCAGAAGCAGATTCCTATTCATGAACATTCTTATAAAAGTTTTCCCCATTCAAAAAAATGGGGAAAAAATATCTTTTGCTTTATATCTGATTCAGGTCATGTTACTAGGTCATTAATTTTGTATGGGAATCTTGAATGGTCTCCCTGTGAGTGTAGGGATAGGGATTACTTCTTTCATGTTGTGCACATGGGGCCTTTGAGGAATGTTTCATTCACTTGAAAAACTAGTTCTAGAAGCAATGTCTTGTCTAGTACTCTGCCCCTTGTCATATTACTTTAGAAGGAGAGGAGGAGAGGTAAACCAGATAGGGATAGCTGCTAGTACATTTACTTTTGATTAAAGACAATATTATTCCATTCTATGTGGTAGGCAAAAAATTCTGCTTTATTAATAGTCTACGGCACCCTAATGAACTCTGGCAGAACACAGAAGGAAAACCAGGTCCCCACAGAGTTCTCTGAAGAAGCCAGAGTCAACCAAAGGAAAAACACAAGCAAGATGTTAAGCAGGCTAAAACTTGACTACATAGAAAAATGAAAAGCTTATTCTAAGGGGAAGAAGATTTCTATTATAAATAATTATAGGACACTTTCCATACAGGCTTATTAAACACGTTTTTTCTGCACCACGGAGTTAGATACTATTGTCTATTAGTATAAACATAGCGTCACCAGTTAGTTTTGCCTAAGTAGCCCCCACTGGCTTGTTTAAACTGGAGCATTCCTTTTTAAAGAGTCATTTCTTTTTTAGTCACTTTGCATGCAGCGTGAAACAGTGCATGCTCTGCTAAAACATAGAGCTGCACAGGAGGAGGCCAACTGCATAATAATTCTCAAAGAGACTGACAATAGCTGGAATTAAATTATTCTTTCATTTTTCTTATGTGTTTCAATCTGATTTGTCTTAATTGCGTGTTTGCCACATGTTAATTATCAGGGCTTGACACTGTACAGTTAGTATTTAGTAGGAGAGTGATTTGACAAGGAAAGTGAAATCTAAATAAATGTTTGGCAACAAATTAGATTTGCAATTAAGCAAACTTTACTGCATTGCCCACAGATGCAGAATTTCTAGAAATGACCATCATAAACCACCATGTCTCGGATATCCTTTATCTAGTGGTCCTACAAAGTCATTAAACAAAACCTACACTGCACAAAAATCTACTCATTACATAAAAGCCAAATTAATAATTCAACACAAAAAATCCACAGAAACCTTCGAGCTGAGCTGAGACCTGTTGTTACTGCGCTGTGTAAGAGTCCTGTCCTTGGCCTGTAACAGGAGTGAGACCACACTCCCAAAAGCAGCACCAGCATTTCTCTGAAGTCAGTGAAGCTGCACCTCTTACAGCAGCTCTGAGTTTCACTCACTAGGATACAAAACACACCAAGGAGGTGACACGAGCAGATCTCAAGTGCTGAAAGTAACATACTCATATATTCCTCGAGTAATTAGAAATTGGACTAAAATGTTATTAAAAAAAAAAGAAGGAAGTGAGAAAGAACTTGCTGACACCAATTTGTTTTTGAAATATCTTTAGGCAATATAAAAGGCTTCCTGTGATACTTCTATTAATTGTCTCTCTCACCCAGATCTTGGGTGTTGACTCGCCTCAGTTTCAAATATACTCCAGAGGAAACACTTTGCACATCCTCCCTGGGTGCGTTCTTTTTGAGGTGGGTGTGCGAGGCAGTTTGGCAGAAAGCGTTTGCTGTAATTAGACAAACACTTCAGGAGGAGCAGCTGAACAGGTTTGCACTGAGCTGCTGTACCTACTTAGATTTGTGCTTCTGCTAATAACAACCCCTACCAGCTTCAACCCTGAAGATCTGAGATGCAAAAGACAGCATGAATAATTCAGCGAGCACTGGGTCCTGAACCCACCTTTCCTTTCATAAAGAGAGAAGTAATGCACCTCAAGTATAAAGTTTTACTCTAACAGGGCTTAATCTTTCTTTCCTCTTTCAGTGCTTTGTTACTAAGTGCTGTGTAGGTGTGAAAAGCCTTATTACCATGTAATTTTGTTGGGATCAGACTTCCAACTACCTGCTTTACTTCATATTCATTTACACAGAATGATCAAAATCTGTTTTATTTCCTAACAATAGCGAATTTTGCTATAATTATTTTAAAATGGCAAATTTAAGGAATAGAACCCTGGTTAATTCACACATGGCACCTATCCACACACGAATAAAATACCATATTATTTATTACCTTTCTCATAATGAACTTTGCGATAAACAACTGAAAAACTAATTTGTTTTTTGACAATGCCAAACCTTTGAATAGAGAAAATCACAGAGTCGAACACAGAGTGCAGTCCTGTGTGGTAAGTGGTCTCCATAGCAACCAATAGATTTTTATGCTAAGTCTGGCCTTTAAAAACATTTCACGTTTACCACCGAGAAAAAGATGGCCTTGATTTAAAAATGATACAACAAGTATCTTGAATGTGCATGCTTTCTCTCCTCTCTTGCAAATAAAATTAACAGACGTCCCTTTAACACTAGATCCTCTCAGCACTGTGTGTCATCATTGACGTATGTGTGGGCCTGCTTTAGCCGTGGAAATTTTTTTCCCTTGCATATCATTGCAAGGCTTGAACCCCTTTCCCCCCCCATTTTCCCCTCCTTGTTTTTCTCTATCCCGAACAAAAATAGAACATCAAGTTCTTATCTCAGGCAGTGATCATGGTGACAGTGAAAATATTATTGCATGCTTATCTATGGCAGTTTCAATCACACAAGCTTATAATAACTTGCAATAATGGAAGAAGTAGTAACTATAGCTGCAACGCCTGCTACAGTCTAATTTACTTTCACTCCACATGCAAGTGACTGAAGCCCCTAAAAGGGAATGTATTTTTAATAAAGATTCCAACTTAAGAATGTGTGTATGTAATTATTGACAACAATATGTTATAAAGAGTTGCATGATTATAATAATTAGCACTTAATGAGAATTTTGTTTGCAGCACTGGAATTTGAGTAACAGGACATAGGGATAGATGTAGAGAATTACAACTGAATTTATCATTATCTTGTCAATTCTTATAACCTAACAATATAAGGTACATGACTTTAACATTTAACTCAAAGTAGAGCTTGTATGCTCAAGTTATTCCTCTGGGCATGGGTGTGGGATGTCTGCTTTTTGTTGATTAGGAATGCAGCCTTAAGAGTTTTGGACGAGTAGGAGGGAAAGATACAGAGATCATTTGTTGCTATTCCTGTAAAGGTAATTTCAACATGCATTCAGTCGTCATCGTGACAGTAACAGCACTTCATACATAGCCTTTCACATCCCCATTGAATGTTTGGTCTCTATGTTCCATTCCATCACAAATGCAGTATAAACATCACTCTCTAGCCACACTGACTGCTTTCTCCACAATTTCTTTTGTCCAAGGTACACTTACTTTTCACTGTAACTTAAGAAAGGTCCTATGTTGAGCCTCAGTGAAGAAGGCATTAAAGAAGATTCAAGTTCTGTTTGCCATGAAATAAGACAATGTAATGGAATTTATTACCAGTTTTGTTTCTTTCTACTATATGCTATTGGACTTCAGTTTCTCCAAAGGTGATCATCAATGCAGCAACAAGAATTAGAGCCTCCACTGTGAAGGAAGTAGGCAACAAAACAGAAGCTAAAAGCTTCTGTATGAAGAAGCATGATCCCCATTGCATCTCTACAGAAGACAGAAGTTTGCCCCCCGTAGGAAATAAATGTGCTACAAATCTAGCAAAGATACAGACAGCACAGCCATAACAAGGCCAGAGAATTCTTAGGTACCGTGGTAGAGAAAGGCAGGGTAAACACCTGCCATTCATTTAATTTCTTGCATCAGGATACACTAAACACACTGTACCACTGAGGGGACTAATTAATCACAACAATGCGCTATGGTATGTCAACGAAATCTTGCCTATGGTGAATGTTGTAGCATTAGTGTATCATCACCGCCACCCCCTCCTCCTATGCTCTTTTCTTTCACACAGATGGAGAAACACCGTGCCAGAGTTATGATTAGCATAGGGTTGGAGTTATCAGAAACAACTGAGCAGTTCCTGACAGACCACTTTTCTTATTTAGAAGAAAAATCAGAAAGACATGTTCTGCAATTTCATTGCAAAAGGAGGCAAGATGCAAGCAGAATGCTCCAAGGAGGGTCCTATCTGCCAAGTGCTTCCCTTGGTTCCTGATCTGCAGACACATCCCCACAGAACCAGTCACAACCACGGTGAGCCCTATGACCCCTGTTCCAGCCCAAGCACAAGCAGCATCACGGTGTTCCTGGGAGCTGTGCTCTCACAGCCTGCCTTCACAGCCTACTTCAAAGGGAAAGAGCAAGCATAAATACTACGGGATTCAGCAGTATTTTCGACAAGTGAACAGAAAAACCTTGGGATACCACTGCAAAAAGATATGAAAAATGAAGAATAAAGATAATGTTACTGCATTAGCATACCTCCTACACAGAATTTCCTTCACATACTCCTAGAACCTCATCTGTTTCACTTCTCTTTTTTAAAGCACTTACTCTCTTACCATCATATGTACTTTCAGCAAGTCTGTTTGGATTGTACAGACCTTTCATTTTCCCTAATTCTCCAAGAGGAAAAGTTTCACGTGGCCAGTTTTAAAATGGAAGAGAATTGGTATGTTCAGAATTAAGTATTTACTCTTTAGAGAAGTCGTCCTCTAAAGCAGGCATTTCTAACACTGACTCATAGCTAGTCCAGTGAATAAGTCTGAAGGTACGTGTTTGGAGAAAGCGAAATGGTTAAAACTCCTGAAACTTTCACAAGGCAGACTTTGTTTTCTTGTTCCTAAATGAAGAAGCAATGAGATTTTTTTTCTCAGGCATGGCAGCATACTGATCATATATGAAAGTGGCAACTTGTCATTAAATACCTGTCAAATATCCCAGCTTCCAGAGTT
Source organism: Dendrocincla tyrannina (assembly GCA_035047865.1). Classification (NCBI taxonomy): domain Eukaryota; kingdom Metazoa; phylum Chordata; class Aves; order Passeriformes; family Dendrocolaptidae; genus Dendrocincla; species Dendrocincla tyrannina. The sequence continues at coordinate 29,292,200 of JAWWMP010000132.1, read as the reverse complement.
AATTACAATATAATATTCACTGCCTTCAGAGAAAAAAATGTCAACATATATTTGAATTGGGGGATGAGAGGGAGCAAAACAGTAGGCACAGCCACCAAACCTCAAAGCCTACACACGATGTAGGCAGACCAAAGGTCCACCAGCTGTTGGTCAGAAAAAAATAGTCACTCAGAACTATTTTGATCAATGTTAAAAAAGCTTATAAATGGAGCCAACTTAGAAGTTCTATTTTTTTTTATGCCACTGCCTCTTCTGCACAGAGAAAATGTGGTTGTTCTGACAAAAACAGTTGATTATTTTACATAATGAAATATTCTTCCCTTCTAGACCCTATTAACTTTTACATATAAGCTGTTTTAATGTAGATGTGTCAGGAATCTGAAAATAATGCCTAGTGACAGCTCTAGGATTAAGCTCTTCTCACTTAGTTAGAATTGCTAACTTTGATTGTAAATTGCTTTTAAAGAGCAAAGCATATACTCTAAGTCCTCCCATGCCTCCTACAAACTGACATCAACAAGGCATCTGGGACAAGTATATGCTAGTAATTCATCTTAATAATTTGTCAGCAAAGCTGTCCTAATAGGATGTGTCTTTCATTTTGATTAAAATGACCCTCTGAAATGTGGTCCTCATTGAAGGTTGACAAGCAGAAGCAAATTTTGAACAGTCTGGCACTTCTAATTTTGTCTCTAGAAACTGAAAGTGCTGCTAAATACTCTTACATAACTACTCCCTCCATTTGCCTCTCTCTGCTTAGTTTCCACGTCATGAAGAACCTGTTCATACCTTTTTGGTGGTCAACAATCATAAATAGTCCTTTTTGGTCATTGTGACACTCTTTTTATCTTTTATTTTCTGCCTCCATGGTATGATTTCTAGCATTACTTGAGTGTGTCAGTAATTCAAAACTGTGTTTAAATGAACTACATTTTTTTCTTAAATGTATAGCCACAGCTATGAAAACACTTTTCATGCCATCTGGAAGGTTTTAATATTGGGATATTTTTAATGTATGAGTTGATGGGATACATCGTGTTATCTAAGTATTCAGATACATTGAACTCTTTAATACTAGATTTTGATTGTGCTGCCATGACATGGTATTTCTTTAGGAACCTCATTTTTCCTATGTCCTAAGACCTATCATGCTGAATTGGTAACATAAACAGATCTAACATTTTTTGTAAGGATGTAAGATCACAGACTTAATATTAAAGTTGTCAATACAGGCTTTCAGAAGCCTTTTAACTGAAATCTTCTCATTAGACCATAGCATGTTTTACTTTATGATTCCTGTCATGCATAAAATACAATTTCAGTATATTACTATTCTAGATTAAATTATGGGCACAATTAGAAAACATTGATGGAAACTTTAGGGGCTCGTACTAGGTATCAGGTAGGCCAAAAGTTGCATCAAGAAAAGAGCCCTGGCTTGGACAGGCAGCTGGGGAAAGAAAATGTTTCCAGTAGGTTGTCAATAGGAAAACAATCGCTGTAATCACAGTAAAGAACAACAGTAGCTGAAAAATCCATGAAAAATTCACCAATTTTTTGCTTTTTCAATTGCTTCTCACAAACTGTTAGAGAGAAAAAATAAGTGTAACACTTCAGCTAACTCAAATATTAATAAAAAAAAGAACAAGATACGCTAATATTTTTGAGGGAATTATGCAAACTTCTTCCTTCACTCCAGTTTTGGAAGGGGTAGTTGGTAACTTCACTCATGCTCTACTTAAAACAGAGAGTTTGGGCACATTCCAAGACAATGCTATATAGTCCATAACATGTTTAGTCTTGAACATACCCTTGTATTCCCTTTTTTCCCATGTTTCTAATCCCATACTCATATATTTTCATCATCAGCCTTAAAAATAAAAATTATGAGAGAAAACATTATCCCATAGATTCTGATTTACTGTCTTGGCACATGAAGGCTAATGATTAATGAGGTTTTGAATACTAATTCCATACCAGGAGTGTGGAAATATGGAAGAGAAAAAGAGAAGAAAGAAGACAGCCCAGGTATCAGCTTTTGTCAGATTTGCCTTTCTAGACAGATTGTTCAAAGCCAGTTTGAAGCATCATATTTTGTGCCAAAACCTCAATTATTCTCTCTAGTGTGCAAGACAGTTCCTTAACCATCTTTGAATCAGTTGGGGAGAAATAGTTCATGTGCATCAAATACAAGGAATTCCAGATTCCCCAACTCTATATTAGATAATGACATGTGATTCCCAGAATCAGGCTAAGTACATCTCAACCTTATACTACAATAGTAATATGTTACCACTCTTCCATAGTGTAGCTTTCCCTGCTAAAGAACTGGGATCTCAGACTGTAGTTCTACATAACCATGTAGCATAAAGCAGGATTTCTGCCAGAAGGCAAAGGAAAAAATGCTTCCCTCTGTCTCCTCCAGTGTCATGTTCTTGTTCTGGCCTCCACTCTGTTCATTCCTTATAGACAGCCTTTCAGGATCCCAGTGAAATGTGATGGGAAGGGTTGGCAGGGGAGGCAGATGGAGGTGGTGGGGGAGTTTTAAGGACAAATGAGGATGTTCAGCACCTTTTAGTCAGAAATGTGCCAATGAAGGGTAAAAAGCTGGGAACACAGAGCCAAGGTGAAAGCAAAAGCAGGGCCCACAACCTGCCATAGGAACACACGTAAAACTGCATCAAGGACAGAGTAGGCACAAGAAGAATTGAGCAGAAAACTTCCTTTTCTGTGTTTTGGTGGGGGTTTTGTTTGTTTGGTTTTGTGGGGTTTTTTTTGCTTGTTTTTCATAAAGGCAGCAGTCTAATATTAAGCTGGACTTTCATATCTGTTTGCAGTCTGCCAGTTCTGAATGAGCGCTGGGATCAGATTTTGGATGAGTACCTAAACAATTCAATGCAATGTTCTACACCTGCATGGGTTCCACTTATCTTGTCTGGCCTAGGATAACAAAACCCACCTTGAACACTGTGGGATATATTTCTTGTCATAAACCACACCCAGATAGTTGGAGCAATAAATCAATACTGTTGCTATCCTCTGCAAGAGAAACAGGAGGCTTACATAACCCGCAGAGCAAAAGGGGAAACCTGCCAGCCTGCTCTGAACAGGACTCCCAAGCATCAGACTCACAGTTCCTGCAAGTTTCTTCACTCAGTAGAAAAAAGCAAAAAGTCAAAAATGCTACTGCTACTAACACTTCCCATCTACCCAGAAATTGTGTTTGTGGTGTAAAACTGTCAGACTGGCACCAACATTCTTGTTCTTCAAAGAAAAAGACAGGTTGTAGAACAAAGTAAACCAATGAAGGGGCGAGGCAGAAGCCAAGCATGTTCTGCTCCAAAAGGGCAAAAAGGGAACAAAAAAACAAGTCACTGATTCTTTCCATCTTCACAGATAAACTAAAAGTGCTTGTTGCCACAAGCACTGTGCAGAAGCCCAAATTAGCAATGAGAGAATAGTGAAGCAGAAGAACTGATGTTCTCTGAAGTACCCAGTCCTTTAAGTATCTTGCCAGTAAGTTAAACAGAATTGTGTGAATTTGTTTTTCATGAGCTTTAAATACAAAAGAAAATAAAAACCCCACTCCAGGTGATATTTAGCGAGACTGAAGCATTTTTTCAATTTAATTTCATCTAATGGCTTAGGGGTAAAAAAGCATGTTAAAAAAAATCATAAAAGCTCAGCTGTTTTGACAACATTTTCTAGATGCATTTTTAATTATTATTCTGATTGACATATTTTGAATTTTTCTTCCATTGATATTAAAGAAGACCTTGAAATATTAAAAACTGGTCAAAGGATAAATAAAATAACTTGGTAAAGGCTCATTTAACCCCCTAAGTAAGTGAGGTAGATTTTAAAATTGTGAAGAGATTAAATATTTGTCATCTCAGCTCCAGTACACTACTTTTTTCTACCTCTCTACCACAGAAGAGCTAGGAACATTAATCCCTGAATTGTGTTAGCATGAAGGTGCTTGGTCCCCAACACTGAAAGTACAGAAAAAAATTCTCCTTTACTTTGAGAGGCTGAATACTAGGAGAAATATTACCTCTGAGAGCATAGCATGTGAGGGCAGAGACAATTCATGTTTACTTCAGAACAAAGCATGTAAAGAAGAAAGGAAAACCTTTTCATCAAATAGAATGAGCCACACTGGAGTTCAGAAATCAGTTTTCTGGTTTGGGCTCTACAGTTCACGTACCCTGGGAATACAGGCAAGTTCTTTGAATTTTCAACTGCTTCCATTTACCCCCATTATTTTTTTTTAAATATGATCTTTCCTTGACAAAACAATTCAAGATGTACAGATGAAAAACTCTGTAACAGAAGATTTTCTGCATTTTGCCTAAGATCCAGAGTCTAAAAACCTTCTGTAATTCACAGAAGAGTTTTGGATAAAAAAAATTTGCATTTAGATATGTTTAACTTTACATTAAAACCAAAAGATGAATAATAGTTTAATGCTCCTGCCACATTTATTAGCTCTGCTCAAGGTGAGCAAAAGCTCTTGGGAACAGCTGTGCCAGACATTTTTCCCCTTCCCCCATTCACTAGTTTTCCCTTACTTTAACTGCAGGAGTTCAGTTCTAGCACTATTTTTTCATACTAGGTTTTTTCCCTCCTGGCACAAAAATCAGAATGCAGCAAAGACATAAGGGATGAAGGATAAAAGAAATAAGACTGACTACTAAATTAACTGTACACAGAATGAAAGAGACACTAAATTGGTTGTTCAGAGTTACATTCTGACCTTTTCTATCATGAATCTCTACATTATTTTAACCCAAGGATTCTCCCCCAGAGCTCAGCTTAATTATTGCTTCTATTTGTGTTCACAGAATCATTTAGGTTGGAAGCAGCCATTTGAGAGCATCCAGTTCAACCCATTGCTCCAGCAGGATCATCTAGAGCAGGTTGCTCAGGGAGGTACCCAGCCAAGTTTTGAATATCAACAAGGCCAGAGACTCCACAATCCCTCCATGCAACCTGTTCCAGTGTTTGACCACATGCACAGTAGAGAGGTGTTTTCTTGTGCCCATTGCCACTTGTTGTATCACTGGGCACCACTGAGATGTGGTCTGGCTCCCTCATGCATCCCCTCCCATCAGGTATTTGTATATACATTTATGGGATCTTCCCAAGCTTCTGTTCCCCAAGCTAAACAGTCCTGACTTTCTCAGGCTCTCCTCATAGCAGAGATGTTCCAGTCTCTCAATCATCTTCCAGTTCTTGCTAGACCCACTCCAGTCTATCAAGATAAATCTGTGTCTTTCTTGCATTGTCAAACCTAGAACTGGACACAGCACTGCAGATGTGCCCTCACCAGGCTGAGTAGAAGGGAAGGATCACCACCCTTGAGTTGCTGGCAGGAGTCCTCCTACCACAACCCAGGCTGCTGTTGGCCTTCTCAGCCCCAAGGATGCACTGCTGGCTGCCAGCCTGCCATCTATCAGGACCCCAAGGTCCACTTCTCTGCAGAGCTGCTTTTCCTTTTTCAGGAACTAGGCTTGTTCCTTCACAGATGAAGGACTTAACAAAAAAGTGTATTAGATTTTTAAGTGGTCTCCTCTCTTGAGCAGAAAATGTTTTTTTCATGGTATCCATCTACCCCAGAAGCTTCAAGTTTTACAGTTGTTAAAAGGTAGGGAAAAGAAGGGTGTCTTCCTTTCTTCCTCATACATACAGAAAATAATCTATTCCTTCCCTCTGTAGCCTGAAGGGTGTGAATAAGAAAAAGGTCTAGTAACAAGAAAGTGCAGAATTTATTGAAAGACCTAACGAGAATGAAGAGCTGCAACCAGAAGGTTGCAGTTGTTGAGCACAAACTCCACTGTACACTTATCGCTGGTAAATCTTGCATCCCAGTACTCATGAAACAACTACAGCATCATACACAAGGCCTGGACTCTGCTGCCTTTGCAGTGGCAGTCCTAGCAGTGGCTCATGTCATAAAATTACCTTTGCTGGTACCCCATTCTGACTATACCTTCAGGAGCTTCTATGTGCATTATATCTCAAAATGTACCAAATGTCTTTGCTTACTGCCAGACCTACACATTCAGCTTAGAATTTGAAAGTCAAAGAATGTCAATTGTAATAATAAGGTGCTGTAGGGGTAGGAGCAAGCTGTCACCTGCAAACCTGGATGCATTCAGGTGAGCAACCCCGGTGAGCTTCATAAATATTCAGCTGATCATCAGGAGACAGGACACAGAACACACCCAGAAAAGTACTAGTGAATAGCCATGCAAATTTTATAGCTACTTTACTTCTACATACTCTAAATACTATTGAGGCTCAGTTACCCTATCATTTAAAGAACTCTGCACCTGAAGAATTTACTGTGCTATAGGGAATGGTATCTACACAAACACATGATCATGTCAATCAGCACCCAACATATGCTAGATCACAACATTCCAGCACTGTAATAATTACATAGTTTGACCATATCAACTAACAGTTTCTAAAGCTGCTAATAATTAACAAAACACATGGAGACCTCCTATTTCAGGTGACATGGTCTAGAAGTAGAGATTTCCTTCCTTTATTTTAATTTAAATTTAAGGAAGAAAATTGTTTACCAATATGTTTTCCAATACTTTTTGAGATAGTGGCATTTTCTAGGGACTAGCAACATTTTTATGGTGACAGATAAACACATACAAGAGTAATTTACTAAGCTATTTGGTAACATATGGAAATTGAATTAATCTGTTATAATTGGCCTTTCACTTTACCATATATTTAGCTGTCCTACCCATTTGTAACCTGATGAAATGTTATCCAAACATCGAATGCTGCTTCGGTGGATGTTTTGGCTAAATAGCTAAGGATACTGTAGCAAAAAATTGTATCAGATTTCCTGTTTACTACGGCCCCAAGACAAAATTACTGGTCCTGGTATTTCAGTCATCTAGTATTCCTGTGCTCAGGAATTTTCCCATGGCTGTTTCTATTATGGAGAGGTTTAAAAGACAGTCTTTATAAAGTTGGCCATACATTCCTCTGGACTTTACTACCGCAAATCTACACCTTTAGCACAAGAGGTTAAAGTATCTCCATGTGATCACTGCAAAGATAAAGCCTGAAGGCAAATGCAACTATCAAACCCCCACATTAATTTCATTAGTTTGAGGAAATACAAGTTCTTTTCTTACTGAGTATTTAGCTGGTGGTCTACATCTCCAATCATGTCATTTAACAACAGTTGTTAGTGGCCCTCCACACAGGGACGCAGCAGTCTAATGCAGAACTTGCACTATGCATGAAGGCAGAGTTTGCAGAAAATTTCTAAGAATTAACTAAAGCAGTGAATGCAAAGTATCTTTTTAAAAATTATTTTGAACTACTGTGTGGACTCTCTTATTCAGAAATAAAATTGCTTCTTAATTCATGTCCAAATTTTGGCCAAATTCTGAGGAAAGTGATCCCATCAATGTATTAGAAGTCTGATAACAACTGCACCCCCATACTTGAACAATTGCTCAGCAATCCTGAGCAAATTAATGTAGTTGAGACCAAAGATTCATATTCTTCTGTCAATTGCCAGATATGTCATTCTTCAAGTTCTCACAAACTCATACACAAATATATTGTCATGCTGCTCTATAGGCAGAGAAAAAAACATGTTCTGAGATTAGTTCAGACAGATTAGTATCAATTCTCCTTCATGTCAGTGGAAATAAGAATTAGCCTTAGCAATGGAAGAAGATAGAACTTCTACAATATTTTTCTGCTTCATGTGCTTTTATTATGGTCTGTGATCTTTCAGAAGTATTTCACATATGCAACATACCTCACTTTTTCAAGAAGCTGTGTGGATATTAATATTGAGGCCAACAAGAGAGAATTGCAAACTGGGTGCATACTCCACCCTGTGTGTCAAGCCAATTTACAACACACAATGACAACAAACCACCAGTTTCATTAGAGTTAAATTGTCTATAATCTATATAATTTCACATGTAGTTACCTAATTCCAAAATAAAGTCTTACATGGAAGGAAACAAGTCTTAGCTGTGAATATACTTTGTACATTTATTTTGAAAATTCACAATGACATATTTTGGATCATAATTTCTAAAGGCAGTGTTGAATTCTCCAATACACATCAGAATTCATCAATATAAAGAATTTGCAATATACACATTCAATCAGAAATGGCAAGAAAATCAGATATAGTCAGATATTTAAAGACAGAGCAGCCATACTGTTGCCCATAAAGTAACTATGAATGCAACATCAGTTCAAGACTTAGTTATGTCAAATGATATAATAAATTACTTTGTTAGCATCAGACTAAAATGTCTATGGTGAACAGAGTCCCTTTCTTAACTAACTAGCCATATGGCTTGTCAATTCTACAGGAGGAGTTTGGAATCACGATATAATGAAATTTCAAAAGGACTTGTGTATTTGGCATATAAGCCAAAGCAAAGAACACTGTGGAAATTTGGATTATTTTTAGGTGGTTATACTCTCATACTGCTATAAAACGCTGTCTAAAGAGACAAAGAACCAAATATGCTAGATATTGCACAAAGCTTTCATATTTATGAATTGCAGTCTGTAAGACAAGAAGCAGATGATCAGGTTGTTAAAAGATCAGGACAGGCAATTTAATAAGCAGTACTCTTGGTTCCGTGAGAAAGTGTTACTTTTTTTTATAGACATCTTGAAGGACAACTTAAGACAGGATTTGAAACGTGATAAGGTATCTTTGTGGATAATTTTATGAAGTATCTTCCTAACAGAAAGACACTCCAGGAGAAAGCAGAGAGGTGCTTGTGTAGAAATGAACAAGTGACAAAACAGACCAGCAGCACCAGCCAACAGGTGCCTCAAAAAGCAAATTAAATACGGTAGATAGGAAAGTGGATAGCACTAGAAGTCTTGAAAGGGAACAATCAGAAAAAGGATTCTCTAAGTTGGTTCTACTAAGAAGATAAAGTGTTACTTTTCAAGGAATTACTCTTTCAGCAGTACAAAATTCTATAACAGTATCACATAGTTTTTTCCTTCTGCACATCTCTCTTCTTTAAGAGGCTTTAAGAAAAGGGAGATAGCCATGAGTCACTCACTTTCTTTACTGGACTCAAATCGTTATGATTTGAAAGAGAGATAAATGGAGGAAGGCAGAAAGTAAAGAATACTCTCCTGCCTCTAATGACACCAGTTAGGGCCTTTAAACAGGTCAAGTTGCTACAGCCTCCAAAATGCACTTCCACAATCACCTGGTTTGAAAAGAGATGTTTTTTTAAAAAATAATAATAAAAAAAAAGTGAGAAAATTTAGCAAGGCAATCCTTGAAATTCTGTCGTGGCTTAAAGCATAGACAGCACAACAACCATCGCTTTCACACCTGTAGCACGTCTATTGCAACAGGAATAACATATTACAGCAGAACTCAACTGTGTTGGGTTGCAACCTGGCAAAGACCTCATTACAAAATAATTGGTATAAGACGAGAACTTAGCCATTAATAACTTATCCAAATTCCAACAAAGTTACAGTCTAAGGCTACACTGGGATAGTATCTAGCACACCAAACCTTCCAATGCACCAAGTAATGACACTTGAGGAATCAATTAATTTAGTTAGGTCTTGGGGAAAGTTTGGGACTTTTCTGTTTGTTTGTTTTAGAGATTTTGGTCTTTTTAGTTATTGTTTTCTTGTTGTGTTTTGTTTGTTTGTTTCTTGTTTGTTGGGGGGTTTTCATAATTTTAAATTAAAACTGCTGTTTTAATTAGTGGCTTATATTTTGGTTTTCACAAGATCAGTGGAACTGATGCAAGAAATACTTGAGGTACCAGCAGCAGATAAAAATCCCTACCCAAATAAAATGGGCAGCAGTCATGAAATACATGTGCAAACACACCATGGGACATGGCAGTGTGAGCCCGTTTCCCAGGACATGAATGTCTGGGAAAGAACATTTAAAAGCTAAAAGGCCACTTTGGTCTGCATCCTACAGCTGTGAAGAGATGCATTGCTGAGATGACCTCTGGGGTTTCCTCCCAAGAATTACACGAATTACTTAAGAATTTTCAAAGGATTGGCAGAGATCATCTGGGTCTTACTCTTCTTTAAAACCCATATTTTACTACCCTTGGAAAATGGTCTAGCAGCCATACCTCCAGATGGGAATAACAGTAATTCACAGACTTTTTTGTTTATCAGTAAAACATTCTTACAGTAATGCCAAACCGTTTCAGGACAAAATATATTTACAAGGAATTAATTATCCCACAAGTATACAGAAGAAATTAAGAGGTACCAAGAGTTTCAGTACGCCAGCCTTGTGAAAACCAATGGTCACAATACTCTCTCTTGCTTATCTCTCAAGGAACCACCCACAGCAGTACGCTTGTCCCCGTGTATTAATAGTTTCTGGCTTCCAGTGTTTCCTAGTGTGACTGATGTGAAAGTACCTATGCTGGAGTTTTAATTGCTTTGCTTCAAAGCTGACAACAGATCTGGAAGCTTAATGTTCCTAAAATTTTGCCAGAATTTTTTGGCACAGATGGGCAGGACAAGACATGACTGATTGATCATGTTATTGCTAAATAAGAAAGCGATAATTTAATTTTAAAATTAATTCTAAACTTCATTTCTCTTTACTGCAGTTCCAAACTCTTGAGTCACTTTAAGGTTGCGGGAGGGGGTGCATGTAATTCTTTCCATTTTACTTTCCCAAAAGGAAACAAAAAAACCAAACCAAAACAACACAAACAACCCAAACCAAAACCACCTCACCAAAATACTCTGAAACTTCTGAAAATAGAGTTTTAAACAAATGTGCAATTATTAACCCACAAAACAAATGTGTATTTAGAGTTTTGCTGTGCTGATCACTTGGCATTTTCTAAGTGTAACTAGACCACTTGGAAGTGGAAAGACCAAAAGGGAAAAGTTAGTCTTTTGGGAGTTATTTATCCTCCAGGGGCAATAGCTAGTTAAAATGCTTGTTAAAAGTTCAGAGAATAATCCCAAACACCTGAGACAGCACTAAGCCACTCTCCGGAAAAGAGTTCCCTTAACACTGTTTATGGATTCTTATAAAGTGGGATGGGTGAATAATCCCAACTGTGCCTATTCTTACATATGTGGTTCTTAAGCCATAGGCACTTTGAAACTGACATTCACATTTCCCTGTTTCTATATTGAAGATATGCTTCTATGAATAAAATAATGCTAATTTAATGAGAGACTCTACATTCACCTTCTGTCTATGCTGGAACTGATTATCTCCAAACACACATAATAAGCCAGAACTAAACACAGAGAGATTGACTTACGCTTTGTTGACACTTTTTCTTTTAGCACTCAAAGATAAATACATGTTCATCCTTGGGTATTTCTTTGCACAGGTTTTTGATGCTTCTGCACTGTTCTGAAATGCACACATTAAGATTCCAATCTCTTTGCCCTCTCTGCTTTCAACAGTTAGGTGTATATGAATTACCAAATATTTTGTGCGTAGATTTTTGGACACATTCCAGCGGCTTTGTGTTTTTTTCTAACTTGTACCTCCTGATATCTGGCCCCCTGGAATTTCCTCTTTTGTGGAGAGAATCTTTCAGTAGCAGAAGATCACTGTTGGCAAGAGACACCTAGGATTGTGCTTGTAACGGATGTTCCTTTTCACAGCCAGTGTGGAAAAATACATCAAAAAGATATCTACATATTTCATTCTTCTAGATTCCATCTGGATCCCACTGAGCACTTGTTTCTGAGAAGCAAAACAACGTGGGTGACTCCACTAACTCCAAATACCTTACTGCATTGGCAAAGGGCATTTTCCACAGCAGTAAGAGATATAAATACTAATTCCCTCAAGATAAATTAAAAAAACCAGTCTTGTTATCTTGCTGTAAGTTTTATTCACTGCATTCGCAAAGGGCAGCATTGCCATTGGGCATCTTCTCCAAAGATTGTCCACTGAAACTGTTGAGGGATGCAAATAAATTTTCCACCCTGAATGTACAGCTGCACTAACAAGTTAAGAACCTGAGACACTGCCATAGCACCCTTATATGCAAGAGAATATGCATGCGAAGGTAACCCTGAGGATACACTAATATGATAACATTGTGAGCAGTAGAAATAAACATACAAGAACTGAACAAGGTATCGGCTTAATGGAATGGTTAACCATGGCAGAAATTATCTGGGCAATGCTATTTGAAATAGCCAACAAAGGTGTAAAAACCAGGAAAATGGGGATCAGTGGGGAAAGTGTACATGTTTCCTTTGGAGGAGGCAAAAGTGGTAAAGAATTTGCAAGTGGAAGAGGGGGGAAATGACTAAAAAAAGACAGCAAAATCATCCCATCAGAATTGACCACAGTACCTGTCAAGTCCTGTGCTTGATCACCACAGCTTGCACAGGTCAATAAAACCTCTGCTTCCATCACGCCTGCCTCTGACTTACTTGCAGCCTCACAAGCAAACATATATATTTTCCTCAGCATCAGCAACAGAATTCTTGGAGCACTCTACCTAACATCATAATAGAAACACTTCACCTTTTCTTCTCTTACAGAAAATATTTGCAAAACTTGAAAAACTCACTACATTACAAAAATTTCAAACCATATTTTTAGCAAGCCTAGTGCTTAGCAAAAATAAAAAAATTAACTACTCTAACTACACTAGTCCTTTCATAATTCTCCATGCATGGAGACTTCTACAGAAAATGTGTAAGCTTTGTTACACAAGAAGTTTTGGAAAGCTTTTTTTATAAGCATTCTAAAGATATTGTTTATTACATTCCATAAAATGAGAGCTACTTATGATGAGGGAGAGGAAATGGATTGCCAATTATATGCTTAGCAGAGACCTGTCACAGGCAACAGCACCATTCTCAAAATATTGACACCAAATCAATCTCAAAAGGAAACATTTTCTACAAGGCTAAAGAACTCTGAAATATCCAGGGACCAATCTAAACATGACTGTAACATTCTAAACATCTCAGATTCACAAAAAGCAGGTTTTTAAATCTCAACTTGCTCTTCCTTATGACCTTTTCAGCTTTCTTGGCTGGACAAAACCTTTAGACTGAATGATTTGATCTTCACAGATTCTAGACCCTTCTGATTTTAGATAACTATAGTTCACCCATTTTCTCCCAGGAAGGTAATTTCTACTTCAACGCACACCTTAGGCACTTTAAGGCTTACATGAGCCTAAGTCAACACTATCAGCCAAAGGACCACTCACAGCCTTTTGTGTCCCCTCTCTGCACAGCTGCCTCCCTTTTGGCACACATCTTCAGTGAGCAGAATATGGGAGTTGTCCTAAAGTAATGTAAATAACCTAGAATAATTTTCAAGTTAGTTTTTAAATTCAGGTCAACTCCCAGACCTCATCCATTGCACAGCCCCACAAATATTTGCTTAGGTACAAGAGCTCCTGTTCTTCAAGATCAATGCCAGTTTATGTCAACTTTTAAGGTCTGAGAAGTCAAGAATCAAGAATAGCCCTAAATGCAAGACACTTAGACAAAATAGCACAAAAAAACCTCACACCATCAAAAACCCTAAAAAATCCCAAACAAAAACAACAAACAACAAAACAAAACAAAACAAAAAAAAACAAACCCCTCAAATTCAAAATGAAAACAAACCAAAAAAACCCAACCCAAACCCACTTAAAAATTAGAGTTATTCTCAAGAGATTTGAAACCTACTTCTCCAGATTAAAGAACTTTGCACTAGTGATGCTTGCACTGAACTGCTTAGTCTGCATTTGATATTGATATTGAACTGCTTTGTTGAATTTACTCCACTGTAAGTCTGAAATCATTGTAACCAGGACAAACAGATGCTCTTCTTGCCTACCTTCAAAGTTTGCAGTATTTTAGCCATTAATGGTTTTGTATTAGTACAGCTATACCAAATACCAAAGCCCAATTAAAATGATATACAAGATGTACAAATAAACTTCAACTGAAATGTGTTTTCTCTGTTAATCAAAGGCTTTTCAGGCATTCCTGCTTATATCACATATAAGCACCTTTAAGACCTGATTTTCAAAGGTTTTACACTTACAGTTTTACAGGGAAAAGGTGAACAGACATCAGAGGAGACAATCAATGCTTGGAAACATTTTTTCCTACAGAATTAAGTTTCACCTCAAATATAACACACCCATTTAGGAATACTTTTTAATACCTCTACATTAATTTTTTTTTTTAATCCAGGTTTGGTTACATAATCAAAACAGAGGCTGAGCTTCTTCTCAGCAAAGGCAAAGACACTTTGATATATAACCTAGTCCTATATTTTGTATAACTTAACCATACAGCCTACAAAGTAGAACACTCACAAAAAAAAATAATTGGCACAGCAGAGTAAAACCCTGAAGAATTCTTAAACACTGTTATATTTTCTGACATATCGTGGAGAGTATCAGATGGAGAGGCCATAAATGGCAAATTTCAGTTTACAGAAACTTGCTCCAAAAGCCACAGATGAACTCTGTTCTAACTTACCACAGAGGAACTGAAGGCCTTGCCACTGAGTTTGTGTCAGGAGAGCACACACAAGAATTTCCCATAACACTTCTCTCTGGAGGAAATGTTTCCTTATCTGATCAATGTGTCATAATAGTAGGTTAAAAAACAAACAAACAAACAAAAAAAACCAAACAATGTTTAATTTGGTTTGCACAAACAATTCCAGAAATCTCTTTCCAGATGTGTGGGAAAAAGTTCTCAGGCCCATTCTGGCTTTGAGCAGCTCAGCTCTTGCCATAAATCACAGCAGACTCGCAGCCACTCTCTCCTATGTACAGCTGCTACTTGTAGGTTGAACACGCTACACAGATCCTTGGCTTTTTCCTCTTTCAGTTGCTAGATAACATCTACAAGAACACTGAATGTAAAAAGGAAATCCTTGGTCTTCAGATCCAGAGCTTTCAAGGCTTCTCTCTCAGAGAAAAAGAGGTCTGTCTTTTCTGAACAGAAATAATGGTAACATTGCTCAGAGAAAGGAGGTACCAATAGAGCAAAGACTTAAAATGAAAAGGACAGTTACTCAAGAGTGTAAAAGCAGGCAAGTGAAATGTTCCAATCAAGTCCTGAGGGAGGAGATGGGATAGTCTGAATCTTATGCATCGCAGTACTCCTGATCCTTGGCTGACTCCAGCACATTCAGAGGAGTAGTGTCTCTTACCACTGTGCAAAATACACAAACCCAGGCATTTTCATACTCTACATACATCACTACATCAGCAGAAGTTCACATTATATGACTCCTTAAGATAACATTAAAAATACACAAATCCCTAAAACACAATACCCCCTCTGTACTGCTAGACCACAATTAAAACAAAGCTTATTCAACCTAATTTTTGCAATAAACTACCTTTACAGAAACAGATGCTTCTTCATAACCAGTGAAAAGGCTTCTTAACAGAACCTTAAGTAAGGTATTGTTTCTTCTAAATCAACAATGGCATTTTGCATTAGGATAGTGCAGTATCTAACTTTTGGTCGAAAATAGTCTTTCAATCTCCATTTCCAACCAAATACAATTTTAACTGGTCTTTAGAATTTATTCCTAGATACTAACTTCAAGAAATAAAACTCTCTCCCACTCAAAGCAAATACGGCAGTCTTTTACTAGCGCTAATAGATGCTTTACTGAAGAATGCTAGCCATTACTCAGATTCACTTCCTACAGATAGAGGATCTTAAATTTTGGCATTTTTGAAGCCCTGCAGCCATTAGGCTGTATGTTTTCTACACACACACCCCCTCCTTTTTTCTCCCTGTGTTTTGAAGTGGAAAAATAATCACTCGGCAGCAGCTTTCAGCTGGAGCCAGGTCTTAAATAAAAATATCAACTAAGACATAATAAGGAAAAAAAAAGAAAAATTAAAAGAAACAGGACCCGTCAGAAAACAAATCACAAGCTAGACAGCATTGTTTCTGTGACTAATATTTAAACACTTACAGTTTACAAAGAAGAGTAACAAGGAACCTGCAAGAATTACAGTACCAGTAAACGCACAGAAATCACTGTTCATTATGGGAGCCTCACAGGCAGCTCCAGCCTCCTCAGCAAGACACTGCCAGATCCCTCACACTGAGTCGACAGAGAATTTCCATATTTTAAAAGACCTTAGCATGGAAATCAAACTATAATAATTACTTGCCCTTTCAACAGTAACCACACTCAGGCACACAGAAGAACAGGTTATAGGTAGGTAGAAACAAGTGAGTGCCAGGAAGCGTGCCAGCTACACCTTTTCTGGCAGAACCTTAAATATGGAAAGGCACTTTAAGAACCTATCCGGAAAAGAACAAGAGCCCAGCACCCAAGCAGAGATAAGACAACGAGTAATTTTAACTACTTGCTTGACGTAAATTGTTTAAAAAGTCAGGTGATTAAATCTAACCAAATTTCAGACATCCTGCAGATGCAGAAATAAATAGCGAAGAGCCTTCTTCCACAGGTTCAGAGCGCTGCCTCTGCAGGGCGGCTGAGCTCAGCCCAGCTGCCAGCATTGCTCAGTGCCTTTACAGAGACCTTTTTTATTGGAGAAATTTAGGACAACGCTTACAGTCCTGTCAGCTCTCTTTATTAAGGTCCTCACAGAGATTTGTTTGACACTATGTATTTTCACCAGATCAAAGTGTTCTATATGTATGTTAGGCAAAACAGAGAGCATGCTGTACTTTTCCCTCTTCTCTTAAAGTTTGAAACAAAGCATTAAGAACCAAGGTGTGATACGTTTATCTGTCAAATAAAGATCAAAGATGATTAAGAGCCTCTGGCAAATAAAGATCAAGGATCGTTAGGGGCCTGTGACAAAGCTCATGGTGCAGTCTGTCCCCATCCAGCTTTGAAAAGGATTGATACAGAGGCCCTTACTGCTATTACAAACCAGAATTTTTTTGAAGTTTACAGTCATTCCCTTTAAGATCCATGAACTTCAGTATCTGTTCTTCCTTCCTATGGTAACTTCTGCTTTTTCTTTTCCCTAATCTTCTGTAATATTTGATTGAAAATGCCTGTAATAGTTAATCAGTAGCAGGCTGACATTATTAATGATATTGCTAATCTGAAATGTTGTGTTCTTGCTATAAAGCAAAACAAACAAAAAGTCACAAACAACTGAATGAAATAATTTATGCTTCTGCCTGCCTCCTTATGTTTGCAGCCTAATCAAAAATCAAATTCATAGTTTGAAGGTGTTTAAGAAATGATGTATGAATTCAGCCCTATGGATGTAAGTAAAAGATCATAAAGAAAGGAATTAATCACAGGGGGAGGAAAAAAGAAAACAAACAAAAAAGCCCATCAACTCTAATTTTTACTGAATATTTGGATTACGCTAGAAAAGAAATACTACAGAAATGTCTCTAGAGAATGCAGTTTGGGAAACCTCCCTTATAGCCACGGATGCTTCAGCAGATGACAAGGCCAGACTGAGTAGAAGTTATCCAGTTGAACCCTTTGTTGTCAAGAAAACATGATCAGTGAAAAGTGAAGTAATTTGTCACTGATGTTTACTTTTTTTCTAAGGAAAAAACCCCCAGGCAACAGGGTTTTGTTTCTGACTCTTTGTAAAGAGGGATCTCTTAGGGGATGCTTGTGGGAATTCTAGGATTCACTGCCTCTAAAGAGATGTAGCTGTGGTCTACTGAGGAGGGTGGAAGCATAAGAACTTCCAATCCTGACAACATTCCAAGAAAGACAACTCAGATTTAAGATTCAAATACTTCAGTGCACATCCTTGAGTGGAGAAAAAAAAGAATCAATCAGTACCCAGATCATTTTTTGAAACAATTTACTTCAGCATTACTCTGCAGAATGATACGGAGTGCAATTTCATCCAGATTTCATTTCTTTATACAGAATCAAGCACAAAACCTAGGACATTTCCATATAACTACATTTGGAGAATTTTCCATTCCTATACAGTCTCCCTCATTTGAAAGCATTATAGTCACTGCTGCTTAACAAAAGAGTTAGGAACTGCTCACCTAACTAGTCTGATCACAGAACCACAGAATATGCCAATTTGGAAGGTACCCACAAGGATCATTCTATCCAACGTCTGGCTCTGCACAGGACCACCTGAAGAGTCACACCATGTCCCTGAGAGTATCATCCCAATGCCCCTTGAACTCTGTCAGGCTGGGGGCTGTGACCACTTCCCTGGCTACCCTGTTCCAGTGCCCAAACACCCTCTGGGTAAAGAACCTTTTTCTACTACCCAACCTAAACCTCCCCTGACACACCTTCAGGCCATTCCCTCAGGTCCTGTCACTGGTCATCACAGAGGAGAGATCAGTGCCTGCCCCTCCTCTTCCCCTTACAAGGAACTTGTAACTGCAGTGAGGTCTCCCCTCACTCCCCTCTTCTCCAGGTTGAACACACCAAGTGCCCTCAGCCACTCCTCATACGGCTTCCCCTCAAGGCCCTTCACCATCTTCGCTGCCCTCCTT
>JAWWMP010000132.1:29225221-29273629 GCA_035047865.1 Dendrocincla tyrannina | reverse complement strand
CCCCAGGACAGGGTTGGCCCTCCTGGCTGCCAGGGCACTGCTGACACAGATTCAACTTGCCATCCACCAGGACCCCCCGGTCCCTTTCCATGGCACTGCTCTCCAGCATCTCATTGCCCAGTCTGTCTGTACATCCAGGGTTGCCCCATCCCAGGTGCAGAATCTGGCACCTTCTCTTGTTGAACTTCATATGGTTGGTGTTTGCCCAATCCTTAATTTGTTGAGGTCTCTCTGCAGGGGCTCCCTGCCTGTGAAGTCCTGACCAGCAGTGCTTCTCAGCACACCAAAGTGGTGCACAAACCTGATTATTTCATGGTAGGGGAGGAGAAAATTTAATTCCATTAATTGGTTCCATTAAAGCTAATGCTTTACCGCTATTATTAACAAAAACAGCTACCCTTGCCCCTCACTTCAGAGGTTTTCTCTGGTTTAGCACCCCTACTAGGAACTGTATCTCTAAGCAAGTGTGCTTGCTAAGCACACCGAATGTTTGTCATTCATTAAGACTTGTTTTCTGCCTATGCCTATCATAGGCACGACTATATATTGCAAGAAAGTTTGGCATCTGAACAACTATTATCTTTACATTTGACTAAATGAAGCTCATTCAAAATTTCCTAAAAGTCACTGAATGACAGTTTCAGGCTGAATATAGTGAAAACTGTGGATGAGGTACCCACATCTGAGTAGGAGTTTGCATACAAATAAAGAGCAGAACTGTGCCAAAATCAAGTACTAACTACAAAGCACACAGCAACGTCACACTTTACACAGATGCAATTTTCACTGGTTCAGCTAGTGATGATCTGAATTTTCACTGCATATATATTTCTTATAGAAAGGCTCTGTATTTGTGTAAACTTCTTTCTCCTCTGTTTTTGTTGTTTGGGGGTTGGGGTTTTCTTCATCTGTTCAACTCTTTGTTTTCTTTCCATGTCTAGTCTAGACCAAGAAGATTCAAAAGAAGGATCATCAAACATGTATGGGCACCTACCTTAAAAAATAGTTACTCTGCAAAATCCACAATGGACTCAGATAACATCTTTATGGACAAAGCCTTGGAAATCCAACTTTGGCATGAATTATAGAATACCAAAGTACATTGGAGTAGACTATGTGAATCACAATTCAAATTATTCATATTTTAATGCATTGTACAGTAGTATGAAAATTAATTTACAGAACAGACAAAGCTCATGCAACTTTGGAAAGAAATAGATGCAAATGGACATTTCATTAATTCTCAAAGAAAATAAAACTCTCCTCACTATTAAAAAAACAGAGATTTTTAAGGTAAATATATTTTTTATCAAAAAAGTAAATACAGCAAAAATGAAAATCAAGCCCACTGGCTTATAAGCTTTAAATGGATTTTTGTTAATATCTATCTTTCAGACCTTAAGAACCCTTATTTACCTTAGTTAAGCCAATAGCATATTGTTCAGAATGCCTTTTTTTTTTTAATGTGGTACTCAGTGCCAGTACTACAAAACTTTTTAAGCATCTAAAAATATAATTAGGCACTTATATGCAGATTTTCAATTCCTGTCTTTAAACCAAAAAATGTCATTTTTTCTCGATTCTTCAAAATAAAGCAAAAGTAACTGGCAGAAACCTGCTCATAAAAGATTACTCTAGTTTGTAGATAACAGACAGCAAAGCACCTTTCTTGGAGCTGCTGGCAGGCAGCTGGGCTCTAGAGGAGAGCAGAGATAAGATAAAGTGGAAATAAAGACAGAAGCTACCACAGTAGTTTCTATTTGCTCTAGATGGCTCCTTACACTGCATGTGAGTTTCTCTGCATTGCCTTTCAGAGAGGCTTTCTTTCTCCCTGTTTCCTGCACACCTTTTAGGTGACTTAAGCACATTCTTCTAAATTCTGAACTCTGTTTCCCATGCCCAATGTCTAAAAATTAGGCCCTGAAGAACATAATCCAGAAGCTCTTATTGAAACAATTCATATTTTGCAAAAACACCCTTTTAAGTGGCAACAGAGGAGCTACACTTAGAAAGATGGAGAGGAAGAGAAATGAACTATTCAGTAACAAAGCAGACAGTACATGTCAATCACTTGCACATTAGAAGTGACACTACACCTATTTTCATCTACAAAAGGAACAGTCAATGATTTAGCTCTTTATCCATAGGCAAAAAATCATTAAAAAAATGGAACTGGACACTTCATAAGTAAAGTGATATAACAGTTCACATCGACAACATATATATTTGTAATCAC
Organism: Dendrocincla tyrannina; assembly: GCA_035047865.1. NCBI lineage: Eukaryota > Metazoa > Chordata > Aves > Passeriformes > Dendrocolaptidae > Dendrocincla > Dendrocincla tyrannina. The sequence goes on along the minus strand of JAWWMP010000132.1, from coordinate 29,271,393 downwards.
TCAGTCAAGTTTCACACCGAGCATGAAGTACCATAAACACAGCTACTTCTGTCAAGCAATGAAGAACTTCTATACAAAACAAAAAATAAACAAAAAACCACAAACACCTTGAGATGGCTAAAATACTCCCTCTATAAATACTGAAGGTTCATTTTACACCTCTGAGATGTCATTTTGTTGAACCAAATACTCAGAGGTGAACTAAAATTTCAGAACAAGTGCACATGTCTGGGACTGTCTTACATTTCAAAGGTTTTAAAGGGATTTAGAAAATCACAAGTGCTTGTAATAATGTTGAAGTGTCCAAACTGAGCTTGAGAGGAAGTGAATCACAGTCTTTTTGTAATGTGTGTGGTGGCCTCTGCAAACACCAGCAGTACATAAAATTCAAATGACATTAACTCCTCTTAGAAAATGGGGCTATGCAACTGCAGCAAAATCCATCTCCTAATCAACTAATCTAGTTATTGCCACAATGACTCCATTCATCCCAAGATATGAAATCATACCAAACAGAAAGCTTTGCTTCTTTCATTTGTTTCCTGCCTGCAGGCTGACGTCTTGCACACACACAGTGCCAGTGACCTGTCTTGAGCCAAGGTTTGTGGACAGCTGCCTGCTGACAGGCCATAAGACAGCACTTCCGTAGCATTCAAGTTACTGTGTTCAATGTAACAGCAAAAGGGAATATTTCTTGTTAGTTCAAATTTAATATACTAATAATATTCTGCTTCTCTATATAAATAACAAACCATTACAGTGACAACTACCAAATTTCTATGTTTATAGAAAACTGGCAGTTCATAAATATTAAAGTATGCTGTTAGCAACAAAGTACAACATATAGCTGTTATTTTTCCTAAAGATAAGGAAACAGTAACCATTGCTGAAATAATTCATTATTTATAGACCTTTGAATTTTAAAGCCACATGACTGCACTACAATTTTTTCATTAAAATTCAAAAAAACATGTTTGTTATCCCTTTGATGAATGTGCTAAAGGCATGGAAACAGTAACTATTGCTGACAGATTTCCCAATGATATAGTGATATTTGCCACTTAATCATCAATACAGTTTTTTAAATGAGCCCTAATGTTGCCAAATAACTATCATGTAGTTTCATTAAAGTTAAAACATAGGAATGCTGTCACAATTGAAGTCTGCAATCAGGCATCCACAATCTGCATCATGGAAATACTACAGGGGGAGAAATACACTCCAAGGCAAACTTCCCTCAGGGCTTATTACAGGAATTTCTAATGCCCCCAGAGTTAGAAAGGAACACAATCAAATTTCCTATCTAGTCAAACCATGCCTTGAAAGTATTGTGACAGCTCCCAGTGTCCTGCAGCTAATTTGTATGACTTTTGCAGTCAGAATCCTTTCCCATTCAACCTCAGCGGGTACTACACACCTTGCAATCCTATCAGTCAGAAAGACCCTGACAGTAAAACATGAATGGACTAATAAAAAAAATTACCAAAAGTAGTCAAACAAGCTATACAGAAGAACCAAACTGGAAAACTAAGAATATTTTCTGTAGTCAATCTCCCCTTGCTATAAGTTTAGATGTTATAACAACAACAATGTGGCCATTCTGGAGACTGTTTTCTATACAAACTGTAGAGGATTCTCTCTCATACAAGTGTTTTAAAATAGGAAGTTGGGAGGAAAATGTCCTTTTATCAAGGTTTGTTCAAACAAGAATTTTCCATCTTATCTCAAAAATGACCTCTCCATCCAACCCCAAGTGGAGTTTTTTTGAAAAGTTTAATGAAGTGAGAGAGATTAGAGTCTGGCAAAGACACACTTTAAAAATTTTACTGGCAGATAAATTACACTAAGACTACTCTGTGAGGCTTAAGCTGACTTCTCAAGTTTTCAGATTCAAACTTTTCTTCCCTTAGGTACTCCCCTTTCCCTCTCCCCGTTGCACACACAGAGGATTTGAACAAGTTGTGTCTATACTGCCCTGTTACACTGCCCAGGTATGTTTTTCAAAGCCCACATCTGCTGATTGCTCATGATGTGCTGGTCTTGAAACATCGCTCAGGGTAGCATAAGAGTTGCCCTGTTGGAAATTGCAGAGGAGAAAAAAAACCCCTCAGGACCCTTCAGTATGCACCCTCAATCACTCTGGATTCTTAATATACACTTCCCATTATCCTTGCACCTCACTGTACCTCCATTATCAGATATGGCACCCCTCTTCAAACACACACCTCTAGTTGACTTGATGTTGCCCACCAGGAACAAAACAACAGGGAAGTCCAGCACATCATGCAAGAAACCTGCTCTGCATGCAGTGCCAGCGGGTTACACATGCACTTCTTACTGGAGCTAGAGACCTCCTCATTTCTACAGCAACAAAGGTGAGCCACTTAAGTAATCTGGTCACAATGCCCAGTTCTAGATCCTCCTACTCACCAACTTTCACAAACACCAACACTCAAAGCTGAAGCTCTTGATCCAGCACTGTTAACCAAGGGCTAAGGTTACTGCCACAACTGCCAATCCAAGCCTGCCCAACAAGCAACAGCATTCCACAGACGATTTGCTGAGTGAGGGTTTGTAACTACAGCACTCTTGAAGGAACTGGTAAAGTAACTCTTAAAATCCTCTCTGTCACCTGAGTCTCAAAATGGAAGTTGTTCATAATCTCTCCTGCATGGAAAACAGGGTGAACTGAACAGGCTGCTTAGATTTCATTCACATGTGGCATCCAGAAATCACCTCCACTACACAAAACATGTACATTTTCTATGACTTCCACTGTATTAAGAACACTGTTATTTCCCCACAGATACTAGGAGAAGACTGCAGAGAAAAGGAGCTCTTTCAGGCTAAATAACAGGGAAGCTTCCCTCCATTTGCAATTAGGGTGAAGACAGATGGAGGGCATCATATACTGTTCCCAGCAGTTATTCTCCTGTATTTTCACCTAGTGGGCTTTTTTGTTTTAGTAAGAGTATCAGTAACGTTCAGCTAATAAGGAACATGAATTTGCTTCTAGCAAACAAATATGCCAGCAACAAAGGTGAAAATTCTCATTAATCTCTCAACACAGAGTTGAGACTTGGAAAATACAGCTTATACAGTCCTTTATGTCAAATATATGAAGGACGGGCATCTTCAGGAGTGCTTACATTGTTCTTTTCAAACCTTGCCAAAACTCACATGGTTTCATATTTTACAATCACCTTGAATCCCAGTCTGGGTTGTCAAAATTTTTTTAACCCAAATGTGAGAGAATATATGTTTTGTTAAAACCAAAGACCTTTTTAGTGTGTTTTGAGAATTCATAACAGGAATCTAGAAGTAAAATCAGCAGCTCATGGTATGTCCAAAGGTTGCATTTTGGGGAATTTCCTCTAGTGAAATCTCTGAAACACTGGAGTATTTGAGCCTATCACAGAAATATCAGAATGACTGTTGTCTGTGTCCGGACACACACCGGACAAACGAGAGAGAAGGGCAAAAGAGGAGATATAACCAATGGAGTGCTTCTTCCACATCACCCTCTTTCATGTAATTTCCTCAGATTCACACAGACCTCAGGAGATCACATTCAGGGATCACATTTCTTTATATTTCTAAAGGAAGGGGCATAAGGCCTTTGTGTGGAAGTATTTGCACGCAATTCTGCTAAAGACAATCGGGGAAGTTCTTTTACTTCTGCATATGAGATAACTACATCCTTCAATAGCAGGCACAGAAAATGCTGTCAGAATCTGGATTTGTGCTGAACTGCAGCCAATATGAGGAAGATTTATTTGTACAAAAGGCAACTGTTAGCTACTAAAAGAAAGTATGGTGGCAGTTGGTAGTATACAAAGCTCCAAAAGAGAACAGGTCAGAGCACATTATCATTTAAATATCTCTAGGGACTTTCCATAATCAAAAGCAAGAATAACCTGCAGTGTGCTCAGGAGACTGCAGTCAGTTAATGAAATCAAGAAGAGCCTCTGAATTACACTGCAAGGCCAACCTGGCAGCCTCAACATCCCTGGGAAAAAAACAAAAATGGTGCAACATAAGCACTTCTTCACTTTTCTTGGTAAGAAATATGCAAGATATTTGAGTGATATCTATAGCATGTAAAATGCATTATAACAGGTAAACACTATTTTAGCAACAGAGATTGTTACTTTTCTATGGATTTACCCTTTTTCACTGTTCAGATCAGCAGCTGATTAAATCATAGGTCTGTTTTCTCTAAATCAGGTGCTAAGACAAAAACAGGAGGCCTGCAGTTATTTTTCTCTCTCAGCTCGGTGTCACCTGCCTAGAAGATCTCACATTATGTTGCAGTACACAACATACTACACAACATATTTGCAGCACAAAACTGTTTAACCACCCACAAGCTGAAATAGCATATAGCATACAAGAGCTACTTCACCTCTCCCTTATTTCTTGCAGATATTTCTTGAGCAAAGTAAGTTTCTAAGTTTTGTTCCTCAGCTGAGTTTCCAAAAGTTCAAGGACACTCAGAACAAGGAAATTTGTCCTGAAGACACCTCTGATTTATCTAGTTTGAAATTTCTGCCAAATAATTGGCTTCTCCCTCAGGTTCTACATATCAAGTAAAAACACCAAAAAACAAAAAAAAAAATCAAACCATAATTTGAGTCCTGCAAATTCCTTACTGAATCTCACAATACATTGTTGTAAGAGCAGACCTACGAAACCTCTGAAGCCAGAGATCAGTAAATGTCAGTATAGAGAGAAGCAACAAGATGTCCTACAATATTTAGGTTTGAGTTGAAGGTGACAACTACCCCCAGCTCAAGAGGGCATACTCACAGAAAGTCCTAGATAACCTTTGCACAGGGACGTGAGGACCCCCCCTTCTTGGAGATACTCAGCACTTTACTGAACAAGGCCCTCAGCAGCTTGATCCAGCCTCTGCATTTGCTCTGAATTGACTAGGAGCTTTGACAATTTGACCTCCAGAGATGCCTCCCAATCTGAGTATTTCTAATATAAATTTACTCAAAGCACAAACCTCCATTTAACACAAGTACAAGCCTGGGTGGTGCTGGATGAGTAGAGATGCATTCACATATGCATTAGTTCTATTCCCTGGGATGATTTTATGTGTCAAGAGCATGGCCAGGTACTCTAGAGCTGACAGCTAACAACAAACCACAACATACAAAGAATATTCGTGTGATTTTGGAGAAGCTACAGGATAATCTATAGCTACATCTAATAGTGATCATATGAGCATTACTAATACCTTAGCTCTGCACGTCAGAATAATTTCGAATGCTTACTGTCCACCCTGATTTCAGAGAAGGACCTTCACTGTCTACAGGAAAATCTGCATTTATTTATCCATTCAAAATTAGCATTCAGAAGACACATGAGGATCTCCCAGCTATTTACCAGCTAGCTACCTTTTCCTGATTCATCATGCTGCAGCAGAGCTTCCCTGACTGCAAAAAAAATCTGGTCTGTGCAAGTTGCAGATTCTTTGCTTTTCTCAAGGCCAAGCCTGAATTCTGCACCATAATTTCAAGACACTATGTAGAATAAAAGAAACATGGTTGGAAAATCTTCCCTAAGGAAGGAAGAAATCAATAACTTTAGATTCAGATTTTTACAGAACTTGTGTAAATTCATGTCAGTTAATGAGCTGATCTAAATCAGATGAGGAGAATCTGGTCCCGAGAGTCTCACTTTCAAAATGTAATGTACCACATATTTATCAGAGCAGGACTCCATTTTGCTAATGTTTATTTATTTTGTTACCACAGCATTTAGCAAACTGTTTTCATGTACAGACATTTAGTGTTATTGCTTGTTAAAGTGTATGTGGAGCTGTAACAGAGCTCAGAGTTTCCTTCATAAAACTACTTAGGCGTGTTCTCTAATTTTACCATGTATCTCTCATACAGACGTCAGTTTGCAGGTTGTATGCTTGACTCAAAGAAAGGAACAGCCATATAACATGACTATATTGTAAAATACTGGACAGGTGCTGACCTCTTACAGCATTATGGCCTTGGGAAAACACCCCTAATGGCTACTGATAGATTTAAACACACTGTCTCTGATTATCGCTTTTACTCTAAAGATCTACCCTGATATTTCTCTGCATTTCTTGAGTCCTTCTCAAGAGGTTCTTTCAAAGGTCAGTCCTTTATGTCACAACTTTCTGAAGTTCTTTAATTGCAAAACCTGCTAGACAAAGCTCCGCCAGCATGGAGGCTCTTTGATTCCATATCACCTTGGGGGTCCATTTCCCAGTGTCATACATCCCTACTTTATTTATTCTTCTAGTGACTTCCTTCGTTTGTGACTACCTTTGGAAGCATACTCTCCCCTTAGCTCTGAAGCAAGATGCTAGAGAATATCTTGCTTTTTCTAAGCACTTACCAGCATGCAATGAATGTATCCCCTACTTTGTGTCAGGTGCCCGTACAGAATCCCAGACTCAGGAGACAGCTAACTACTCAGTTATTGATTGAGGGAAGGGGGCTCAAAAGGCACTAGATCCTCATTCTTCCCAAACATGTGGGAAGATCAATGAGATATTCATTGTCTACTGGAATTTAGAATAATCTTTAAAAAAAAGAGTTACCAATGTACCCATAGCCCATTATGTCAGCTTCTTACATCTGCTATTTGTGCCTTCTCCCCTTGCATAATTCTTCCATCCCTATTAATATTTTTTAAAGTCTACTGAGATTATTATATTGAAAAAAGGAGAATCATCTTATAATTTAAGACATATAAGTTGCTATGTTTTTGCAAACTGAATAGAATTCATTAGAGACATACATTTACCACCAGCTTCTGATCTTCCCGCAATTACCTATTATTCAGAATATCATCATGAGGATTTTAATAAAACTGCTTCCTATATGCTGCAGCATTAATTCTTGTGAAATGGAAATCGCCTTATCTAAAAGAAGATGAATAGAGTGCAGGACATCATGAATTACCTTTGGCAGAAAGAGCCTCTTGCAAAAATATCAGGAAACTAAGATGCTTGCTGTTATAATTTTTTATGAATGGAGTTATTCTATTGGTTTCATTTTCTTTTCCCCAGTTTCTTTTATAGCATGGAACCCCCCCCACCCATTTAATAGGAAAATGATCTATGTCCTGCAGGATTCTGAATGCCCTTCAGCTTTCCTTTGGATCTTAAAACAAACAAGGATTAAGGGTTCAGCACATTACAGTGCTCATTTGCATTCTTCTAAGACGAACCCCACATATATTGCCAGAATTATGCTGCTGATTGTATGGAACATCAGAAAGTTAAAAACAAGAGAGAAGTCTGAATGAAAATCTAGTGTCAGATTTATCTCAAATCAAATCTGGATACATATCCAAATGTTTTAAATTGCCATACTTTTCCAATTAATCAAAACAGTCAATTCATGATATTTCAAAATTGTTACAGATGATCAGTGATTGAAGGGACAACCTCATATCCATATAACACAATTTATTGTTTTCAGAGCTCGGTCAGGGCTTTCTGATGTCAAATAGGACATGCAGAACTTGAGGCACAAAAAACCCCCAGTCATTAGTATTCGGTGGGTTTTTTTCTGGAGCTCAGGAAAGAACTTTAAAAATACGGAAAGTCAGCGGTGCAATTCTACATCATTATTAAAAACCTGTGAAGAACACAAGACTGAACACATACATGCAGCAAACTTAAAAGTAAATGCAAGAAATGTTTCACACAGAAAACCATATGCTCCCTCAGTCCTTGAGAATGAACGTAGTTTACAGCCTGCTTTGGAGGACAAATACCTAGCGAGTACATTGTCTCTTCAGAGTTCAAAGTTATGGGTGTTTAGAAGCATAATTTTCAAAGTCACATTGCTTTATGACTGCTCATATGTCTAAAGACTAATTATCTGTGACAAGTTGACCATTAGGGAAAAGCATTCATACACAACATGGCAGATGTTTTAACACAAATATAATGCCATCTTAATAATATATTTAAAGAAAAAAAGATATGACAGGTTTAAGTTTCAATTCATTAGAGATGTTTAAGACTACAGTAATCATTTTCAAACCATTGAACCCTGTTAAGTGAGGGATACAGTATTCCTTCTTTTAAACAATTATTCTATTCTCAAAATCAAGCAGGTATTACTTCTGTGCAATGCAACCTGTTTCCGTTCTCTATTCAGCCTTTACTGACCAAAGGCTTTTTGACTTTTACTTTCAATTACCTAGAAAAATGAGAGACAACAGGAAAGTGAGAACATACGATTTCATTTCAAATATTTTTGCAACCAGCCACATACAATTGTCCTCAACCCTATAATCCTTAATTCTAATGACATGCAAAATTGAGCTTGTATTTCTATTTTAGAGCATAAAAGCTAGAAAATCTGAGGGGAGAAATAACAAACAAATTACACCAAATATTTTCCTTTCATTTGTGTCTTTCATACCAAGAAAATGAAGGCTTTCCATAATATTCCTCTAGCCTGTCTTGCTCTACTATATTAGGGAAGTTTTGCAAATGTGACTTATCCTAAATTGGGTCCTATTCTGGAAGCATAAGATCTTTCAGGACAGCCTGATGAGCATGTGTATAAACTGCCTCTCACCTTACTGTCACAGTTCAGCATCTGTACTGCCTTTAGCCCAGCTCACACCACAAATTTCAGCAGCCTTCTAAGGAAATATTGCAGCACCCTGCAATTATGCAATTATTATTAATTATCGTTAAATGCATCAGCTAAGCTCATGTCCAGAAACTACAGGCATGACCAAAAAATGTCATGAGTAGTCCAGGCAACATTACATTGTTCTAAAGATCCATCAAGAGGAGCATTTTATGGCTAGTACTTCTTCTCTGGAACATGTTCTCCTAGGATTTTGATTTGGAGGGGGGTTTTTGTGAGTTGGGGTTTTGCTTGTGTTGTTGTTGTTAGTTTTTTAAGATTAAATGGTTTTGTGGCTAACAAAAGGGCAATTTTCCAACACAGAAAACTGTACTCACCTTTTGTCTGGGCAAGGAAAACAAAATATAACAATTAATTTTCTCTCTTTGAAATTCATTAACAGACTCCTAACACTGATCTGCCAGCATACATCAGAATATAAACTGCATAAATATAAGATACAAACTGAATCTTACAAAATTACCTTCCAGATTAGTATTTATCCACAATGATCTCAAGCATTGGACACACAAGCATTCTATCAGAATTCTAGTCATAAGTTTGTACCACAAAAATCAAAATTTGTAATGCTCCCCTCCTTGCAACAGTTCTCACTCTATAAAAGCTCATAACACCCCTAACAAGTAAAAAAAGGGCTGAGGTTGCCACACCATTTGTCTTACTACCCCTGAGCCATATCCAATATAGATTAAATTTCAGTACAGCCTAATGCTTTTTTTTCTTTATACAAACACTTCTGAGATGCAATCTCAGCACCACCTCCTTTTATGGGCCAATGTGCAAAACACAGAGCAGGAGAGAACACTCTGCACTGTGTGAAGCCTGGCACAGTGGAACGCATGCTTATAGATCACTGGTGGTCAAGAAGAGTAATTCTTCTTATTGATTTTTTGCATTGAGATTACTCCAAACCAAAAAGAAAGGAAATGCCTTTTCTTATTTACTCTACTCTGAATTCCCATTTTGTTCAATGCAGTAGCTCCTGCTTTTTGCCCCCATTAAGGCTAGATTCAGCTCTAAAAAGTTCATCTCCACAGGCATATTATTCAAAGTCTGGTATTTTTGCTCAGGTCTTAAGCCCATATCCAAAAGACAATGGAAAAGATATTATAGGACTACATAAGCCACTATGAGTTTATACTGTGGTACTTTCTGAAAATGCTACATATTTCAGGGTCTGGAAAAGTTAACAGTAAAAAAACCCCAATGAGTAGTATGTAATATTAATGCCATCTACGATTTTGTTAATTCCTTAAATATGTATTTCTTCTATGGAGTCTGGCATATGTGTAATAAGCATGAACTTACCTAAATACTATGCAACAGAAAGTATCAACCATATTATACAGTAATAATGACAGTAACAACTGCTTACATAGGCTCAATTTTTTTTTAACCCCTGTTTACATGTGCAGTAGTTCCAAACAGTGGAAAACCAAGGCAACTCGACAACTTCCATACACTGAAGCAAAGCTGTACTGAGACTCTGAAATTCTCTTGGTGGAGAAACACATGCAGAAAGAGTATAAAAGCAACATAAGCAGGGTATAAGAACAGCTTCCCTGGAATATTTATTATCATTAGGAGTCAGTTATGGGACTTTTCTGAGTAGTTTATTTCCTCCAGATCATCATGTTTTATAGCACCCAACAGACAGTCCTTCCTAAAACTGTCTTAATCTTTTTTAATCCTTGTATAGCTTTTCTGAATGTTAGAACACCCTCTGACAATTGAAGAAATCTAAAAACGTAACTACTCATCATGTGGAAAAAATCCCAAACTTCTTTTTGTTTATCTTAAGCATTCAACAATTTTCTAACTTGTGTGCCATAGAAAATAGTGGCAAGTTTTTATCCTTTTCTAATTTTACAGGTCTATATAGTGTTCTCTGAGGCTGATTATTTTCTGGGAAAAGCCTTCGTCTCTTCAGTTTCTGGTCATTAAAAAAAAAACAAAACAAAAAAAAAAACAAAAAACAAAAAACAAAAAACAAAACTATTCCATAAACCTCTTCATCTACTCCAGTTCCACTGCACGTTTTTTAGAGTTAAGTGTAGTTAAGTACACTTTTACTTCGTCCCATTTCCAACTCATTCATAAATATGTTAAATGGCAAAACTCCAGAATCAAAGTGCTAGAAAGAAGATTCTCAGTTATCTCTCCATTGTGAAAGCTGACTATTTTTACCTCAATTTCATTTTCTGACTTTAACTATTCATCTACAGGAAGACCTTTCCACTTCATCAAGCTTAATTTCTTCAAGAGTTGTTTATGAGGGCTCTTTTCAGAAGACCTTTGAAGAATCTCAGCATACTGTACTAAGCAGAGCACACATATTCATGCTCATCAACATAATTCAAAAACTCTAGGGGAAACAAATCCACTTGATTGGTGAGGCATGGTTTTTCTTCAAGGTGTATGTGGGATAAAAAAAATCCCTTTTATAAGCATCTTTATTTTAATCCGCGTTTATAAAATCTCTTAAAACTCCTGTTTGGATAGCTTTTGCCCTTGATATTTTTAAATATGTATTTTACCTTTTCTTAATTATAAAATTATACATTACTGCTAAAATCTCTCTCAATAACAGCTCAACAGGAGTGTCTCCTCAGACCTGACTCCTGTAAAAAAAAGTTCCAGTGTGAGAACATGTTCTCTACTGTCCTGACCACAGAAGTGAATTGTAATACACCTCAACTTCGCTGCAGACACTGGAATGTGAATAACATCTTGCCGTATCTTAGATTAAAACAGACTACACTTCAGTGCCCTATTACTTATTAGGTTGCACTTTGTTCTTTTTGATCCAAATATCACAGTATTCAGATTTTCTGTATGATTTTTGGGGGTGGCATAGACAGGTTTGGGTAGGGTTTTCTGGAGGAAAGGCTGGTGTTTTGCTGGAGTTTTTGGTTGTTTTTTGGAAAGAGTTTTTTTGGGGGGTTAGTTTTTGTTTATTTCATTTGTTGGGTTTTTTTTCCTTCAGACAGCACGTTGTATGCTTACAAGGCAAGCAAAATGACAAGAAGAATAGTGCAACCACATCTTCTGACATCAGTTATATAGTTTCAGAACAATATTAATTCCAAAAGAGTTTCTAGACATTCATAGGTATAATTAAGACCAAAGTTTAGTAGCACTAAAATAAAATGAAAAGCAAAAGTCATACAATGAATTCCAACTTTACATATTCTAAATTTATCTTTACATTAACATGGTAGTTGTACCTTTAAAATCAAAAGGCAAGAACTATCTCATATCCTTTCTATTGATCCACCCATAAAAAAATAATCCGAGCATTGCTTTAGAATCAAAAAACATCTGCTCAATCCTGCAGCTAAAGTCACAATCAACTCTACAGATTATTCATTATGCGCCAGTATTCAAAAATGTACTTGACTGAAGCCCTACACGATCAGGCTGGAAGAGCTGTGTAGCGCCAACAGGGAAGTCCTACACCACTGCCCCATTTCAGCCATCACACAGCTGAAGGTTTCACAGAATCACACAAAGGATTGGGTCGGAAAGGCCCTTAAAGATCATCCAGTTCCCACCTCGCTGCCAAAGGCAGAGGTTCCTCCCACTAGACCAGGCTGCTCAAAGCCCCATCCAAACTGGCCTTGAATGCTTCCAATGATGGGGCAGCCACAACTTCCCTGGGTAACCTGCTCCAGTGCCCCACCACTCTCACAGTAAAGAATTTCTTCCTTTGTATCTGAGGTTTGTATCTATACTCCTTGGTTCACAGTACACATCCCAAGATGATGACCCTTCAGTTACAATTCATTCTATATTGCAAAGAAATAAGGATAAGAAGGAAAGAAGGTCTTCCATAAAATCTAATTATTGAATGAATAAAAATAGAAGTTATAAACCCAACAGTAGTTGCAGTTGCTCTCCCTCCTGAGATCAGAACTTTGGCTGTGGCAAAAAGGTAAGGATGTTCTATATGAGGTACTTTCTTCTTCCTCTAATCTTTGCCAGCACTTTTTTCAGTGCAAGATGACTGTGCCCTCAGAGCATAATTATTTCAATACTCCTTTTAAATCACTTTAGTTATACATTTTTTACTACACTGAGCTCCAAATAAACACTCAGCTGTTACCTTTGCATAGGCTGCTCTAGGAACAAAATTCTTTGCTAGGAACTATATTAAGGTACATCTGAAATTAATGTCAGCATTCAAGAGGCTGTTCTACAAATTTCTAAATCACTGCATTAAAAAACTGCATCCTTGTTCCTGTTTTTTTCCTGTTTTTTTTTTTTTTACTGTTTATATTTTCTAATTCTACCAATTAGGTGTACTTAAAAAAGTTGTAATTTAAAATCCAATTGCTTAAATTCAATTGCATCAGCAATTGAATGATCTCTCAAAATTCTGGAATCAGAGGTAACCAAGTTTAGGTATTTTTCAGACAAATTGGCAGAGGATTAATTAAATTTCCAACATTTTTGTTTGCTTGTTTTGAACCCAGATAAACTTTTCTTCTTTTTCAGTTGACTTGCCTTCTAGCACTCATCAATGGAAAAAGAGAGATGAACATCCTTAGCATTCTTTGTACCTCAACTATATGTTAACACACTTTCCTTATTGTGTGTACAGAATTTTTATATAGAACTTAAGGAGGATTTTATAGTAGCACATGATATTTCTGCAAGAGTTTTATCAGAAGTAAAAGTGAATGAGGGGGAGTTTTATTATTGCACAGCATCTTTGACAACTATTTTTTTTTCTCCCAGCTTTTATCATAGAAATTGGTAATAGGCCAGATCTACACCCCATAGTAGCAAAAGCACATTTTGCCACTAATATAAATAGAAAATGAAGTGTTGAATTTTATTTAAGGATGTTTTATTAAAGACCCTTGCTTATGAACATCCTTTTAAGTTGTTACTTATGTATTCATGCTTAAATTTAGGACTGATTTTTTTTCTTTTTATTTATTTATTAGAAACTAACAAACTTCCATGCCTTTCCCAGTCCAGAACATTTAGAACTTTCTGTCAACTCAGTAACCCAAGCTAATTTTGCTGTACTAACTATAAATACTCTACTCTGAGCACTGCACCTATGGCGAGGCAACAGCCTCAGGACAGAGAAAAGGAAAGGGGAAATTTGCACACTCCTTACACCTCTTTGGTTAAGAAGTGTAGCTAATTCTGCTTTTCCAGAGTTGCTTGTGCCTCTCATTCTCAGTGGATAAAATAATTTCTTGCTTTTCTCAGAAACTGAAACAAATCCTTAATACTACAGAACTGTTTGAATTTCATAATGCTTCTTGCTTCTCAGGAGTTTTTTACTGTGTATGTGCACTAGAGAAAAGCTATTCCTCCCATTTTCTCTGACAAGGCAGGTATTAAAAGGCAATTCTGAACAATTCTCACTGTATAGCTAAGCTTTTTAGCAGAAGGGAAAGCATAAGCAGCTCGCAAAATGAAATCTGTAAGGCTAGTGTCTCACTGACAATTTAAAACTGCATAGTGACAAGGACTCTCACTGCAGAAGTTTTTTTACAATAGCGTATATATGTATATAAATAAAGACAAGTCAAAAACTAGTGCACTAAGAATACAGAACTAGAATATCTGGAAAATAAACTGCATGCAGTGCCTGTTCCAAGTACTTCATCACAATATAAACACAAGGTTAACTGATATAAAGACAATGGTCCCCAGAAGTTTTCTCTACAGACCAATAATTTGTCAGCATAAATGATATTAGTGTCCAGTGGATGCTGAGTTTGATATTTGTCATTCTCCAATGGGCTAAGCAGACAAGGTTAATTCTTGGGATCTGGTCCTGCACATAAGTGCTCTATGCTCCCTCCGCAATATACTGCCCTAACCAATAGTGTTTATGACCATGTTTGTCATCTCTTTCTGAGCTTGAGCCTTTTAATCTTGAAGTAAAGGAATCATCTCTGCCTGCAGTAGCTAAGGCACATATATTTCCATGCTATAAATACCCAAGTTTATCACTAAATTTACTCCAATGTCAGCAAAGATAAATCTGCCTGGAAGTGGCTGGCTCCATGAACCTTTTTGGCTGTCTCCATGGACCTGTTGGCGCAAGTCCAGAGGACAACCATGAAGATGATGATCAGAGGGCTAGAGCATCTCTCCTATAAAGACACACTGAGTTTGTTCAGCTTGGAGAAGACTAGGCTACGGGAAGACCTTACAGCAGCCATCAAGTGCCTAAAGAGGGCCTGCAAGAAAGCTGGAGAGGGACTATTCTCAAGGGCTTGTAAGGCTAAGACAAGGTGGCATGGCTTTAAACTAAAATAGGGTAGGTTTAGACTAAATATTGAGAAGACATTCCTCAGTGTGAGGGTGGTGAGGCCGTGGGGGGGATGGTGCTTGGACTTAGATTATCTTTAAGGTCCCTTCCAGCCCAAACCATTTTTATATAGTTCTGTGACTATGAAGGAACCAAAGGATGTAGTCAAGGAGGACATCTGTGAAATAACCCAATCTTGAGTATTCACCCTGAAGTCTCCCTATCACTAGCAAGGTTACAAAGCACAGGGGATATACTGATGTGACAGTCCATAAAATACCATTTCTTATACCGTTATTTACAGCATTTAGTATTCACTATGCTAGTGCTGTATGTCTTGGTTTGAGACAATTTGGAGGAGCAGACACCTCTAAGGGAAGTCTCCTCCCTTGCATTCAATACCTCTGGTTTCTCCAGTACAGAGAAAGACCAAATATGCCCAAATGTAAGTGAAAAATAACTCTTTACCCAGAAGAACTAGCAGTTCAGGCTCTTTAAAGAAGGCAAAACACCAAAAAGCCAAAAAGGTTATTTGGAGAAAAGAAAAGGTGGATACCAGAATTTTTGTATAACCCAGGACACTCTACAACTCCTACGTGTTTATGAGAGACAAAAAGTGAATATTACATCACAAGCCAAAAAGGATAATTTTCAGGACCCACAGAAGAAGT
The DNA here is from genome assembly GCA_035047865.1 of Dendrocincla tyrannina. Classification (NCBI taxonomy): domain Eukaryota; kingdom Metazoa; phylum Chordata; class Aves; order Passeriformes; family Dendrocolaptidae; genus Dendrocincla; species Dendrocincla tyrannina. The sequence continues at coordinate 29,255,773 of JAWWMP010000132.1, read as the reverse complement.
AGTCAGTGTTTCAGAAGATACATACAGGGCCCTTTTTTCCTGTAGCATGTGAGAATTCTTAAAAATATTAACTAATATTTCAGCATGCTTCCCAAGGAACTGGAGTGTCAGAAAAATGAGCATCTCTCATCTCCTTCACCCTTTACATTAGGAAAAGTCATGACAGAGAAAATTCACAGAAGAATTCTGTCAGGTGCTAAGAGATCTCTCCCGAATCTCATGGCAAAGAAATAACTCCAGGTCACAAATCTGAATGCCTTCTCTAACTGATCAAGAGTGAAAGGGGGTTAAAAGGCAAAATTGTATTGTGTAAAGTCAGGATGCTTTGTACTCTGAGCTCTTTGAGTATACTTGTGGCTACAGACAGTTGAACTAAGAGTATTTTCCATTGCTGATAGTGCCCTTTCCAATGCTGTTTAAATCCTTTAAGTTTTCACGGTTTGGCTAATCCTATTTCTTTTTAAATCACATTAAGCCTTTCCATATGTCTTATGAATAGTGAAAAGAATGAACACACACCTTGCAAAGACAGCAGAATAAGTCTCTCACATGAGGAGAAATGAGCTGGCTAGAATTCAAAACTACATTTACCTTCAATACCCAGCAGTGAAAGACATGGTTAAAGGATTGGGCAGTCTCCAAAATACTTTCCAACTCCATTACTACAACTCTTGGATATGCTAGGTCCAATCTATTGCCTAAACAATAGACTTTGCACAACACCATTTTTCCAATGTTTTGACATCAGACATAATAATGCCTTTACCAGCCAGAACATAAACCTTTCAAACACCATTGCTGCTGAAAACTAATAAATAAATAAATTCTAAACCACAGAACAGTCGTGGATGTGCTAACAGACTTAACTTGAAGACAGTTTTTCTTCCCCTGCCATACTATGCTAAAGCCATGCAGTGCTGCAAGCTGAATATCTTCAATTCATTATTTATATACCTAACCAAGCTTTTGTGAACAGCAAATACCTGGAGTTTAAAAGCCAGTATGCTGCATTCCATACCACAAATTAAATTTGAATAATTATATTCCACTGAATTTGGAGTTAGATTCAAGAATTTGTATAAGATAGCTCTGAAATACCTTGTTCAGTAACAAGACAGTTCAACTGCTATGCAGAATACCACAGTAACATTTTTGAATCCTACTGCATATGGACAGTGTTCATGACTTAATAGATGCATCAGAATGTGACCAATTCATTCTTGGCAATTCTGCTGAGGCTGAAAACAAGGACAGGAATTAGTGACAGTTTGGAAGGTAATTTTTTCTAGTGTAGATGCTTCTTCACCAAGAACTGGACTGGTATGACCAATTCACTCCACAGTGACCAATTAAGCCAATATTTTCCATCTACCAACAAACTAATCTGTGGCTACTACTAAGACCGAATTTAATTGGGAAGCCTAAAAATAAAGCTAACCATACTCCATTTCCAAATTCCTAAACTATCAAAGCCACCATGTTTCAGACACAGTCTTCATTTTGCTAGAGCAAAATAGTACAAGTTATTACTAACATAAGTGACAGAACCCTGATAGTGTTTTCCTCAAGTCTGAAGCCTCACCTGCTGAAAAATGCTACTTTTCTGCACATATAACTGAACTGCACAGGCCAATCTGCTACTGATGTTTCAAAATGTAGAAAACTAATTTTCCTAGAGATTATTTTTCCCTCCCAGACCATAAAGCTCTTTTTTTCTGAGCCACTTAATAGATGTTTCTCACAGCTCTATTCAAAACAACGTAATTTTTGTACATTTTGAGATTATAAATTTCTCCTTTTTGTACCACAAATCATCACAGAAAAGTTTAGTGTGATATGCTGGGACAAGCCTATACTATTATCTCTTAAATCAGTAGCACTGTAGCTTTTCTTGTGTAGTGCTCTGCTTATTAAGTTCCAATAATGACAATAAAATATGAGTCCTACAAAATGGATGCTCTGTTATTAGCACTGCATTAATGCAAAAACATCAATGTTTTATTAATAGTTGTTTGTATATAAAAAAACTCCACAGCACCCAAATCTGTCTTTTGGGTTTTTTTGCTTTTGTGTGCTTATTTATGTTGTTTATTTCAATTACTGCATGGGAAGATATATCAGTTGCACAAACAGCATCTGAAGCTACACTTCAAGCTTGCTGTAATTGCATTTCTTCAATTTCAGAGATTCTGATTCTCAAAATTACAGGAAAAAAGTACTAAGAATTGTGAAATGGGTAGTAGTTCTCTATGAGCTCAACTCTTCTCAGACTGAAATAAATCTACTAAAACAAAGGAAATTAAATCTGCAGAAAGCTTGAACTGGATAATCTAAGCCTATTCCTGTGCATTTATTTAAACAGTTCAGACATCCAGCACCTTGTATAAGAAATTCCATCTTTATCCTGAAGGGTCAGACATTTATTTGTAAACTGAAGCTAAATACCTCCTGAAAAAAGTACTGGTTAGGTGTATGTACTACAAACAAGCCACTAAAGCAGTGAGATCCAGTTATACATGGAATAAACTGAATTTAGACTATCTAGAATGAAGACTACGCAGAAAAGACCACCACAAACTAACATATATAGGAGCAGCTGGGATTCAGACAACATACACCAAAGCAAGCAATTTTATCACTTACACACATGATCAGTGGAACAGAGATGAAATTGAAGCTGGTTTATTGAATAATTACCTTCACCATCAGCATGTTTGAAAAACACATATGAGTTCAGAGATGCCAAGAAGGGACTATATGAGGGGAGATTTATAAACACCAGTCATAGAATACGTTTTGTTTGCCCGGACATTATTTGTTTAGAACTTAAGGGATCAGATTTGTTTGTTTTTCTTCTGAGAAAAAGGAATAGAGAGGTGACAAATTAAATAGGCAAATAAACCATTGTGCTAATTAATGATCACATGTATTGACCACTTATTGTCCTAAAGTCAGTGTTGGTCCTTCACTGCAGATAACACAAAACTTGTGCCCATTCTGAGCGTAGGTTGTACAGTCACTTTTTCTTCTCTTTTGCCAAACTTTACTATTTTAACAGATCCCTGCAATGAGAGAAATCCCTATCCACTAAAGTGAAGGTTGAGGTATTATCTGTATTTTAAGTATACAGCATGCTACGTGTGTCAGTTTTACTTCCTTTTAACTAAATTGGTGGTCTAGGATTATGTGGGACAAATAAAACAAAACAAAATAGAAACCAAATCAAACCAAAACCCCAAACAACCAAGCAAAACCAAAAAAAACCAGAATATCCCACCCAAAATTAAGGCATTTCTTTGAAGCAGAAATCTGTACAGGAGGAAGATACCAGGAGCTGGGCCAATAGTTGAGATGTTTTTCTCCAAGCCAGGCAGAGTTACACTAGTGTCTTGAAAAAATTTAGACGTTCAAAATACATTCAAAATTGAAAATTTAGACACTAAAAATACATTGACTAATTCAGACATTCATGCTCCTGAGAAAAAGGAAGGGGAAAGAGTGATAAGAACATAGGTCTTTATGGAGTGATGACTGAAAGCCCCAAGAGTCCCTTTGGGGTTTTTCTGCATCCATACTGCTAAGGATTAAAAGGAATATTAAGGCAAAGGAAGTCAAAACATGCTAATAGTAATCAGAAATAGAGGTTAAATAGTAATAGCCTGTATACTCTTAAGGTAAAAAAAATCATACTTTTTTTGGAAAAGTTTCAGTCACTCTAATCAGCTCCCAGTCCCTGGCTCCCAAAGGAGAAAGGTGTAGAAGTGCAGGCCACTTTTATCAGTACAGAGGCCAAACTGGAGGGCTACTCTCCATGCCTAAGTTTAGCCCAGGAGGAATTGCATTGTTTCACCTAGAGAGATATTAGCTTACTTGTCACCTGCAGGCTGAGTTTAAGAGAAGGCAAAAAGGGAAGGACAGTGTCACTGTGACCACAACCCATTAACCTGCTCATTCGACCTAGAGCACATTGAAGTCATCTCGGGGAACTGAAGGGAGAGACTACAGGTCAGATATGCACTGTGATAAGCAAATAAATATAAAGAACACATTCCTACATCAGCTAAGCTTTGAACTTCTTCCTCATTTTAGGGCTTTCAGCAAGTACCCGAAGTCACAGTAGTGAAAATGAGCAAAACCAATTACTCTGGTCAACCTGAAATTCAGAGGTGGAATGTAAAGGGGGAAAAAAAGGAAAAAGAAAGAAAAAGAACAAGTTTGGAAGAAAGCAATTTGTTCTAGAGACTGAACGCACTGCCAATCAAATCTAAAAGCTCTTCAATCTCAAAATTACTCCACCTAATAACACAAAAATGCAGAATTCATTTAATTTTTTACAAGTTGTTATGAACAAAATGATAATTTTTTTACTTTGAAATAGATATTAGCTTAAGAGTGTTCTACACATTAAACAATACAATTGGAGAATTAAATTTTGACATGCAATAAGCTTCATTCAATTACTTGAAAAAGTTTCTGTGTTAGAGATTAATTTTTTGCAAACATTTTATGACACTGACAGGCAGGCATAGCTCCACTATAATGGTATACACTGTGTCCATGTATCACATTTTTCAGCTCCATTTCAACAGTAGCAACATTGCAAACCTTATCTCACCTATACAAACCAAGTATGACACACCTTCAGTTGCCCATAAAAGCACATTTATTACCACAGAGTAAGTGAGAGAATTAAACCACATCTGGCAAAAGACACTAACAATGCTTCTCCCATTTAAAGCAGCAGATGGTGATAGCATAGATGAAAACACATTTGGCAGGACAAGGAGTCATCTGTCCAGCTATTGAAGCCACACCATTAGTGGCTAGCAAAATTGTTTGATTGTGTGAAATGAAATCAAAACAACTAATGCTTGGGAATGGTTTGACTGCTTGACTACTGATTATATGACAGCAATTTAGACTGTCTAAAGTTCTCGATAGTATCCTATAAAGCATCCTTTCCTTCAAGATACTGCTTTTCTTTGTGCAGTTTATTTGCTTTGTAAGTGATAGGCTTGGATGTTCACTCTTGTCCTTTTATTTCCATTGCAGCAATTTATGAAGGCCCATTTTACAAGACCAACTTTGTTCTATACTGGCACCATGCTTATATTAAGCTTCACTGTGCAATTATTTCTGTAATCTACTGCCAGTGCTGTCATCATGCCTGGGGCAGCTATAATGTAAAACCTTTCATATAAGGGACTCAAAGCACCATAAAATCAATAGAAGAGTTTCCTTATTGGACAGTATAGTATGATAAAACAAGCCCTAGAGATATGCAGCTCGTTACATATTGTCTTTTACTAAGCTGTTCTTAATTTCACGTAAAAATCATTACTTTCATAAACAATGGGTTTAATTTAAAAGTAAAATTCAAACGTATCCTGTTTGCAGTCTAACCCAACTTCTCTACATTAGAGGATGCACAATTGTCAGTGAGATTATGTGAATTTCTATGAATACAGAGTGTGTGGAAGTTGTAAGTATGGTATTTCAAATATACCTAAAACCAAACACAAACCTCAAATACCAGTGTTATTTACACGGAAGCTTAGCCCAAGAATCTCTGCCTCAACAGCACCTATGCCTCTGATTGCCTGTTGTCTCCCCCTCCTCCCTGTCCCTACAAATAACTCCCTCAGCTCCCCCTGCATCACTTTCTCTGCTCAAGTAGTCTACACCTTCTCTCTAGATTACTTGAAGATGAAGGTTTTACACTACAGCACTTATATGAAATATCCTTAAGCACAGCTCCCTTTTAATAAACAGCAACAAAGCTCTCAATAAATAAACAAAATCTCTGTCATTGTGACATAGATAGCATCAAGTCCAAGCCATTCCTGAAATGCAAAGTATGTCAAAATCCTTACATTAAGATAAACATGTGAAAATGCACATGTCCTGTTTGATGTGATATGCAATCTGTCCTTAGGAACAGAATGAAACTCTCCCACTCATAAAAGCATACCTTGGCAGTGAATGAAACATTCCCCTCTTCCCACACATGCACACACACAACCGGACATCGGCTTTGAAAATCAGGAACACTCTCTGCAGCAAGGATCAAAGGAACCATGTGGAGAAAAAGGCAGAAGATGGAATGAAAGAAATTCTTTGTGGATTTCAGTCAGAAATATGAGTGTTCCATCACTCTGTTTCTGAAGGCACTTTACTTGGGCACTCAGAACAAACCACTTTGACCTTACATGATTCAGAACAGTAATTGTTGGTTTGGTTTTCAAAAAACACCTTGTCTAGCTTGAAGTCATCACTAGTTGTTTGACCTTACTTAAAAAGCAGTCACCACACACCTACCATTGATATCAACATCAACTGGAACGGGGACTAGCAAGGGTACTGACCTACAGACCCAGCCAGGCAGCCAGGGCAGCTAGCACAACAGAGCGTTCGTAAGAAAGTGCCAACACCGCCTTTGAGAAACATTTGGAAAGGCTATGTGAAAGGCAGGAAATCCTCAGCAGACATCAGGAACTCCCAGGTGGTCATATAAATCCGAAACCCAAGTCAGAGACCAAATCAAGTGGAGCCGAAGGTTCTAGCCATGTATGCTTAACCTGAATCATCAGGTTTCCAAATTGTATCTTTCTGCTGTTTCATCTTACACTGCAGAATCTCGAAGTACACAGCTGGTTTAAAACACAGACAAATAATCAAACTGCTAATCCATTGTTTATTTCTGCCTTCCAAAAACTGAAAAATAACTTAATTGAAGTCCACAATTCACTTGCTGGACAGTTCATTATTTCTTATACGTCTTTTCTTGGTTGTTCAGAGTGCATAAAAGATGCATAAGCCCTTAGTGTCTATATGATTCATTAGATAACGTAACACCAATCAGCCTTCTCATAAGCAACTAGAAACCTAGCTGGATTTCCAGGGTGAACACCCAATACAGCTAAATGAGAAATCAATACAGCTCAATAGCGTATTTTGCAAGACAAGTGCTGCTTCTGCTCCTGACCCTGTGTACCTAGCTTAACACAGAGATATCCTACCCCAGTGGAGAATGTCTCACCTACATTTGCAGCAGAGAACGTGCTGTACAAGCAGGCTAAAATGTCAACTCAGTCAGATATTTGATTGCATGTACTTGATAGAAAGACAGAGTTCAATTTCCCATGCAACAAACAAGATGTTCTCAAGAAAATTCAATACGCACTTGAGTATCAGTTAACAAAGATATTGCAGCTTATAATGAATCACAGTTCAACAATTTAAAACAGGAATATTCATAATTGTAAAGCCAAAATCAGTATCGTATAGGGTAGCTGCTGAAGAAATATTCCTGGAAAATAGTACAGCTAGAAATAGAAGTATATACATTATATATAGAGACCACGTTGATCCAAGTCTGTTTCTGCACAAAAGGGGTTATTAGATGGAAGAGAATCACAGTGGTGTAAAGCTACTGGTTTTAGTTAGTATAACTTTAGGAAAGGTATTATTTTCTTTAGTTTATATTATCAATATAATGATCTGCTCTTGAGATTCAGTGTGCAATGTACCAGGGAACCCACAAAATTCACCCACATGTCACATCCAGTCTGTAGTGAAAGGCCTTTCTTGCTGTTTCCACAATCCCAGCATAGGCAGGCTCTTGCTACGCTGTGCTGAACAACAGCATCTCAGGCTGGAGCAATGAGGAAAACACTCATATCAATACTGAACTCACAGCACATAATTTAAGAGGTTTTTCTACCTTAACAGAAGACAGTGCAAAGGGGACAGACTGGTTTTATTATAAGCTATAGCCTCTTAAAAATTACCAGAGTGTTACAAAATAAAAGGCCTTTATAAATATCTTCTATTTGTGGTTTGTCTAAAGTTATTTTTAATGTCCCCTCCTCATGCACAGCATGTGTAACAATTATGGTACTGGAACCCTCACAGTTAGAAACTGAGTCATGCAGTTTTTGAGCCTTTGCAGCCATCTTGACATGAATCTCAACAGAAATGACAGCACATGCATTTCTATGAAGAGTATATATTCATTCATAGTTTTTTCCCCACAAAAATCTTCATTGCAACCTCTCTGTCATAACAAAATACATCTTGGTTCCAGTTCAATAATAAACACGCTTATGCCAAAGCCATATAAATTCTGCACTCATATCAATAAAGTTTTGTATCCTCAGCCTCATCTCCACTTCAGTCAGTCAGGCAACACCAACATTGCCACTTCCCTGCTTTTCATTACTCATGGTGCGAACTCATGCTTCTCCCCTTGCATGCTATCTCACAAAGGCTTTTAAGGCAGGTTTCGCATACTCCCCTTAGTTTCTTAAGTCTGACAAAAGACAATTTCAGGGGATTTTATACTTTCCTGAGCTTTTCATGGGGGAAACTTCATCAAGGTACTTCCTTTTTCAGAGTTTAATGTTACATGTCTAGAAGAAAAGTCTGTGAAAGAGTGAGGATGTGCAGGGCAGACCTGTTTTTTACCCTGGAAGGATGGCGAGAGGAGAACTCAAGTTTGCAGACTTGCTAAACTGTTCTCTGGAAATTTCAGAGAAAAAAAAGGTCAAAGAATAGTGATGATTTTCTTAGGTAGCTTAGAAGAACAACTTCTCTTTCCCAGTGGGCAGCCAGGTAGGGAATTGGGTCTCCCACAACCTCAGGCCCCTACAAAAATACTACATTGAAGTCTTTAATCACATTAATAAACTGGGACACCTCACTGAGCTTTCTTTGAAAGCAAGAAGATAGGTAGCTAACTTAGGAAATAAGAATCTGAAATGATAAAGACTGATCAACCCACTTGCTCAGTAAAGCTCTAGTAGGCATGAATGTAAGAACGTCTAAATTTTTATGATATATCAAAAGGGTATATCCCAAGACGAGTCAGTTTCTTCCCAAGGTCAGTAGCAGGTACACTCAAGTTGGCCTTTTTACTGATAGCTTTTGTTCCTGAGGCCATGCACTTCCTCAAAGAGCTCAGACTGAGCACTTCACTCAGAAAGAGATGCACAGGCATGCAGGCAGTGCAAGTGCTGCTCTGCGCTGAAGGTCTGAGCATCATTATTCCAAACTCAGACTCCTCCTCATACAGGGTCACAGACAGAGGCTCTGCAGTTTATCACCAGGCAATGTTCAGCATTCAGTGTCTAATGCCTTAAACACTTCAAGAAATGTATAACAAGGCAGAAAAAGGAGAGGATAGATGGCGGGTCACCTTCAGTCACACCGCATCTTTGTGTTATGAAAACGTATCTGGAACCTGCTTTTGAATAACTCAGAAAATTGTGTCCAGCCTCTAGAATTGCTCTGCCCTGACTATAACAGATATGAGTGAAGTTCTTATCTACTAGTGATCTTGGGAAGAAATTTAATTTGGAAAATATCTAGGAGCTTGAGTGGGTTTTTTGGCGGGGTGCGTTTGCTTTTGGTGTTTTTTTGTTTTAATTTTTTTTTTCTAATAGCAAATCTTTGTGTTTAATACAGAATACTCAAAGTAAAAATGGTATTAATTATATTTAATCAAATCCTATCTACAGATGAAATAATCAGTTGTCTTCAAATTCCATTCATTTACTTTCCATGTTCTTTTAAAGCTATTTGAATGTGACCCTAGGGCAAATAACAATGTAAAGCTGGCAGTAAGAAAATGCTTTCACTGTCTTACTTAGCATCACAGTCAAGAAATAGCTACACTGGCATCCTTGCCAACTAGGTTCATATGTCAACTGTTACTCGGATTATTTGGAGGCAACAGCCCAAAGAAGCTGTCCTAGTAAGGACTGCATATCAGTGGATCCTTATTCTTCATTTCAAAAATACTTTGGAGTACAGTATGAAGGATCAAATGAAATAAAATTCGGGAAATACAACAGCTATATGGATCTGGAGCAATGTAGCAGGTAGATTTAGCAGACAGTTTTCTTTAAAGGGTTTGATCTGAAAACCATACAAAAAATCCTATTAAAAAAAAATCTACATTAAGAATGAAAACTATAAGATTTGTCTCACAGCATCAGATCCCATTCCCAGCTCCAGCATACACAGGTAGCTTTGTTCATGGTTAAAATACAAAGGTGTAGGCTCCCTTTTTTGGACCTGTTTACAAGAAAACATATAGATCTATGTAAACTCTTTAACAAAGGCTGTTTGAAAGACAGGGCACTTTAATTTGAAACCAAACTAAGCTCATATGTGGCCAGCTCTGAGAACAAGCAGGGCAAACCTGAGTCTGTACCTTACATCTATGCCAGAGGACAGCAGAGGAAGGATTAGAAGAAAGGCTGTGCGAGCTCCCCCATCTCAGTTCACTGCTTTCCTCCTGTCCTTTACAGGATCAAAAAGATGCTATTTCAGATTTGACAAAAAGATATGTATATCCTTCTTTTGATCTCTCTGGATTATAACTTTCAGTTCCTGTCCTCCCACACATACCATTTCTGCCTGGTGAAACCACGCCAGTACCACTCAGAAAACTTTTGCACTCCTACAGACCAGAAGCTAGACATGCATTTCACAAAGATTAAAATACTGAAGGTGATCTTACTACCAGTAAGACAAATACAGTATTTCATATCAGATTTTTGAGAACAAATGAAAACCAGATCCATCCCACTAGGGAAAATAAGAATGAATGCTCTAGGACAAAACTCAGCAAGGGTGGTCTTCTAAACTAATGGTGCTATGGTACAACATATTAGAAGAGTAGCACAGAAATTAAAATACTGTACACAACTGAAACACATGCAAAATATTCCAACTGAATTTGTTGCGGTATTTAAAGATCAAAGATAAAATTATTTCAGACAGGATGCTTCTTTTCCGAACAACATGCTTAAGATTGTAAAAAAAAGAGCCTGTTTCAATTAAGATTTTGACATTGGCTTTTGAACATCACAAGTTTGTTAATTTTATGTAAAGCAAAATAAAATTATATTCTCAATGGACTTCAGCAAATTAAATGAAAATATTTCCAGCAGCTAACATGAAAAGGGATATCATTAAAGCATTGAATTCAATCTTATCTGTAGTTACCACTTAAACTTCTAGTCACGACACATTCATTCAAAACAAAATAGCAGATTGTAATGTGGGTTGATATCTGAAGGCATTTCATGAGCATACTCAAGCTGAAGTCTGGATTTTACATGATCACTGGAGAGATTACCTTTGAACTACTTACAAAAACATTTAAATCTCTTTGTTTTATCTCTGAATTAGCATTCTAACATGGTATTAGAAAATTCATTATGATTTCTTACCATTTACTTCCCTTGACTAGTTAGCTAAACTAAGGTGCAACACAACACTGGAGACTATACCCCTTCAAATAGGAGTGAGGGTGGAGGCAATAAAAAGATCATTCCGCTATTCATATTACATAACTTTGAAATTTATTGTACAAAAATCCCAGGTTATGGACAGGACAACTACATCCATTCTTTTTTTGCTCATTAGGATTATGATTTGCCTCTGTACTGGGGAACACAGATAGTTCAGTATATTGTTAAATGAAAAAATTGCTTTGACATTTGTCACTTCACCTTAAGCTAGAAAATGAGCATTGTTCTTAATCAGAACAGACAAAAGTACTGTACTGTTTGATGAAAACCACAATTTTTTAACTGGCTCTATGTAAACCATTCTAAGCTAATGCTAAGTCCTTGATGATAAGTGCTGCTAGGAAACATTATTGGGCAACTCTGTGCATGCAGATGGTTAATTATGACTTCAGTGGAAAACAGTTCATGAGATTATGTACAGTTACAACACAATCAACTCGTTTATCATTTCTCATGTATCTGCAATGTTCATCTATGTGTGGAGCACAGATAGCTTGCATACCACGTAAACCTTTCTGTTCAGAGGGGTCCAAATCCATAAGGATTTGTACGCCTTTCCTTTTTAATAGGAAGCAAGACTAAATCACAATCAGCTTACAGTCAAGCTTTGTCTCTGTTGCTTGCTTTTACAATTCCATATATAAAAATTAGCTAGATCTGTGCCTACTATAGCCACCTGCTGAAATTTCAACACCAAAATAAGATCTATAATTGGATATACAGAAACAGAAGCTCTAAAATTACAGCACAACAGGTCTAAAATTTGCAGCAGGGATAGTAAAATCCTGCAGCACTGTTTATGTGTGGCTGTCAGTAGCTGCACACCCACAGAATCTACTATTAGCAGTTTAAAAAGGCCAGGAAACAAAAAGATGCCTCACACACAATCTTCTACTTTTAGCAGCTTTGTCTGTCCTTGAAAGAGCTTTTCCCTGTTTCTTCCGTACTTCAGAAGGAGTGTATGGACCCCTTGCTGTACAGAAGAAATGTGTAAGCCACTCCCATCTTCTCCATACCTTGTTTAGGAATCTAGGTAAATTAATTCTTCAAGGCTTTCTCAAAATACAGCTGAAAAATACTGTTGCATAGGATGAAAATAAATCTTTTCGCTAATAAATTTTTAAACAGAACCTACTTACATTTATTAGCATATCATATATTTCTGTGATGATTAAAATCCATATACAAGGCACAGGTACAGAATGCTCTAGTCTCTTCTTCATGTACAACCTTAGTTTGTAGTTTTATTTCCAATTTAATATCTCAGCATTTCATTTTTTAATATCCCACTGCAGCACTAATCCCAACAAAGCTGCTTGCACAGAAATACTAACAGAAGTGAAGGACAGAGTTTTAGGACTTTAGCCACTGCACCACCTAGATTCAACCAAATCTTGTCTCAACAGTACCAGTGGTTAGACTTGTAACAGCTGCTTTGCTTAGCAGTCCCTGGTTTCTACAACACATAGGCATTTTAAATCCACCAGGGAAGAATAAATTAAAATACTCCTACAATCAAGACATCTCACGGCATGGCTCTGGCACGCCATGGCTATTAGAGACCAGATTTGTATCTCACTCAGTTGTTTGATCAATGCTTCCAATCAACCACCTTGTCTGGGGGGACAAAAGGGGCCAGGTGTGTCCCCACGGACATGTCAGCACGGTCCAAAGGCAAGTGGCACATGGGGCACCTGTCAGTCAATAAGGCCCACCTGGCAGCCCACCCCCACCATGCTGCCCAGGGCCTCTGGCTGGCTGTGGCACCGTCACTTTGGCCAGGAGGGCACGGAGCAGTCAGTGACCCGGTTGTCCATACAAACACCTGCACACAGGCTCCATCTCGACCCCATCCATTCTCCTGGAAGCTGCCCGCGTGTGACCTCCTGGCAGTATTTTTCTCTCCTCTCTTTCTCTTTTTATTCTTTCTTCTCTTAATCTCTCTTTTCTTCCTCTACTCTTTCCTTCCTCTTGTGGGTAACTTAAAACTGATTTAATGGTATTTCACTTAAGCTGTGGGTTGGTGTTTGCTGAGTGCAATGAAGGTTTCCTACTCCACTGTGATTCCTGCTGGCTTATAAAACCCATAGAAAGGTGTAGAAGCAGAGCTCAGAATGCTATTTGAAGGGAGGCAGGAAAGTCCTTTTGTTCCTAGTAGATCGTTATTAAGTGTAATGCTTTTGTAGAATCTGTTCCTCAGTTGTATGTTATTCCTGTAAACCCTTTCTGCCAAAACACCTGTTTTCTCACTAAATTGAAAAAAAAATCTCTTAGAGAAAAGAATGTAGCTTTTGCTCTGGACATGAACTCAAGGTATCAAAGAACTAAGACTGCAAAAGTTTTGAGTGGGAACTATTAAGGGTCTAAATTAAAGTGAGATGCTTGAGGCTTATGGACCGGGGCATAGCAATGGCACGTTGCATTTGATACTGGAGGCATGTCCAAAGTTCAACCATGTTCTAGATCTTATCCAGCACTGCTCCAGGTGGTCCCATAACTGAGAGCAAAGTTTAAAATTCTCCAACATACATTGGGGATCCAGTCCAAGACTTCAGAACAAATTTCATCCCCAATGCTGATGGTGAGCAGAGAAAAAGGACTAGAGACTAGAAAAGAATATGTAGACCATGGTATGACTCAGAAGAGAATGACAAACCAACTGCAGGCTCTCTTGAATTTAAAGTCCTAAGAGAAAACACTATTTATAGATAATTGTACAGCTTCTTTTTCTGATGGTTCCTTTTCCTCTGGAGGCAGAGAAATCAGTCAGAGCTGTTGATAGGGCAAGGCAGAACTCATAAAATTATTATTGATATTCCCCTTTCTGCCTGTCCAGACAAGGAGGTGTTAACTGGGGAGCTGCTCACACTATTTGCACAAGAACTGAGAACAGCTTTGACCAGTAAAAATGAGGTGGGATAGTGAAAATAAAGTTTGTAAACAGAGGCAAAAAAAAGACAATAACAACTTGAGAAGCTGAATGAAGCTGCAAGATGTATATGGCATGGCCACATGACATATGAATGTTTGTCCTATCACTTAGTTATATAGTCCAGAAAGGGCTCCTATAAGTATCAAAAGCACTTCGCAGTATCAATCTGAGACAGTCAGTAACACCAGCTAACTTAGGAGAAGCTGAGAGTTCAAAAGTGGAGGAAGCTTCATTTTATACTGTTAGCATACATACCCGAGCCAGTCAATGTTCTCTCTGCAAATGTAGAGCACTGATAATCCTCTCATTGACATGTACTTGTGAGTCTTTCAAAGTGGTGTGGTGCTGAACATCTGTATTGGGCCCAGCCGAGACAGAGTTCATTTCCCACAAGCAGCCCTCACAGTGCTGTGCTCTGTACTGGTAGCTAGAAGGGCGCTGATAACACACTGGTGTTTTGGCTCCTGCTGAGCAGCACTGGCACAGCATCAGCACTGTAATGTTCCTTCCCCAGTTGAGGGCAGGATCCTGAGAGGGGACATGAGTAGGCCAGCTGACCCAAACTAACCAAAGGGATATTCCATACCATATGACGTCAGCTCAGATATAAAAACTAGGGAAAGGAGCAGGAAGAGGGGTATATGTTGTTTCCAATGGCTGCCTTCTGAGAAACCATTACATGTACCGAAGCCCTGCTTCTTGGGAAGTAACCAAACATCACTGCTGATGGAAAGTAAAGAATAAACCTTGTTATTTTCTGCTTTGCTTTTTGCTTTAGTAAACTGCTTTATCTCAACCCACGAGTCATTTTCCTTCTTATTCTCTCTCACTTTTTCTGGCTGGGAAGGGGAGTGATAGAGGGGCTGGGTGGGCATTTGGTGTCCAGCCAAGGTCAACCCACGACAACACCACTTACCTTGGGAGCTGTAATATAGCGGGCATGCTTTAGCACAGGCAAGTACTATTAGGAGGTTCACTAGGCCTGCTCAGGGCCCAGATGAGAGACTAAATACTTATTTATTACACCACATGTTTCTGAACAATCTGATCTTCTGATTCATGGACCTACTTTCTGAACGCTGAAATATTTCCCCTCACATCTCAAGTTAGACCAGGTATAGAAAAGTCAGCTCTAACAAGCTCATCAAACTACTGTTTTGATTTTATTTTTTTCTTCACTTGGGAGGATTTAGGTTTTTTACAAATCTTCAGTCATGGTAGCATTTATGTTATTTATACGGAAGCTTAAACCTCTAATCTATTTCTTCACCTTTGCATCAGTCAGATGGCAGAGCAACTGTCAGTTCCTGACGGTTATAAAAGTACATTTTAAGCTACAGTTACTGTCTGAATAATTTATGAGCCCTAATATCTTAGCAGTAACAAAATAACTTTAAAAACTACTTTTTTATATTTCTAGGGAAGCCAAACTATTATCATGGCCAAGTATCAAAAATTATATATTAGCTTAGAGATTTATTACATCGTTGTTCTTTCATTTTGGACCTTTTGGGGCCCATTCCATTGCCAGAGGGACAATAAACACCACTCACTGAGCACAGCCTATTGCCAAAGGTTAAATTTGCTACCAGTACATTTTCCACTGCACACATTCCCATCTTTGGCCCATCTCTTTTCCCTCCCCTTCCATCCTCCAAAGTCACAAAACAGTATGGCCTCGTTCCAATAGTAGTCTGCCCACTGCGACATTTGTGCTTCCCAGCCTCCTGCTCCTCCTCCTTTTCAACTCTCAGTGGCACATCTGTTCAGTCACCAACTTGTTCCAGCTGTCTCCTTTACCTATGCCCTGTTGCATCAAATCACTTAGTCCTGGATCCTGTCCCTGAGAGTGACAATAGGGAATGTCATTTAGAAAACACAGTCAAGCCTGACACTGCCAGCAATCCATTTCTCTAATATTTCCTCAATATCAGAAGGCATTGTTTTAGAGATGCTAAAGGATACATCCTTGCCTAATTCTTTGATATCCACTTATTGACCTGTTGTATGCAATTTAATTTAATCACCTGCAAACCTGTTGAAATTGTCTACTTCTGGGACATGATATAAAGAGTTTGTAGACATTCACAACCTGCTTTCAAAAACACCAGGGCTTCATATAGTACCAAGATCCTGCCCTCTGTCTTACTATAAGCATGTCATTTTACTGGTTCTTTTGGATGCTGCACATTCAGCCAATTTCAACAATCTCTCAGCTGCCTCTCAGATATTCCTCTTGTGGTGCAACTGCTTGTTCTGAGCTGGCATTGTGTAGGAGTGGTTTAAATTATTTTTACTGAGAAGCATTAGATCATTTTTTTCTGTTCTGGAGCTTGATGTGCCATCTTCCTCCATGCAGCCCCACCCCAACTCCCAGTGCTTCCTAAAGTCCTGCTAATGTTCCTCACCATTAGGACACCACGACTGTCTTCTGAAACAACCTTAGCAACTGCACCCTTGGAGATTTCAATGTTTATCTCCTCTGACTCACTGACAGTGATTCCTGAAGGTTCCTTTCTTGCCTCTTTTTCAACCCAAGAAGTGACTGACTACTATTACACTTAGATGCTGCAGCAAATTAGTTTCTTTAATCATTGTTGTGAAATCTTCACGAGTCTGTGCTGTTTCTCTGATCCTGTAAGGGCAGGGTGGGAAGACACCACAGAATTTTGTCTCCTCTTCTAGATCATGATACTCAGGTTTCCTTTGCACCCATCTCACTCAACTTCCTTGAGCAAATGAAGCACAGAACAGCAACACACTGAACCTTCAAAAGTGAGATTAACAAGGACAGGAAACTGACCACTCAGATATTTGTCCCTCCCTGCACACAAGGAAACATTACATTGTTAAAAAGAAGTGGTCATCTTTCCCCAATAGCAACTTTGATCAACGCTTCTACTTCAGGTTGTGCAAACGAAACAGGCAGGCAAACCAAAACATTTATTCTCACCATGACTGAAACCTCTTCTATTATAAAACTTGCATCAGTCCTCACCAAAATACCCCTAAGATCAGGCAACACTACATATCAACCCCACCTTGTGACAGCACATATGATAACCGCACACAATGCAAGGACTCCCAACAAAAAATTGTGTCCATTCAGGAAGAAATTTTTAGGAAGTGAAGTTGTGCTGACACACCTCTGCACCACATGCAATAGAAGTGAATTATGTAGTGCCTTGTGTGGGGGAAAAAAGACCCATAGAAGTAGGGTGGGATAGAATCAATTGGGTCAGCATTTATTGCAAACTAGTAGGTAGGAATTTGTTAACTTGGAAGAGCTGAAAACATGGGGTTTTCCCCCCCGCCCTCACCAATTCTGTACCTATACAGTCAAATGGTATTTGTTCCCTTTTCTGAGAGGAATGATCTGGCTTCGTCAGGAGAAAGAGCATGTCATACAAACATCCAATATTTCTTTATTAAACGAATTTCTGTACAAGACTAAGACCTTTCCTTTAAGCTCAGAGAGAATCCTACTATGACCATGTCATTGTTTGCCTTTTGCTTCAGTAAAGTAAAATTACAGGTACAATATATCCATTGAATGTATCTGAATACTCTTGGCAGTGTTGCTAGTGAGATGATGAAATGGCTGAATTCTTTGTAAAAGCAATGCTTGAAGAAAGTAAAAAGGAATGAAGAATAGTGTTTACTTCCCTAATGAAATTGTGGCAGAACCTTGTGGAGAGTGAT
The DNA here is from genome assembly GCA_035047865.1 of Dendrocincla tyrannina. Classification (NCBI taxonomy): domain Eukaryota; kingdom Metazoa; phylum Chordata; class Aves; order Passeriformes; family Dendrocolaptidae; genus Dendrocincla; species Dendrocincla tyrannina. Next base: position 29,237,818 of record JAWWMP010000132.1, on the reverse strand, counting down.
TCTTTCCTTCAGTGGTGTCTCTTATCAGCAGCTTCATCTGTTTGCTATGTTTGCCTCAATTGGGATGTGCACTTGATGCTTGACTGCCTCGATGACCTCAGCTACAATAGCCATGGGCAGTAAAGAGTCAGGAGTTTATAATGCCCTATTCTCTTTCTAAAATGCCAGCTTCAATTTGCCAAGAGCCGGGGTTCATATACACACAGCACATAATTATGCTTTAAAGGGTTATGGTTGAGAGACATGGAAAAAAACACATTTAAAACAGGAGGGAACTATTGTTGTGAAGCTGTCACTTCTTGCAGTTCTGTGAAACAATAAAAATGTCACCCCTGTATCTCTCAGAGGCAGATTTTGAGCATCTTGTAAACTAAATCTTTCTTCTTTAGTCCACCAGATATTTAAGCATGTAGCATCCTCAGCTCACCTCATCTTGTACGGCTACTACAGCACTTGAAATTGCCTGTTACACCACTGTTATACCATATTTTATTTTCTTTAACTCTTTTGTGTTTTTTTTTTAATAACTGTAATAAGGCTCATTTGGGTGAGTAGTGGTTTGTACTCAAGCAGTTAAATGAAATTTAAGATTGCTACAGAACTTCCAATGCATCAGAGCTGGCATTCTTAACAAACACTGTTTAACAGGAACATTATTATTTATGGGGAAATGGTTCTGAAAATAAACTCCTACGCATGTTTAATGTCTTCTTTCCTTTATTTTTATTCTATGCAGCAGGAAGGATTTAGAAAAAGAACACAATGCAAAACAATGAAAGACTTGATGCCCTGTAATGAGTAACTGTGTGTAAAATTGCTTTAAAAATAAATAAATAAAAATCAGTTCAAGAGTTCTTCAATCTACCATATATCAATAGATAAAACATGACAGAAGTGTTCATTCAGAAGAACCCTAAATTAAATTTCAGTCTAATAAGGGCCATTTGTCTTCTTGATGACTCATATCCAGGAATGAAGAAAACAATGTAAATTTGCTTCGTCACAACCTCTTTTTCATTTCTTATTTGCTGATGTATATCACATTATTGAATTTTAGAAAACGATGAGGAGAACTGGTGAGTGCTTCACTCTGCAAACTTTCATTATTTTTTTTTAATTAGCATATTTGAATATGCTCATTTCAAATAAAGTTGAAGTATTCCTTTAATTAAGCCATTTTAGATCTTAAAGTTAACAAAAAGACACCTGTGAAGCCTAAGCTAGGCTGTGTTTTCATTCTTTGTCCGATAAATTTGCAGTTATATGCCTACAGGCCACACCAGAAACTACAAATGGCTCTTTTATAGAGCAAGGCAGATGTGGAGCGGTACGGAGTACCACACTGCTTTTAAGAGGAGGTGAACATCCAAATCATGAGCCATGATGCCTAGTTCTCCCATACACAAGTATTCCCTTGTATTTCAGTACACAGTGGAACTGTGGAGTGTGAGCTTCTCAAATGGGGAACTGGAAATACTTTATTTGGCTGTCTATCAACACAAAAGCCAGAATCCACTTCATGTACACATTGCTAATCATAAGGAACCCAACATGCCTAAGATGCTGCATTAACAGGAAAGTCAGGCACTTCCACTGTGCATTACTGCTTTCTGTTTATGTGACAAAAGTGGGACGTGTTTGGACATCCTGTTCGCAGTCTTTAAAAGCCCTCAGCCATCCTTTTAAAACTAACAACTGGTAAGCACAGCTAATTTTTCTGTTGGTCATCTTAATAGTGCCATTATAAAAAAACTGCAATATACTAAGTAGAGATTTTAAATTATGTTTTTCAAGGTAAGCAAAAGGAAACAGTGAACAACTAATGCAACAGTACAAAATTTCAGGTATCACTCAAACTCCTCAAACCTGCATAGACAGCATTTAAAAGCCAAAAGCTATATTTAGGTCTATGTGACAGTGACTTCTACCCTGTAAATCCATGATTTATTACTCCAGGGGATGGAGTGCATTTTGCCAGGGGAATTTCCCCAGTCAGAAAGCACCATTTACAAAAACAGATACCAGTAAAGAATGAATACCCAGGGTGGGGGGTATGTGAGCTTTCTAATCAAATTTATCAACTCAATTTCAATTGAGCTTTACCTGCAATTTACAACTACTTTTCTTTCTCGGAAGTCTTCAAAGGTGATCATCAAGTTCTCCATTTCCCGTGACATAAGTGAATTTAAAAAAAAAAATGAGAAAGAAGCATTTTTTGCACTAGCAAGTGGTTAGCATAAATGGTAGAAACACCTCGCCAACCACTACATTACCAGAAAAGAATAGCAAACATCTCTGAGAAGCATGAAGTTTGACAATTACTTTGTGCTACTCTTCACTGGACCTAAAGCTCATTTCCACAGTTCATGCCAGCACAATACCAAGATGCACATACGCCTACGTATGCATGCCAATATCCAACACCGTGTAGCATGCTGATACACAGTCATGTACTCACACATTCGCACACACTCTCAAACACACACACTATATACAAGAAAACCATGAGGAATCAATAGGGTAAAGTTCATACAGGCACTGGCTAGGTCATGGAGACCAAGATAAATATGAAGGCAACTGCTCTATACAGTGAAATGCTCTGCAGTGGGGCAGCCTCACCTTGAATATTGTGTGCAGTTTTGGGTGCCACAATATAAGAAAGATACTAAGCTCTTAGAGAGCATCCAAAGGTGAAGAGCCTTGAGGCGAAGCCGTATGAGGAGTGGCTGAGGGCACTTGGTGTGTTCAGCCTGGAGAAGAGGAGAGTGAGGGGAGACCTCATTGCAGTTACAACTTCCTCATGAGGGGAAGAGGAGGGGCAGGCACTGATCTCTTTTCTGTGATGACCAGTGATAGGACCCGAGGGAATGGCCTGAAATTGTGTCAGAGGAGGTTTAGATTGGATGTTAGAAAAGGGTTCTTTACCCAGCGGGTGGTTGGGCACTGGAACAGGCTCCCCAGGGAAGTGGTCAGGCCTGGAGTTGGACTTGATGACCCTCATGGGTCCCTTCCATCTCAGGATATTCTATGACTCTATGATCTAACTTGTGAGGTATTTTAATACTATATAAAATGTCTTCAGTTAATTTAACTTGCAAAACTGCCAACTGCAGTTAGATCCATCACAAAACTAATTCTCAAATCAATAATGAACTATAGATAAAATTACATGTTCATCATTATGAAAGTTAACCTACTTGACATTTATATTCCTAAAACAGATAGCTGGCATGTGTCTTTCCTATGAATATTGACAAGTCAGAGGGAAAGCACTGTTACAAGATTTTATGGTCAGTGCTACGACAGGTGATTTTGACTGATAAATCAAATTCTAGACAGGAGATCTATTCTTATACTGCTTTCTACTACATCCTGTGATATGTCACATCTTTCTGTTTCAGTGTCCTCAGAAGGGAAATATCTACTTGCCTCACAAAGTACTGTAAAACCGAATCAATTTACAAGCCTCATAGAATCTAGACAGTATCAATGTAAGTGGAAAACATTCAGCACCTCGCAATACGTGGTAGTGCCTTGCAGGATCAAATCTAACTGCACAGCTCTTTGAAGATCCAACAGACGGTGACCGAATGCAATCTACTTGAAGGCAAAGTTTACCTTCAAAACTTAGAAGGGGAGTGTTACATATACTTATTAGTATTAGTCAAATCATCACCTATGCCACTGGTTTACAGAATAGCAATCATGGTAAGATCTCCAGATTTTCAAATGATACTACAATTAGAGTCAGATCAAATAATGAAGAGCAGTACAATCAGATTTCAAAGGATTTGAATCATTTTGGTAACAAGACAAGCAGATGGCAAATGCAGTTGAGTGTAAAATAAAATAATTAGTCTGGGAATATGTGCTAAAAGGAACAGTCACGTAAGAAAAAGCACTATTTGGGGAAAAAATTACACCAGAGAAAGAGGAAAGGAGACTATGACAACAGTTGTAGTTTAACCCCACCCAGCAACCAAGTACCATGCAGTCACTTGCTCACTCCACACCCCATCTGTCCCAGAAGAAGGAGGAGAATTGGGGAAGAAAATAAACCTAATAGCTTAAGATAAGAACAGCTTCATCACTGAAACAAGGTCATATATAATAACACTAATTTATAACAAAATATTATAAAAATAAATAAATAAAGCAAGTTTGCAGACAATATCAAGCTGTGTGCAACTACCAATGGCTACAGGCTGTTCAGAAAAGACAGGGGAGGAAGGAGAGGCAGAGGAGTTGTCCTCTACATCAAGAAGTGGATTGGGTGTGAAGAGCTGTCCTTGAAGAACAGGCAGGTTGAAAGCCTGTGGGTAAGAAGCAGAGACCAAGACAACAAAAGGAACTTTGTGGCTGGTGCCTACTAGAGGCCACCCAATCAAAGGGAGCCTATTGACAAAGCCTTCTTGCTCTAGCTACAGAAGGCATTGTGCTCACGGGCTACTGTCCTGCTGGGGGACTTCAACCACCCTCATATCTGGTGAAAAAGTACCATGGTAACCTGTAGACAATCCAGGAGACTCCTGGAATGCATGGAGGATCACTTCTTGAGGCAGGTAATAGATAGCCCTACCAGAGGGGATGGTTACTGAATCAGTTGGCCATGAACATAAGCAGCCTAACTGGGGACATCAACATCTGAGACAGCCTGGGCTGCAGTGATCACGCATTAATGGAGTTTGCAGTCCTAAGGGATGTGAGTCAGGTAAGGAATAAAGGTAAGCCCATAAATTTTAGGAAAGCAGATTTGCAGCTCTTCAGGAAGAAAGTCATCAGGGATTCCCTGGGAGACTGCTCTCAGGCCCAGAAAGCCAGTTGTGTCCTGGGCTGGTCAAAAACAGCGTGGCCAGATTGAGGGAGGTGATTCTGTAAGTTATAGCAACATGGGAACCAGCCTCTTCTCCCAGGTAACAGGGGAAAGGACAAGAGGAAATGGTCTCAAGTTGCACCAGGGAGGTTTAGATTGGGTGTTAGGAAAAATTTCTTCACAGGAAGGGTGGTCAGGCATTAAAGTAGGCTGCCCAGGGAAGTGGTGGAATCACCACCCTTGGAGGTGTTCAGAAAATGCATAGACGCGGCACCTGGGGACCCTGTTTGGTGATCAAGGTAACAATGTTAGTTAGGTTCACAGTTGGACTTCATGAACTTAGAGGTCTTTTCCAATCTTAACAATTCTATGATTCTAAAATGGGGTCAATTAGATATAAAGAAGTTTTATGATGAGGGTGGTAAAACACTGAAACAGGTTGCTGAGAGAGGTGGTGGATGCCACTCTCCTTGAAACATTCAAGGTCAGTTTGGACGGGGCTCTGAGCAACCTCATTTTGTTGAAGATGTCCCTGGTCATTTCAAGATGATCTTAAAAGTTCACTCCAAATCCAAATTATTCTATGAATATTAATAACAGAAATGGAAAAAAGCCCCCCAAACATGGGAAAACCCCACAAGTGATGGACAATACAACTGCTTACCACCTGCAACCAATGCTCAGCCCATCCCCCAGCGGCAATTAGACCTTTTGAGCCAACTCCTCCCAGATTATGGGCCTGACATTGAATGGTATGGAATATCCCTTTGGCCAGTTTGGGTCAGATGTCTTGGCCATGCTCACTCCCACCTCCTCACTGGCACAGCATGGGAAACTGAAAAGTCTCTGACTTAGGATAAACATTACTTAACAACAACCAAAGCATCAGTTTGTTATCAGCATTATTCTCCTACTGAATCCAAAACACAGTCATGCATCAGATACTGAGAATAAATTAATTTTATATATTTTATTTATATTTAATTTTATTATTAGCTTTATTAATTTTAATTCTTATTTTAATTTATAATTTATCTTAACCAAACCACCAATATATTAGCTAACTAAAAAAATTAAAAAGGAATTGGTAAAAGGAATTTATTCGAACCTATGAAGTATAACTTATGTGAACTACTTTTTACAATCAAGTGATCCAGTCAGGAAATTATTTAATTAGGTAACAGGACCAACTAGTGTGAAAGTGCACGTATAAGCAGAAGCATTCAACACCTAGCAGGACATATTTGGCATCACACAGTATTAAATCCAAAGTCAGTAAAGTACTTTGAAGATCAAGTACACTAGGATATAACTCAAGCCTTTTGAAGTTTGAAACCACAAACAAAAACAAGCCAAGACAAAAATGGGAAACACTAACCTACCTGATCAATATTCAACAGCCCTATGAAGAAATAACTTCAGGAGACTTCTCAGTCTCCCTGTTGGAGTGGGTTTGTGTACGACACCAAAAATGCAAGGTTCTCATCTAAACTAGATGAACTAAAGACTCTAAACCCAGTTCTATAGACTTTATTATCAGTTGTGCTAGAGTAAGTTTCCTAGTTCTGTTCTAAAACAAAGGTCCCTTTTCCTAATATAAATTTCTTCTTAAAGGTTGTAAATTTACTTTTTGTTGAAACCTGGAAAAATTACAACCAGCTGCACTAGTTATATACATCACAGATCACAACAGCACAACAATGATTTCTGTAGAAGTAAAATCTTGACTGTAAGTACCATGTTGTCCAAAAAAGAGCATGACAGCAACAGAAAGTAATCAGATCTGGGATGCAGCTATGTAAAAGCATTGCAGACTTGTCAGTTCTGGTACAAACTGGTCTTCTTAAAAATTAATATAATACAAATGTGAAGATGGAAGGCTAGGTTAAAAAGAAAGATTTATGAAACACTGACAAACAAAGAACGTTATTACATATGATCACTGACACTTCAGGACAATGAAAGTTATGAAGAAGAGTACAGGCAGCCATGGCCCATTTTCACTGGAAAAGGTGACACAGGTATATGAAAAAAAAAATCTATTTTGTCACAACTACTACCTGTTGTTATTTTTCACACTAGTAATAGGCAAAAATATGTAATTAAAACAAAAAAAACCAATCCTGTTTTTGCCATCAGACCTATTCAGAGGTCCACACAATTGGAGCAGGATTCAAGTTGGAAGTGACAGGGCAGAAATCAAAATAGAAAAACAACAGAAAAGCTGTAAAAAGCAGACAGGTGGGATTAAGACATCAATAAATATTAAAACCCCCATTTCTAATCCCCAAATATCATTAATTCTTGTAATAAAATGGCAAAGTTCTTCCCTTACGCCATTAATTTCCTTTCTCATCTTAACCTGCTAACTTTATTTTGTGCTGGCGCTATCATATGAAAGCACTTTGAGTGCTTTTCTCTGATTGCACTGGCAGAGTTATATGAACCATTACCTATCATTACCTTTATTTCAAACCTGTCAGTTCTTCCTCTTTGTAGCCAACAAGCTGTAAGAAGGGGAAAAAATGTAGTCTCTGTCAGAATAAAACACATACAAAAATGAGCTGAAAGGAGCATGTGAACAAAAGAGAATGGAGAGTGAAGAAAGAGAGATAAGAGACTTGATAAATCTGCTCACTCTCTGCAAAGGACATTTTACTCCTCTACCATTTAAAATTAATGAATAAATAAACCTATAACACTAACACATAATGCATGCTAGAACTGGCTTCTGCCCATGACTCTTCTTTATTCTGCCACACCTTGTACTTAAAATACCTCAAACATTCCACAAATATTATGCAAATAAAAACAACATTGATACTACCATCTCATGCATGGAAAAATGTACATAAATTGAGCTTGGGTACATGAGAGAAGATGAGCTTCCCTCAAAACTGTGTGTATCTTATAAGGTGCTTTTCAGTGACTCCTTCAGGAGGCACACAATGATCAATGAGCAATTAGTGCTAATTAAATAGCCCCCTCTAACTATAGTGCAGCCAGTGACACATTAACGACCTCAAAATGCACTTGGATTCGGAAATCTTTTCCCTCTGGGTGTGTGCCAGGCTGCCTTACCGCTGTAAAGCTGTGGCATGTTCCAGCTGCTACCGCACATGTATGGAATGTCATTCCCATTTGCAGGAACATGCACCATTCACCAAACACTGGAGCAGCCATTACAGAAAAGCACTGCAGACACAGCTCCGAGACTCAAACATGCCAGTAAATTTTGATTGATCTGCATGAAACACCCAGAGAAGCCACATGCAATTGCAAAGTGATGGCATACTGACAGGCAGACCACCACGAAGGCAGGCAGCCAACTTAATGCAGCAGAAACACATTCCAGAAGCTTATTTATCACGCTCAATGCTCCAGGTTAGTAGTATGCCTGCCTCTTAACATCTCAAAAATAAATATGGACATAAAAAACTGAAATAAAACCTTAAGTAAAGAATCAAATCCACCACTACCACCCCTCCTCTCTCATCTAACTCATGTTACTCCCTTCATGTAACACAACGGAGCCAATGCCAGAAACTATTGCATCCTACTGGCTCTCAGTAAGTAGGAGACAAAGGAATAAAAAAAAAAAAATCCAGTTATCCTTGTGAACATATAGTGGAAGCCACTGAAAGAGACCAGAGGAAATAATATAATAAAGTCACAAAAAGACAGCTAAATTCATAGTCATTCCTAATTTGCCCATCACCTACAGACTGAACTGCAAACATTCATCACAGGTATTCAATTAAATTGAATTAACTGTCAATGAATTCTGAAGTGTTTGTATTTGACAAGTTTTATCTCCAAAGCAGAAGATGGAAGTATGTGGAATATGTGTTAAAGAATGAAGCTAGAGCATCTGCCACAGCAAGCATGCAATTGGGCAGCTGGAAGCATCTAAAGCACTGGCTCAAGGAATCTACCAAAGAAATTAACAGACAGAAAACTTATTGGACTTAACAACAAAGGATGTGCAAACAGTGGCTGAACACATACATGGATTGCTAAGCCCCGCTCATATCCCACAGGTCATTTGATGACACTGAAAGGATTCAGATTTCCCATTTGGTTTTGAAAATACAGTCATGCTCTGTAGCCCCTATTTGTTCCTCCTGGGCTGTGACTTACAAATACCTCAAGAAAACAAAACCTGATCTGTAAGCAGAGAGTAATATTTTTCCTCACACTCAATTTTTGCTCTCTTCTCTCCTTCGCTCTCTCTTGAATAACAGTGCAGTTAAAACACAAGACTTGAATCAGTTTAAGAATGTGATTTTGGTGGGGTTCAGAACAGTTAAAGATATTTCCACTGTTTTTCTAAGATCTGGCTAAGGACAGTCAAGAATGTTAAGATGTGGGGAGTTTTCTGTGACTGTGATAGAGAGAAGCACAAAGAAAAGCTGTTCCAGAAGCACATATGGTGCAAGAAAAAAATCTGAAGAATAAAGTTGTAGCTTAAAGCAGAGAAAAGTTATGATGATGGCAAGATAAATCTCTTGCAGCTAATATGCAGCTTGTCACAGCCTCTAGAAATCACAAGTTAGTAAGTAGGAAAACTAAAATGTAAAAATGACATTGTACATTCCAACCAAAAAATAATTCAGATTTGAATTTTATTTTTACTTCAATACATGTCCACTGAAGGATACAGACTGAGTACAAAAGACTCAGGTAAGCTCATGTATTTTCAACTAAAAAGGAAAAAAAAAAAAATCTTTTCATGATTGGATCCAAAAGCAATCACAGTGAGAGAGGGAAAAACACCTCAATTCAGAAGAACAAAGAAAAAACCATAGAGGAAAGAAATAATAATGAAGGAGGAAGTAAGGGGGTGGGGAAGCAATCCCAAAAGCAGGAAGAAGTCTGCAAATTACACTGCAATGAAGACACTGGAATTTGTTCATATTAGAGTTTGATGCATGTGAAATTCCAAACACTGCTAGAGCAAAATGCAGTCCACTACAAAAAAATGAAATCTTTAATTTCCACAAAGACCCAAATATAACATATCAAGCTATTGTCTGCTGCATTACATACAGTCAGAAAACATCAAGTCTTCTTATTATGACCATTATTTCATTTGAATTACAATTGCACCCACTGTCCAGGGGATAATTTTCAGAGATTCTATCAGTGCTTCAGAGGATTCAGAATCTAAAACAGCAAGCAGCATACACATGAGGAATGGGAAGATATTAAAGCATATCCAGCAACTGTCAACTTCTTCCACCAGCAAATCTATCTAGACAAAAAAAACTATCTAGCAGAAAACTTGCATTATCCCAGGCTTGGTCAAAATTTATCATGTATTCATAAATGCCCGCTTTAAAAAACAGCACATGGAGAAAATGAGAACTGCCTCAGATTCCAATAAGGCTCTGCTGAGCAGGTCTGCACTCACACCATGCACGGTCATGGAACCAAAGCATCTGATGGACACAAATCTAATGTTCTGAACTTAAAGAAGAGCATGAGAAGACAGCAACTACGGAATATGCTTTTCAGAATTGCTCCATTTCATAGCCTTTCACTGAGTGGTACATCTGCAGCTGCTACACACACTTGCACTTTCTCTTATATACTGCAAAATGGGATAACGCTGGCTGACACACAGCAATCAAAATGATTAGCTGTTTCTGGCATTTGGGCTCATACAGAAGCAAGTATGTTAAAATGTTGTCTTGCAATCAAAAGAGAAAGCCCAAAATGCAATAGGTGCAAATGGATTGTGTAATTATTTCTTTCAGTGAGCACCGTTTGAAAAGTAACCTCTAAGTTTTTCCAACAACGTGACCTGTTTGAAGACAGCGTCATAACAAAGTTGAGACCAGGGAGACACAGGTTGTGCACATGATGCTTCTCTGCAACAGCCATGAATTTACAGCTGGAATGCTAAGTGAGAAAAAAAGTCAGCTGAACTTAACTTCTCTTGTGCAGCTCTTGTTCTCTGGGAGGTTTGCAAACACAGTATGCAAAGTGACAACTTATGGATGAAAGGAAAGCCATAGTCATAAATATTGCCCCTTATAGCTACTGTTACCATGGTGCCTGTGCAACTCAGGCCACTCTCCTAAGCACTGCGAACAAAGATGAAGATGGAAATAAAAGTCCACTACCACAACTTGAATAAGATATAGCAGCTGGCAAAAGAGGAAAACACAAGAAAACAGTGGGATAGCAGTGGTTTTGGCATAACACAGCTGCCTACCCCGTGGTAAACGTTTGTAGGCACCACAAAGAACCTTTTCAGAAAGGCCTTGAAGGAGAGGTGCTTGTGGGCAGCTCTGCACCTGTTTATGAAATCATACAATGATAGCGCTAAAAAAAAAATGTTACAAACTTAAATGAATTATGGAGATTGGCAACTGAAGACAGACAAATGTTTTAATAATGCAGGAGATGAGGTATGTGGGAGAGAATAAAGAGCCTTGAAAACAAAAGACAAACACCATACATTTAATGTGACAGGTTAGGTGAAGCTAGCTGATGAGTCAAGGAAAGAAGTGACAGAGGTCAAACAGAGCTAAGGAAATTATCTTCAGAGAAGCAACTATCATTGACAGAACTGGATCAAAACTGCATTGCCAAGGCTAGAAGAAGTGTTGTTGGCATAATCAAGGCATACAAGATAAAGGTATGAGGATGACTGGAAAGGCTAAGGGTTCTGTTTCAGTTATATTGAGATTCAAGAGGTGCACATACAGGCCAAGCAGATAGCAAACAAGCCAAAATTTTAGTTTCATCACCGAAGTTGTAGAATACTTCTGTATCTTGTCAACATCCAGAAGGTGTGTGCATTTCCATTCAGAAATCACATCTTCAAAAGATAAGATTCTAAAAGACAGAGGACTAAAAAGAGCAAAGCTTTTTGAGATTATGGATATGAATTTGGATGGTTTTGACAGAAGTGTAGAATGAAGACTCAGGTAGTACAAGAAGCATTCTCCATAAAAACCACGGCAACACACTTAAAGGGAATATCATTTGTTGATCCTTATTAATTCTTTGTGTGAGCCTCACTATTACTCTGCATGCATGTGTGTGCGTGCATTAAAAACCACAGAGAAAGGGGAGGTATAGCCAACAATGGAAAAGTAACAAGCCATGGCCACTTGCAGAAGCAGGAATTTTTTCAAGCCCACACAGACAGACAGAACCGGGAGCCCTGAAGGGGCTGAGCCAGCCAATCTGATAACAACATCGTTATTATAATTTATGAAAATTTATTGTAATCAGGCTACTGATAACACAAATTTTTTTTTTAAAAAAAGGTAGGTCATATTGATCCTTAAGAAAAATAAGGAGTAGAACCCAAAAAACAATCTCATCTGAAGTCCTGGAATCATGGAGCACATCTTCACAGAATCACAGAATACAAGTTGGAAAGGACTCAAAGTTCATGGAGTCCAAATCTTGGCCTGCACAGGATCATCCCCAAGAGTCACACCATGTGCCTGAGAGTATCATCCAAACACTTCTTGAACTCTTGTCAAGCTTGCTGCTGTGACCGCTTCCCTGGGGACCCTGTCCCAGTGCCCAACCACCTTCTGTGTATTGAATATTTTTCTAATACCCAAACTAAACCTCCCCTGGAACAACTTCAGGCCATTCCCTCAGGTCCTGTCACTGGTCACCACAGAGGAGAGATCAGTGCCTGCCCCTCCTCTGCCCCTCACAAGGAACTTGTAACTGCAGTGAGGTCTCCCCTCAGTCTCCTCTTCTCCAGGCTGAACACACCAAGTGCCCTCAGCCACTCCTCATACGGCTTCCCC
>JAWWMP010000132.1:29204884-29225121 GCA_035047865.1 Dendrocincla tyrannina | reverse complement strand
GCTCTCCAGCATCTCATTCCCCGCTCTGTGTGTACATCCAGGGTTGCCCCATCCCAGGTGCAGAATCCAGCACCTTCCCTTGTTGAACTTCATATGGCTGGTGATTGCCCAGCCCTCTAATTTGTCAAGGTCTCTCAGTATTGCTTCCTGTGTCAATTTATGAAGATGTTGAAGAGCACAGGGCCTAAGGTGGAGCCCTGTGGAACCCCACTAGTGACAAGTTGCCAGTCTGATGTCACCCCGTTCACTGTTAAGCTCTGTGCTTGACAGGTCTTCTTTGAATACATTTCCAAACACAACTCCCCCCACCCCCCCCCCCCCCATATTCTGGCCTGAAGGAAAAGTCAGCACTGAATTAATTATTAAGTATAAGCCATGCTTAGCAAGCTACCTGGAGAGAGTGGTGAATATAATCTCTAGATTTTAGTAAAGTTTTTGGAAGCTGAACAAGCATGGACTGGAAGAACAGACTGCTAGGCAGGCTGAAAATAGGCTGGATTGCTGGGCTCAAAGAGAACTGCTGAGCACTGTCTGCTCAATGGTTGGCAGTCAAAAGTGAGAAATGTTTGCCAGTGACTGATACCAAGGTCTATGTTGTTTAATACCCTTTGAGCAGTAATAATGAGAATCCAGAACAGTGCAAAGTTTTGCACCTGGGTCAGAACAGACAGGGCACCTGCTCCTATGTAGGCTGGGAAGCAGATGGATAAATTTCAGCCCTGCTGAAAAGAATGTATGAGATACAGCAGACACCAAGCTGACCATGAGCTACAAACTCTCATTCTAATCACTCTGGCAAACGGAATACTTGACTGTGTCAGAAGCACAGTCAGCAAACCAAGGGGACTATTGTCCTCCTCTGCATGGTGCTGGCAAAGCATCAGGAATCTGTTCCTGGTAGATAGGGAGCATTTGAGAACACCCTGAGGAGGATTGCTATGATAGATATGTCCTAGAGAGCATGATTCATAATGATCAAGGAAGGGACCTGGGCTTCTGTAGCTCAATGAAGAGTCTCAGGGTTGCTAGAAGAGATACAATGATAATGGAGCCACATTCTTCTTGACGGTAGCAGATGAAATAACAAGCTGTCCTGACCACAGTCTGCAGCTTTGGAGGTTCCAACCAGGCATTAGGAAAACCACATTGCAAATTTGCGTCCTAGAGCTGTTAAACTTATCCTAGAGGATCAACACACTCCTTAGTCAACCACCTTTTCCCAAAGTGCAGATGCTGATGCCACCAGTCTTTTTGTCAACACTGAACTTCCACCTCACTGTTAGATTCAACAGGCCAAATATCTCCAATTGAAACACCATTTTTAAAAAGGAAATAAATTATAATAATAGTTTCATCTGCATAAGGCCTCCAAAACCCTGTACTGACTTACCCTTAAGACTTTTTTGTGCAGGGGATGACAGGAAAAAAGAATAGAGATTGAAACAGAGAGCATGCCACCCTTTCTAGATATCCAATATCCTGTGAAGTTGCCACTAAAAAGGGATTTGCAGACCTGAGGTGCTGTTGCATAATGTTTCAAAGCCACAGTCTTCCTTTCTGTGCTGCCCTTCCAGCCCTGATCTGTAAGTCTCCCACATACAAAAGGAAAAACCCAAGGCCCTCTGTTTGTAGGCACACAGTATGCCTGCAGTAAAACTGCCAGCATCTAAACACTCATGTAAACAGGTGCATATTTTAATTCTTTCTCCTGTAGGCATAATAAGTATTATTAAGACTAGGGCAGACAGCAGAGTTTTAGAAGGCTTTAGTTATATCAATAGTAAATTTGAATGGAGTTTTAGTCTGCTATAGAAGGCAGTAAAATATAATAGCCTCTTAACTGACACATTGTTATCAGTCTTATTATGGCTTTCTTCATGCCTGTCAGTGGATTATGGTAATTTTTTTAGTCACGAGTCTAATCAAAGTAGAAGACTCTGAGCAACTGACAGCTCAGGAGAGATATAACTGCTTACATAATACTGTCATGAAATTCTAACACAGGCAGAAATTTCAGCATCTCTCCAGCCCAACTCTCCTCCTAGTTAAACTAAGCAACTTTTGGAACAACAGGTTCCTTTTTGTGTCAAACAAAGGAAAAAAAAGTTCGCTGGCTTCCCATCCATACAGTATTCATAACAAGAAACTTTGTTCTTCTAGGCAGCTGGTATGTTACAGTTTAGAATGGCTTTGTGATGAGTACTGTAAACTCATCTTAATATCTACCTGTCCAGAACACTTATTCTGCTTATTTCTGAGAACCTGGTCAAATTAGACCATTACCCTGCACAGGACAAATTCCTTAGTAAGGCTGAAACACCTCACTCAAGCAAGCAAGATGAATTTACTTTCTTCTTCAAAGAACCAAGGAAGAGTTTTGTGCAAACATTATACAGTAGCTTAAAAGAGGAACAGCCAGGACTGTACATACACACAGGGTGTGCAGTGTGTAAGAGAAGACATACACTGCATGCAAGAGATAAAGTCACAGTGCAGTTGCTGGGTTGTATCATGTGAGGATTTCTGTTTTTCTCCAGCTTTGTGGGTTTCTGCTGAAGCAGCCATAAATACACACAGAGCATAAACTTTTTGCATTCTAAAAACCAGTCATTCCAGTGTAATTCCTACTGAATTGAGGGGCATAGGTTAAAAGCTGTGAAAGCTGAATTGATACAGAGAGTTCACGTATACAGAACACTGCACAAAGGCAGTTCACATCAGCTCTCCAATAGAAGCAATAAAGTAGAGGAGCTTTCACTTTCCATTCTCTTCAGGACTACCCCATGAACCTGCAGTGACAGTCAGTGACCAACTGTATCTGTCACTGCTATCACTAACATATTTCAAATCAGCTACTGAAAAATGAGTTTGTACTAATGCTTTAATCACAGCTGATGTGTGCTTGAAAGTAAACCAGGAAGTAGAACCTGGAAGTAAAAGGACTGACTTAAGAATAGAATCCTGAGATCCCACCCAGTATAATGTCTACTGAACACTAAATTTAATAAGTGGCAAAAAAAGACAAACCAACCAACCAATAAAATAAAATTGGCCACTGTATTATCAGTCAAGTGTAATATAAGAATTCCATACAGCTTCATGAGTCATAGTATGAGATCTAAAGCCGATTGATGTAAAGGTGGAATATTATCTCTTCATTGACTTTAAAGGGTTTTGGCTCAAGCCTATAGCAAAAGACATGAAATGAAGCAGTGCATAACCACTTGAAATAAGCTAAACCACTTCTTAAGATTAAAGACAAATCATTATACAATACAGAATCTTCAATACTTACTGCTTATCCTTCTGGGATTTAATGTTATTTTCTATAGTTTCTATTCTGCAGTGAACTAAGGTTATCTGCAGTAAAGATTTCTGTAAGACATTCCACCCTGCTTTTGCAAATCCTTAATCTTTTCCACCAGATTTCGTTATAGACTTCAATCTCATCCATCCTTTTCAACAGCACATTAATTTCAGAAACGACTGAATCAAACTTTAGCATAAACAAGTATAATTTGTGGGCAGAAAGCAGCAAAATGCAAAATATTTTCAAAATAAGAGTGATGCAGAGTTAGCTTTTGTGGCTGAGGGAAAGGCATTTCAAGTAGTACAATGGGGTTCAGATATTATAGGTGAACAAATACCTACAACTAAAATCCTTCCTTTTATAGGTCTCAGAATTTACTATCCTATCTGGACCTGTCATATGTTTATTTCATTTGCTATCTTTAGTGCATATCTGGAGGGGGTGGAGGGTAAGGGAAAAGACTACTTCTTCAGTAATTAAGTTTTAACTGACCAGCACTATACAACATGCATTCTAACTAGTGTTAATGAAGCATCTTGAATGTACTTTTCAATTTGTCAGGAATAGGGTCTGGGCAAATACTACATGAGGGTTTTTTTCTAAAATTCTTTCCTTGTGAATAAGAAAACCTAGCCAAACTGGAAGAAACCTGTCCAAAGCTCATATCAATACTCATCTTCTGTTTAATGCTATAAAATTCTATCTCATTAACATATGATAGAAATACTGTTATAACTAATACTAAGGATTAGTTAGTGCCCAGCAGTGATGGGTGAAATATCAAGAAAGCACTGCTCTTCTAATTGAAAGCCACTGAAAGTACTGGGATCTGGGATTACCAGAGATAACATAGTCACATGCAACACTGTAACACACACTAATTGCAAGTTCAGCTCTGGCCACACTGTGCCCTTACCTTCTAGTTACACTTTTCACTCACTTGAAGCCATTTTAAATAACACGCTGAAGTACAACAGGCTTCCAGCGTGACAGACAAGTCCCACCACTGCACAACAATCCAGTAAAATTAGCATTTTTAGTTTGCCTTTCCTGGGTGGTAAGCTCCATCGTCCTTAATGGTAGGCTTCCTGGGGGGCACGTAACAATTTAAAGCCCTGGAAGGTTTAGATGAAAGCAAAACACATACCTCTTGGTGGTATTTCTCACTACCACAGCCAGGACAGCTACTGATTTGAAGACTCATTCCAGACCATCCACTTCAAAGATAACTGGCCAAATGCTAACATCTCTTTCATATTCTCTGGAATAAGAACTTATTTCCCTCACTCCTGCATTACCATCCTATTAGGTTATGTTTGTAAAACTGGCAGAGAAGAGGCAACATGATTAATGCTGATTTGGGCCCAATAAAGGAGTACAATCTAACAGAAGGAGGTGAAAGGTGTACAAATTAAATATGGATTACTTGACACCAACTTTGACTAATGTATTCAAGGGATTCAGGATTTACTTGTAGGGGATTGAGGCTTCGAGATATTATTCTGCTTGTTTTGGGGTGTTTGGTGAAAGGGGTTGTTCTTTGTGGTTGATTATTCTATTGTTTTGGTTTTTTGGGGTTTTTTGAGTTAAGATTCAGTAATGCAGATCAGTTAGCTCTGAAGGTCACTAGATAAGGACTTGACACTGGAGTGTTTTTCTTCCTGCTGTTTTCCCTGTACAGTGCACCTAAAATAACAATGTCATTATATGCTACTTAGTGGAATTGAATCAACTATATCAGGTTGCTGTGTTGTGTTCAAATACGTGAAGCCAAGTAATGAGCATTTGGTTTATTGTTTGTCCTTTTCAGGAAACCTGGTCTTGTGAGAAACTGACAATCAAAACAAAATACCATATTATAGCCTGATGGGAGTGCTTTTGCTCCAAAAAATATGATAAGTACCATTGTCTTTCATTGTGGAGGTATCCCCCACCAACACAGGCTACTGCTGATTAGCAGGCAAAGAGAGAATGAGCCACCTGTATACCACACAACAGATTTCTGAACTTTTAAAGAGGCAGAAGTATAAGGCCACAGATGGTACTTTAAAAAGTCATTACTGAGGCAATTTGTTACATCTCACCTCAATCTTTATTGTTGCAATTAAGCAACAATATATGCAAATCAGTCACCGCATTTTACAACAGTTATAGTTCTTTTTCACAAAATCCACTGGATCACAATAATAATAGCAAAAGCAAATATTAATAATCCACATCATAGTCTCATGAGCCTGTGTCACCTTCTCTGGTCAAAGGATCAGCTGGACAGTACAAGTCAACATGTCAGACATCTTGGTCCCCACAGAGGTCTCAAAATAAAAGCTTTTTAGTGATCAAGTATGCTTATGGAAATACCCAAGTTACTGAGAGAGGAGAAAACATTTTACATTTTGGACAGTTCCCAGGCTCCTGTGACAACTGGCAACACTCCAGTCTTCTTATTTTTGCTGTTTGCTTGTGTTTTCTTATAAATTCCCTGGTTCAAGGATGAAAGACTCTAGAAAAAGTCAAACCTCTGAATAAAGTCTATGAGAAAAGGTCATACGCTTTCCAACTAGTCAACTGGCGTGTAAGAGGTTGCACTGTAAGGATTTCTCAAGCACTTTGAACAGAAGAGGTCTTATAATCTATTTATCATATGCAGTTCAAGTGCTCCAGCCAGGTGGGCAGAGTTCGGTTTCCCTGCAAAAACTTGGCTTCATCACAGTCCTCTTCATTTCCTTGTTGCTTTGCATAAAAATAATTTATTCTCTTTAAACACATGCATTTTCTAACATTCAAATCTCTATTTATATTTCAATCCTACAGGGGAACATTCTGAAAATGAAATGGCAGAAAAAAAATTAGTTGAAAAGATCATCACATCCCTAAAATTCTATAGGCTCCTGCAATTCTAACAGACAATTTTGGACCTGACAGGACAAACCATGTTGTACTTGCTCCATATTGTAGAAATTTTGCAATCATTATCTCCACCAGCAAGACCATTGTAAACTTGCACAGATTTTCAAAACAAGTCTCCTCTTCCAATTATTTCAGAGTACAAGGAAAGAAAAAACATGCTACTCAAAAGAGAAATCTGAATGTGCTACTGAAAAGTCCATTTGACTTAAATCCTAGAAGGATCCCTTAGAGAAGACTGACTCGCTATTTAATTTTTTCAATTGCCATCATTAAAGTTATTTCTGTATTCCAAATATTTCTCTTGCATGGAAATTGGTAGAACCTGCCTTCTCTCGGACAAAATAATTAGTCTGTTAAGAAAACCTAAGTAACTTCTAATAGCAATTGGAAAGTATTCATATCGCAAGTCTGTACACTTAAGCAGGAATAATTAACTGCTCAAAGCACACAGTGGAGGATATCTTGCTAGGTATCAGGTCTGTTGGAAGAATCTGATAGAAACATTGGATCACAAATATTAATTTAATAATTTGGGATTTTTTGGTTTAGTACCATACAATAAGAAAAGCAGATGTGCCATTTGTTGGCATAAGCATAAGCTGAAATATAAGTGAATTATCTCTATTCAGCAGACGGAAAACATCAGTTAAGCTGGAATTCCCATGTAGGTATGACATTTCAGGAAAAGCATAGACTACATGGAGAGAGTTCAAAGAAGGTAAACAGTAGGAAAAGTTTTGCATTAGTGAAGATAGTGAAGGACTGAAATAAGTAGGAAATACCTACTGCCAGTGGTCCTTGAGAACAGATTAGACAAACACCTGTCAGGAACACCACCAGAGTACAGGCTCAGACACAGAGGACTTGGGATCCAAGAGTATCTCCTGACTCTACATACTCTTTTTCCTATTCAAAGTGGTTTGTAGCATGTATCTGCTACCCACTTTAGCCCACCTCCACTTTTTGGTGTAGGGTAGTGCAAGTGTTCATTCACTCACTGAAACCTAACAGTTCTACCTGCCACAGCTTTGAGGACTCAAAACCAATGCGTAGTTTTAGCTGAAACAAAAAATTCTATTGGGTATAAAAACCTAGAGAAAACACCTGAATTTGTGAGGAAAAATAAGCAATATAAAGAACAAGGCAATAACTTAGGATGTATGATCCACTATAAGACTTCTTGAGGGCTGGTAAAGGTCTGAGAATATTTCTTGCTAAACCAAAGCTATGCATTACTGTGACTGAGAAGCAATACATCAAAGTTGTCAACTTATGCAATGTGCTGTACTTCATGTCTCTTTCAAAATGCATGAAAAGCTATGTAAATTCTGAAAGCCATACACATCATCTGGCACCTGACACGTACGTACACATACTAATTGTGGTAGTGAAATAAAGGAAATTAAGAAAAAGAAATTTCAAAAGTGACAAAGCAAGAACACAGCCATACTTCTATGCTCTTTCTCTGAGTTCTTTTGTCAAATAAATCACAGCACACCAAACAGATAATCTGACTTCGTTCTCAAAGCGTTTAAGAATTTGTTCATTCCTCAGACATTATTTAGCGACTCTAGCATTCATCTGTGGAAGGAGGAGGTGGTAGAGAAGCAGGAGTTAATGAAAAGGTTTATCAATGGGTAGCACAGCAGCATTAATAAGTGTGGGGGAAGATGGTACAAATACTTTAGTAATAAATAATAACTATTTGAAGTATTGCATACAGGCAAAAAGTCTCTGGGGGTATTTCTCTTTATAAAATAGCTGTTGCACCACTGCACTGATTAACCTCTTAGCTCCATTATGTTATTTATCTTCCAATAAGAACTGACAACCAAGAGGATTCCTACAGGCTTGGTAGGATGAATGTTACCAAGTTTCACACAACTACACACGAGAAACATGGCACGTTAATCATTAGTATAGTTGGATTGCTACTTATGTTAAAATCTTGCTGCATTATAAGCATAGTTTTGTTTAGCGTTTCAAGATATTTGTATCCACTTGAATAAACAGGCTCTGAGTGTGAAATCTTATGGGAGTGTTTCTGGGGTCAAGGAATTATCTAGGTTAGAAAAGACTGGAGGTTTGATCCAAAAATAATTTTTCCTCTGTTCTTCAGATTAATTGTGGAATGAGGTAACAACTCTCCTCAAATATTATTACCAACATATCAAACTTCATTTACTTTTGTGAAGGACAGGGTCAATAACATATTCATTAGGAGCAGTAATTTACACCCATCTCACTATTTACAGGATGAGTCTGTCATTGATGTCATGTGCCTATGTCAAGGCACAGAGTGAGTGAACAGCTTCGTTCTACTGCTAGAGCAAAAGTAGAAGTAGCACAACTGGAATCCTAGACAGGATGACAAAACCATGACTGTATCTCAGCCAGCCTTCCAGCACATTTGCTCAGACCTACATTCTCTGATGGCTCGTGCCAATACACTGAAGCACAGACAGAGAATGAAGCATGTGCTGCACGGAAGATGGTCTTTACATCTGGCATACAAGTGGACAAAATGGTTCATAGGGCAAAAGCTGCCTGCCCCCAAGACCTGGTAGCAGAGGTGACAATGCTTCTGTTGCCCAGGAGAAACTCATTTGGCGACTATATTCAAATTGGGTCAGACTGTAAGAGGCTATTTATTTCCTTCTTGTGTAAAAAGAGACAAACAGGTAGGGCACACACTTTCCTTCACAAGGAACTTCCCTAAAAGCCCATATACATATATATGTGTGTGTGTATATAAATACACACACACTTCAATGAACAACACTTCCTCTGCTGACTATATTTTCTCTCTATTTCCATTCCAACCCAGTTGAACGGGTTGTCAGTCACTGTTTGGCTAACTCTGAATTGTCCCAATATGTAAATTAGACTTCCCCCCCTTACTTTAATCTCCTAGAGAGGTATTTTTCCAGCATTCAAATCATTTTACTACTCATTACATGGACAATGAATCCAGACCCATGTGCTTGCCTATGCTAATAAGTGTATAACTAATGAAATGAAGATTAATTAAATACTAATGCAGAGACATAAGATAGGAAGAACAATGAGAGTTCTAAATTTTACCAATGACATTTTTATGAAACGTGGACAAACTCTGAAACTGAAGGTTAACACATCTTTGAATCTTGACACCAAAACCAGAAATGCAAAAAAGCAATACACAATTACTGGAATACACCAGTAGTAATTGCTGAGGCAAGTCAGCAGTCTAAGCAGGACACAGCCCAAGCCATAGGACATCAGGCACTGCATCCACCAGTTTACTACTGGGCAGCAGAGCAGATTTAGCCCATTCATAAAATCCTCTACCCAACAAACAGACATTCTGGACTGGATATCAACCTTGACTACATTAATTTTTTATGAATGTAATGGCTGTAATCACGCTCTCCTCTTTACACCAAGGTCTGATTTAATCTAATATAGGTGGAAATCAAGCTTCAACTGCACCACAAGTCTGTTTGCTGCCACTGATTACAGGAAGAAAACATTCAGCCACGTCCGCACTTCACTGCTGAAGAGGACTGCTGAGAAGCAATTTGATTTACAATATAACTTAGAAAAGAATCAGTTTGGTTTTAAATTACATTCTAATGCAATGGTACTTAGCCAGTTTTTCTGAAGTCCTGCATTGCCAACACTCAAAGAAACAATAGTAATGCTTTATTTCTTCAGCCAAAACCACTTCTTCAGCTTTCTCACACTAACTTTGGGAAAATCTGCTTATGACTGGACTATCTGAATATGCTTTCCTACCTGGAAGATCCTCATAGGTTTAATGTTCTTTTGAAGGTGTCTCTCCCTCCCCCTCCAATATATTTCTTTTGCATTCTAATGCTATTGCCTTTGAAATTCAAGCCACAGGAGTTCTGTTTGTTTGCTGTTCTGCTGCCCTTGGAATGGAGCTTAGGGAAGCTTTCTTGCCTCAGGTAAGAATAATTACACTAAAACTGGTATATGTTTGTATTATTGCTCAATAGCCACCACATAATCTGCACCAAAACAGAGGTCAACAAAGGTATACTCTGGAACACTGGGCTTTCTGAAGTTATTTTCTCACATACAGGCAGTGATGCAAAAGGAAACAATGTGAAACTGAACCCAGACCTAGTGTAACTGCACTGAAAAAAGGTAGAAACAATGCTGTGAAATCTGGGTGGAAGATTTATATTACTATTGACCTTTAAGATAATTCCACAGTGGGATATGAAAGCCAATATATAGAGTGATTTTCAGCTATCTCTCACAAAATTAATCTCAGAGAAATAGCCCAACAGACAAATCCTGAAGGTCAGATTTTTTTTGTTTGTTTGTTTAATAAATAGGTAGATAAATAGCATTGACAAGGCTTGTTTAGGAAACCTAAGTCAACAGTACTTAAATAGCAGTGTGTTGGACAGACATAGAGGTCTCATAGAAGACATACTCAGAAGTCTTAGAGAAGACCTGAATCACTTGGTAAGTTATAGTTGGGTTTTCTCCACAGCATAGAGCTTCTGAGAAAGTCAAGTGACACAGAGTTGGGAGAAAGAATCACTGCTGGCTACAGACTGCATTATTATGTGGCAATAATGAAACCTGGTGATTGAAATCTGCTGGGCTTACATGCCAATCCTAGAAATCCATGTAACAGTCAAGGCGTTCATTTATCTTTCCCAACACATACTTTTCCGGCCTCCTCTCCCGTTAGTAGCTTCCAAACATGCAAGGGAAAGCTCGGCTTTTTCATGTTCAAACAGGTGTCAATGTGAGAGGTGGAGAATACATGAAATTAATCCAAATACGTGTGTGGGATGATACAGCCTGATATCTAGATCCCTGTCTGAAATCTTATGTCAAGATCCATTTATAGCTTAAGTTTCAAAACAAAGGAATTGAAAGAACTCAGAAGTACTGAAATATTGACTGGAAAGAGCCATGTACGTACTCAAGTCTGTGTGTGAACATCCACATGGATTTCAGCAAAGGGTGTGTGTGTTGGGGGGTGTCCCTCCCTCCTCCCCTGAGAGGGATTTAGAACAGCAACCTCCAAACGTTTGTGTCAGCAGCAAAGAACTATAAAGGTTCAGCTATGCTCTGACCTGGTCCCATTACCGCTAGAGACATTTCTGTGCAAGTGAAAAAGAGGACAGATGACAGAGAGAAAACACCATCTACCATCACTATCATATATCTTGTTGAATTTGCCTCACTAATACCAGGGCAGATCACGTAAATTGCCTGCCCAGGGCCTAGTAAATTTGGTCCCTTGAGTGTTCGGTTTGGTATAATCACTAGCTTGATTAATCACGTGGCAGTTCCCTAATCCTGCTCTGCTCACTCAGAGCATAAGCACTGGATACTCTTTTTTTTTTTTTAAAGCTTCTAGAGGCCAAAGTCCATCTTTAATGCACATTATTAGTTCATTCCTAAAATCCAAACACCTGACTGATTGAAGCAGGTTACAGATGCCCTTGAACCCTTTGAATAATCTCAGTATGCTCCTGGCTTGGCTCATTTCCACTTCTATCAAGAGCAGTAAAGGAACAGCTTCCATTATCAACTGAAAATACCTTGTGCCCTCCTCGGATCTCAAAGATTCAACACTCTATACTCTCATCATATTTACTTTATAACAGGTCTGTATCTTCTAATCCTCAGGTACTTTTTAATATTCAGTATTCCATTTAAAGTCCCAGCTTTGAGAGTCCGGTGACTTCATGAGAAAACACATCCTTAAATTTTACTTTATATTGTGAATTAAAGTGAGTTTAAAATAAAACTGAGAATATGAACCTAAACAGCTTTGAAAAAATAGAAGCCAAGTAATTAACAAATACTTACTAATACTTAAAAAAAAAAAAGCAAAGAAAAAAGACAACCTCACATCCTTCTTGTTTTAAGCCAGTCTTGTGATCTGAACTGGGAGGGTTCAAATTCTCAACACTAAGAGCTGCCCTTTCAATGAATTCACATTGCATGAATTTGGATTCATATTTAAATGCATAATAGAAATTCAAGCCTGAACATCTAAGTGAATACAGCCACACTGTGAAGAGATAAGCTATGAATGAATAGCTTAATTGGACACTTGCAAAATTAACTTGTCAAAAGTAATTACTCTATACATGATCCAACTGGAAATGTTTTGTATCAACCACAGTTTAAAAGAGTATTTAAGCTATTCCCTGGCCTTTAAAAGATATATTCACAATATGCTGCCTATTTACTATGCTACTACCATGCATTTGCAAACCTTTCAAGCATTCTTGTACAGAGAAACAACAAATTAATTTTTGTTCAGTTCTGAAGAGGTTAGCAGATACACTGAATATATATTTTTAAACAAATTTTCTCATTCTTTCCTCTCCTTATGTTAGAGTAAAATCACCTTGGCTAAATGTGTGTTTGCTTTCTGTGTGTAACAATAAAAATGGATTTAGAATGAAAAAACTGGAGACTGGGAAATACCAAGAAAATATAACCACAAACAAGCTACACAAGCAAGTGTGCTGCTTTTTCCAATTAATGTCTAATTCAATATTTCAAAAGACTGTAGAAAAACAACAGACACACTTTGGGGAAGAGGACTCCAAAATGAACTTAAAATCTCTTCCTCTAGGACCTAAAAGAAACAGCAATAACTCATATAGCAGTAATAAAATGCTTCCTGAACTAAATAGTTCCTATCTAGTACCACGAGATAGCAGATCATAATTGGAAAAATAGAGTAGCTTGATACACAGATGTATTTTTTTTCATTCATGCATAAGGCAGCCACATATCTATTCAGAGTAACGTGTCACCAAATTTCCAAATCCAAAGCGTGCTGTTCAGTTCAGGTACATTGTATAACCTTGCAATGCACAGTCACTACTGCACACCTGGCCTAGCAGAAAGGGTCTCCTGTACAGCCAGCAAAACCACAAGAACTGTCTAGTGACTTGGCAGAGTATTGCTTTTCCTCACAGGGATACTACCCTGATGAAAAAAGCTTCCTATGCAGTCGCTTATGCATTGCCATAATCTACACCGTGGCAGAAAAAGACAGGAGAGAGATCAAAAGTATTGTTAGAACAAAAGCCAGCAATGCATTCTTATGCCGTTATCACTACTTAGGCCACTACAGTGAATATCAGGAGAAAGAAACTACTAGTAGAGTACTGAGAAAGCTGTGCTACCATACTACAAATGCTAACATTTAGAGAGGAAAGAGAAGGGCATATGGCAAAGTTAGAAAGATTGGTCTTTCAAGTCCCTTAGGCAAAGCTGTTATTGCAATTGTCTAACACATGCTACCTCCTTTGGGTTTGCTTTAGCAATGATGTGGGGAATCAAACCCAAACTCTCAATGAAGCCCCCTAGAGTTTTGTTTGAACAAGGCCAGTAGAAGCATCCCCCTGACACAGTCTAAGTATGCTGTGCTGTTGCGAGCTTATACTGAATTGAATTCCCTGCATGTGCTGGACAATGCAAGGAAGAAACATAAACTTCAAAGATCAGCCAATTTATTAAAACTTAATGAGCCATAACCCCAATATGTGCAGAGCACACAACACCTCTTACATTCCAGCTTCAGACTGCAATTTACTAATCAGGTACTGGAGCTGAAGCACCTCAGTCCCAAAGCAGTTATGGACTGATGAGTTAATAAAAGTTTCTACAGAAAGAATTTCACTTCCATAATAGAAGAATTTCATCTAATCCGAGATGATGTAATCAGTTACTCAAGCACTTCAGTCCCAAAGCACTTACTGATCGACCAGTTAATAGAAGTTTCTATAGAGAGAATTTCATTTCCACAATGGAAGAATCTAATCCCACCTTATCTGCGATGATTTGAAATAAAACCTCCACCATACAAAACAAGAAAAAAATCCCACCAAACCCCAACTTCCCCCTCCCAAAAACCCCACCAAACTCACAGCAAAAACCCTTAATTATTATCCTTACCTTTAAAATAATAGTAAAGAGGTATTCTACTATGTATTTTATACACTAGCATATAGCTTTAGAATGTCCACCAGACTGAACAATTATTCATGCTTTTCCCAAAGATCAAGTTGGAAGACAGAAACCCTGTGATATAATATGTACAAAACAAAATTCCAAGAGTCTTCAATGGGCAGTTATCCTGTCATCAACCAGGTCAAAGTTTAAAACAAAACTAAAAGATTCTGATTAGTCACCAACCTATTGCTCACCGGCTGTGTTTACTGGTGGGCAGCAGTTCACACCAATCAGAATCAACTCGTGGCACCACAGAGAGCCCAAGGACAGAATAAATGACACAAGATGAAATATTTCATTCAACTTTGTCAGAAGTCCTTTCCATTAGGGCACTAAATACACAAGTCACAAAACAGGAAATATGTTTGCACTGCTTCTGTGCATTCTAGCCTGTTGTGTACCCAAAGGCATTCACTTCCCCAGGTTGTCACAGTCTGTCTCCCTTTACAAGCTCTCAGTTAATGCCTGTGACTAACACAATAACTATCTTCACCAGGTCCATGGAGAAATCATAGTCGGGATTCAAAAGCAATGCGTCTGAGATTGCAAGAAAGGAAAAACCCAACCAACCAACCAACAAAACCCAAACACAAAGAACCAAATCCAACCCAAAGCACAAGCAAACTTCATCAAATTGTGAGATGGATGATTAATTTCAAGGGCACTGCTGGTGTCAGAAAGAAGCAATGTTTACATTTTTTATTTCGCTACAAGAAAAGGTAATGAACACATAGGTATGGCATAAACACAGTACAGAGGGTAAAAAAACCAAACAAACACCACAAACACTCTTGTCACTTCTTATCAAAAAGGAGAACATAAATCAGATTTTGCTTCAAATCCCACAGGCACTGTGGGAAGATAAGGACAGTAGGGCAGCTTTATAAGCAAAAAAGAAAAATGTACGTACCAGAGTAAAGACACTGTATCCAGCAGCATAAGGGTTTCAACATGTATTCAAGCCCACCTGGGTTACACATAACACAGTGTATAGGTGTATATATTTGAAGGCAAGGAATATATAAAAAGTTTTGAAAATAGCTAACTCCTTATAAACCAATCCTAAACAAGTAAAACAAAAATCTGTATTGTTGCATAGGAAAAAGGCAAGACAGGGCTCACTTCAACATCTGCAACCTTATTCAAAGCTTTTGAATGTTTATCTGCAGTATTTACCTTTATTTATATTTCTGCTGTGCCTTTAGCGCAGTAAGAAATCACAAAGTTCCATCTGGTCAAAAGTTTTAGTTTGCATCCTTATTGTTTTAGACAATTCAAAATAATCCTTAGTCTTAAGAACAATAAAAGCAGCCCCTAGAAGCACTGTGCTAAGCCTGTGGAATAAAATTTTTAAAAAATATAACCTCTTTCAACTGGTTTCAACCTACAAGTAATCTCACATTTTAAATAAATCCCTCTCTGAAAAGCAGAACCCTGACAGGATTCAAGATTTGAGACTATCTTTAGATTAGTTTTGATAAAAAAAAATTATTTAGACTAAACTAATGTCATTATTATAGCCAGCTTATTCCAAGCACTGTGTTGTTTGACAACTCTTTCAAACTATTCCTTCACTTTATTCATGACAGAGAAGTCAATAATAATTGAAGGTTCTGTTGATTATTAATACCTTCTCTCATTCAGGGAAAACACTTTGATGGGTAATCCTGTTTGACTGTTCAACTAAAATTTTTCTTCTTTAATAAATTTAGCATAGATCTTTATGTCCATTTTTTTTCTAGGCTGGGCTGTCACCCGGGATCACATAAATGAATATATGAAAGATTTTGGTCAAGTATTGGTTAGGTGAAACTATATGCTGCTGAAATGTTAGATCCATAACATACATATATATATATATATAGTCAGAAATAGCCTGCAACAAGAGCTATGGCTCTTAATTTAGGAAGTAACAGGCCTCAGGCATAACACAGCTCTTCGAAAATTTCAGTTGAAAATTGTAAACAGAAGAAACAGGATACACAAAAATGCAACACGGAAAGTAATAAAACACAGGAGTAAATTAGTCTCATTTCCACATGCTCTTTTCCTCTATCTTTCCTTGTTCTTTACCATATGAAGTGAAAACCAAAGGTTGGAAAGACACTTTAAAGGCTTTCTTGCAGATGCCAATACAATTAGAGAGAACACATTAGTAAATTTTAGAACAGCTGAAATATTATCAATCACTTTCTTCTGCATAATCATCACAGGCATGAAATTCATACAATAAGTTTATTGGACTCAAATTTAGATGCTTTCATCTAGCTTCTGCTGTTTCCACCGCCTGAAAGACCTACTACAAACAAAAACCACTAGAACATATTCCTTATAGACTGAACTATGTCCAAATACAAACCTGACATGACTTCTGAATTACAACTCAAACATTTAGAAAACATTGTGTATTAAAACAGTTGCAAATCAAAAGAAGTGATCACCCTGGAGGTAGTAAATCGTACTGATTTCCAGCTCAAAGAAATTAATCCCCAGGCAGCTAGAAATCACACCAAAGGTAGCGTAGTCTCACAACATGGATTTTCTAATAACTTAATCAAGAATGCAATACCAATATGGCAAGAATATAATAGGAAATCCACTTATGTCTATAATAGCAGAACTTTGCACCATAAAAATAAGAGTTTAATTTATCACACGATAGGATTAGGGTAGTACTCACCATCAGACAAGAGCAGCAGTATTGAACTTCCTCAAACACTGCCTCTGCAACTGGAGAATGAGTTATAAGGTACCCCAGCTACAAAAGGCCCAGTATCCATGTTGCTTCCACCTCAGGATCCCAAGATACAAGGAGCTACTGTTCATCTAATGGTAATTTTCAAGATGGCCAGCACCTGATTCAAATCACAGGTGTAGTCAATGCTCATTGCAGCACTCCCAGGCAAGACACACCAGGTGAAAACCAGCACAGAAAGATTGTAGTACAGGGGTTCCTCATGGCTCAACCAAAAATACAGGTTCTCTTCAACAACAGAGCCTCTGAGGAACAGTGAATGCACCTTCTACAGTAGCGTTAGTACCTATGGGTCATTTTCATATTTTCATTACTGTTTATAGGAGTTGCTTGTGCATACATATTTCTTGTGGTGTTTTTTCTAGCTAAGTCCGGCCCTTATTGTCAACTCATGAGTAATAACACTTTTACTCAATAAAATAAAGTAAAATGGCACTACTTCTCAATTAAGAAATTGATGCCATTTTGTAGGTTAACATACTTTGATCCAAGACTCCTCAAACCTTGAGACCCTTCATATTGCCCAATCTATCACTGCACACATGCACGCACACAGCAGATCATATGAGGCAGCTCTACTAGCTCCCTAAATACTCTTTCCTGTGGTCAGTAGAAATACCCTTTTCCAACCTGCAAGATCAAGTATATTTTTTTGTATCTGCTATCTTCCATTACTGGTAGTTAGAAAAATTGAATCAATAGTACAGGCTGAAAATCATTGCACTTGTTAGTCGAAAGTTGCAGAAAAAGAAGAAAATTTCTCTCTTTATACCCGTAGCTAAAAAAGGCTTTCAAGGTATAAGGGTGATCTTAGGGGCCTAAAAGTTTGAAAACATCCCTTACCATAGCTTGCTTCCAAACTTAACAATCCTCTTAATTACTCTTCCTTGTAGGCCAATGTGTGATTATTTGGGAGACTATGGATCTACTCTTCCAAAAGTCCCAGCCTCTGCTTCAAAATCTTAACAGAGGCTCCCGCCTGTTCCTTATTTCACATGCTGAAATAATACACTGCAGATAGCCTGTGAGGTATCTAATAAACACCACTATCTGAATATCCCATTCCCTGCTATACCAAAAGGAAATCTCACAGTCCACAAAAGGACTTCAGTATGCATGCTAAGTATGACTGGCAGGAAAGCAGAGTTTAGAGCTCAGACCCTATAGACTAAAATTCAGAGGTATTTTCTTTCAAATAAATAGGACAGACTGCATCTTTATGGATTAAGTGACATGTTGTTCTGTTTTTGTTCTCTGCAAAATTCCAATTTCCTCTCAGGCATTGGTTAAATTCTTACAGTGACAAGAAACTGACTCTGAGCAAACTGTCCCCTGGGTCTACCCTCTCTAAGACATAAGTCTACAAATAGTTAGTACTGAACTATTATTGTACAAATCTTTATGCAGCACTGTTTTCTTATTCCAAGACACAGCATGATCTGTAAACACACTGCAAAGTCAAAGCTGCTGTTCAGGGTATATAAGGAACAAATATGTAGCCTTTCCTACCTCAAAGTAAGCTGCTGGGAAAGGCAATTATGCCCTCTTGTTTGTGGTTGGCCACCTTCCTGTGTATGGATATGTGAGCTTTCATTTATTACCTACTGGGTTACTGGCACAAGGCTACAAAGGAAAAGGGTTTTCTAATGGATTTATTTTTTTTTGAAAAGGAATTAAAAAAGCACTGAGACAATTTAAATCTCAAACAATGGCACTTCTCATCTTCATCTAAAACAACATTACAGCTAAAAGTTGTGGATGGATTTCAAAGCCTCTGTGTTGTCTACTCCCTTCAAAATAATATGTGCAAAGGGCAGAAGTCTGTGCAATCAAGGCAAAGTAAGGCTTTAAGCAATGTGATTTTAATATTCATAAGGTTTTAACTTCTTAGTGACTATTTATGAAATCTTCTATTACATCAGGATAACAGGCTTAAAAGAAAGTCAAATGACCTGAAATTTTCCATTTTTACATCAGCAGAAACACTTTTGAGCTAAATTCAGAACCTATTCTCATAGTTGGGTCAAAATGATCTGCCAAACACTAAAATGTATCAGAGAACAATTAAATACAGAGTTCACAGAGGACAATTGTAAAGAGAATAAATTTATTGCAGAAATAACAATCATACACTAATGCTTCAGCCTAAAATGCATTTTTCATCCCAATACATTGCATAATGTATTGCAAAATACATTGCAAAATGTTCCACTAAGTCCAAACGACAACGGAGTTTTCATCATATCACAATTACTAAAAACTCTTACCTATTTCATTGGCTTATAGGCTGCTATAAGGCTTTATGTCAGGTTATCTTATATGTGAAGAAGTTTAAAACAGGAGAGAAGGAAAAGGATCATTCCAATGTTCTTTCAGTCTTCACAACATATCCGAGATGACCTGATCTCTCCCTTTCTTTATTGGAATTTTTTCTGGGTTACACTTTATTGTACAAGGGAGAGATATTCCCCAGGAAAAGGAACGTGACAAACTGATTAAAACAAGGTATATTGTGCAAGCATCTATAGATCAGTGACTGTTTAAGATCTCTCTCAACTGGTTCTTTCTATAAAGAACTTCTAGTTAACTTAATTTGTTCAAAATTAGAACATTATAAAATTAGTGCTATGGAGCGTCCACTATAAAACATTTTTTTTACTTGTATGTTAACTTCTACATGATTCTGAACCATTCAGCCTCTTATATTTGAGCTTGGGAAGAAGACATGGTGGCTTAGAGGCTGGAAGCCACTGTCAAGTGCTCGTGTGCACCAGTGTCCTCTGCTGGAAGGGCTTGGCCCTGTGTTTGTGCCGTGTTTGTGCCTCCTCAGCTGCTGGTGCCGGGGGATGACAGGAAGCAAAGGCGGCATAAGCGACAGCTAATCCCCATTTCCATTCGAACTCCGCAGGCCCGTGCCTTGGGATGGAAGGTCATTGTTTCTATGGCCTGTGACACGCAGCTGCGTACACACTTCAGATGTCTGCCTGTGCCCCGCACAGCGCTGGGTACCACCGTGTGACACCCCAGGCCCTGCGGACACCGGACCCTGCGGCTCTCGGGCAGGCCCAGGACCCGGGCCGGGCGGTGCCTCCGTGCCCTGGGCTCGCACACCGCCGCCCGTGGCACAGCGCGCACCGCGGGCAGGCCCACCCACAGCCGGCCGTGCGGACCCGAGACCAGAGCTAAGGGAAGGGCACAGCGGCCGCGCCGGGCCGGGCAGCACCGGGCCCCGATCCCGCGGCCTGCCGGGAGCCG
>JAWWMP010000132.1:29186820-29202578 GCA_035047865.1 Dendrocincla tyrannina | reverse complement strand
CCAGGCAGCTATCAGTAAGACAAGAGCACACGGTCTAAGCTCTGCCAGGGGAGGTTTAGATTAGACATTAGGAAGAATTTTTTTACAGAGAGAGTGATCAGGCATTGGAATAGCATGTCTAGAGAGGTGGTGGACTCATTGTCC
Organism: Dendrocincla tyrannina; assembly: GCA_035047865.1. Classification (NCBI taxonomy): domain Eukaryota; kingdom Metazoa; phylum Chordata; class Aves; order Passeriformes; family Dendrocolaptidae; genus Dendrocincla; species Dendrocincla tyrannina. The sequence goes on along the minus strand of JAWWMP010000132.1, from coordinate 29,202,434 downwards.
CTGCAGGGTTTTAAGTTGAGACTGGATGTGGCACTTAAGGCCATGATCTAGTAATCGCAGTGGCATTGGATCAAGGGTTGGACTTGATGATCTCAGAAGTGTCTTCCAACCCAGCTGATTCTATGATTCTCATTGATTTCTCTAAGATTTCTCATGTAAGGAAAATTTAAAAAGTTTCAAACCATTATATTTCTATATTACATTCTTTTCTGCATATGATGAAGACACTTTGCCATGTGGTCCCCCCATATATATTGTCAAGTAGTGTCAGTTCTCCAGTGTTGCAGCACAACTTTTTCCATTACATTGTAGATGTATTTGCAATATCATTTACAGTATTTTTGCAATTCCATTTTAGTTTTTGTTAATAAATTTTGTTCTTAATTCTTGTATTTCTAGGTGTTCATGGGTTTTAGTGTCATCTATATTTAAATTGGTTTTCCCTTCTCTTCTTTCCTTTTCAGTCTTGCTCCATGGGTACCGGTTGTGGGTCTGGAAATTCATGCACAGATCAGTTCCAACTCAAAACTTTTCTCTGGTTCCCAAGTCCAGTTTGCAGCACCTCCTAACTCTTTGGTATCTTTCTTTGATGCTTCTTTACCAGGAACTTTACCAGTAAGTTAAGCTACAATTTCATTTATATCAGGATTGACATCAGACGACTTTGCATATGTTTCTAATACTCTATTCTTCCCAAGATTTGACTATGGAGCTACTTTTACCTATTTGTCTAGTTTCTGGTCGTTTGATAGCATGAAATGCCTAGTACTGTTTCTTTTCAATTTCCTTACTCCCTGGTTATTGCCAATGATACTTGATATCCTCTGCAAAGGAAGAAAATTAGGAGTGTCTCTTCAACATACTGAATGAATCGTGGTATTTCCCTGAGGCCAGAGGGGATGTATTTGGTTAGTATGCCACACAGGAAATTCCTTAAATATGAGAGATGCTTAAAGCCCTGTGAGGGAAGAACATCTTAGGTTTCTGAGTGGCCATTTGATGTTCCTTTGCCATATGCTTGTTTATGTAGCTGTCATTTGCCATTTGGAATGTCTCACTATGGAGGTACTTTGCTTCCTAAGTAGAAAGTCTTTGATTTAGAAAAGTGTCAACCATTCCTATTTCCAGAGCAAGCAATTACTAAAAAGAAAAAAAAAATAATCTCTGTGAGACATTGTGGAATAATAGGTCAGAATAGCTAGCTAGCACTTAGCAATGAGGTTTATTAGTGCAAACATAAGTGTTTAAATTCACAGCCTAATTATAACTGTGATGTCTATGACAGTACTGCTGTAGAATTCTCTGAGAATTTAGCAAGTTTAATATAAAAATAATGGTTAAAAAGGTATGACATAAGCTCTTGCTATACAGTGAAAGTAAATATTGAATAGACTTCCCATTGCCACATGCCACAAGCGTGCAGAGACTATAATGGAGTCTAATTATTTCACACAGAAGCGCTTCACTGAGTATATGCGTTGAAATGGAAGTTTGAATTCTAGTTGCAGATATCTGTTTTTTAATCAAGTGGAAGCTTTTCATCACCGTAAAACAGCCCTAAATATTATTCTGAAATTGAGAATTAACTTATGACTGAATTTATGGGGTCTCAATATACGTCGTGATCCTTGAAAAGGGAAACTATCTGATACATTCACTCTGCATTTGTGAAGGTGTTGAAAACTAAGGAAGTGAAGTTTACATGCTGATAAAATTCACTCTGATTGCAGTGGCAATTCAGGGCTGAGTTTCAGACCTAACTATATGAAAATTCTGAAAACTTTGCAGAGATAATGGGAATCTTATGCAACCATTTGGTTTTTGAAGAATCTACTTAAAGACAGAAAATTAGTTCCTTTCATTTGGGGGCAGAGCTAGGTTAGGTAGTCACAAAATATAAAAGAGATCAAGTTTCTGGTTTTAGACCTTCTGCTTAAACTTCTGTTAGTGGACAGAAATACTCTTAAATTGTCTAATACTTTTCTTTAGTCAAGAAGAAAAACTGTTCTTGAGTGAACAAAAATTAGTTTAATTTTTTGATACATTGCTACTAAGGGTGTGTTTCTATTTCCTCTGTTAAAGTGTTTTAAAATGAGGCTTGGTGTGTCCTTTATGAGAAGACCCCAATACATGTGGGCTTTGATAGAGAGTATAACTGCACCTGAAAAGCAAAAAGCCAGGATGGTTAGGTTAATTTAAAAGTAGTGATGCTATGTTAAGTTCTATCAGCTGTTTTTATCTATACAAAGAGAAGAAATATTTTTATTACTGTAATACTGGTGAAAATAGAGTTGAAGGTGAATGTTATGAAATACATGTTCCTTCATGTTCGAATGTGATACAAAATCCAGTCAGTAGTTGTAACTTTATATTCCCGTTGTACTTGCTGCACAGGAATTAATGTCAGAGGCCAGTGTTTGCTCTGGAATCAGTTGGGCTTGTTTCCTGTGTGTAAATTTGTACATGGTAGTAGTATCTGAAGTAGAATTGGATTTTGAGGAATTTTGAAAGATGGATGGTCATTTTTGAAAATTCAAAGTATATGTAAAAAAACCCCCAACCAAACCAACAGAAAACATTTTAACAAGTGTTACTAGGTTATTGCCTAACAAAACTACTTAGAAGGTGAATAATTTGGCCTTTCCTTTGGACTTTGTTTTGTTGGGAAATGAAAAAAATAGGAGTTAAGTTTTTATACAGTAATTGTGCCATCCCTAGCAGAGAATAACTACTGTTTTAAACAGAACTATAGGGACAGTTTTCATTGTCACAGGGATTAAATATACTGTGTGACCACAAGATGGTTGTGATAGACAACAAGTATTTGCCACCTCACAATGGGACCAGAAATGATGGTGCTAAGGGGAGCTTTTCTGGTTGCTGAACATTTCTGGGTCACTAATGAGTGCAGGCATGAGCCTTTGCTGTGCTCTGCACAGGAGGGATGAAATTAGAAGAATGTATTTAGCTCTCCTCCATCTTTCCTCATTATGTTTGCTTCCTGTAATGATAATACAGCTTATTTTATGCTTCTGATGCAAGTAGGCCTTAGGAGGACCATCACAGTGTTAGTGTGACCATTTCACCATGCTGCACTCGTAAAGTGCCTTTGAGAGACAGCTAAAAGCAGGAAATGCTATGCAGGTGCACTCCTCTTTAGCATGAGACAGAAAAAAATTATAGAATCGTAGAATCATGGGATGGTTTGAGTGGAAGGGATCATCTAGTTCCAGCACCCCTGCCATGGACAGGGACACCTTCCACTAGACCAGGTTGCTCAAAGCCTCATCCAACCTGGCCTTGAAGACTTTCGGGGATGGGGCATCCACAGCTTCTCTGGGCAGCCTGTGCCAGTGCCTCAACACACTCACCATAAAGGATTTCTTCCTGATACCTAATCTAAACCTGCCTTCTGTCAGTATGAGGGCATGTCCTATCATTACAGGTCCTTGTAAAAAGTCCCTCTTCAGCTCTCTTGTAGACCCCCTTTAGGTACTGGAAGGCTACTGTAAGGTCTCCCCAGAGCCTTCTGTTCTCGAGGCTGAACCACCCCAACTCTCTCAGCCTCTCTGCAGAGCAGAGCTGCTTCAGCCCTCTGATCACCTTCATGGCCCTTCTCTGGACTTGCTCTAGCAAGTCCACATCCTTCTTGTGTTGGGGGCCATGGAGCCAGACACAGTACTCCAGGTAGAGTCTCACAAGAGTGGAGTAGGGGTGGAGAATCAATTCCCTCAATCTGCTGACCATGCTGCTTTTGATGCAGCCCGGGGCGGGTTTGGCTTTCTGGGCTACGAATGCATGTCACTGGCTCATGTTGAGCTTCTCATCAATTAACACCCCCGAGTCCTTCTCCTCAGGGCTGCCCTCAATCCATTCTCTACCCTCAATCCATTCTCCATCCAGCCTGTGTTGGTGCTTGGGATTGCCCTGACGCAGGTGCAGGACCTTACACTTGGCCTTTTTGAACTTCATGAGGTTTGTACAGCCCCACCTCTCAAGCCTGTCCAGATCCCTCTGGATGGCATACCTTCCCTCCAGTGTGTCGACTGCACCACACAGCCTGGTGATGTCAGTGAACTTACAGAGGGAGCACTCAATCCCACTGTCCATGTCGCCAGCAAAGACATTAACCAGCGCTGGTCCCAATACCGACCCCTGAAGAAAACCACTCATCACTGATCTCCCTTTGGACATGGAACTGTTGACTGCAACTCTTTGAGTGTGACCATCCAGCCAATTCCTTATCCACTGAATGATCCATCTGCCAAATCTATATCTTTAAAGTTTAGAGACAAGATGTCATGTGGGACAGTGTCAGATGCTTTAGACAAGTCCAGGTAGATGATATCAATTTCTCTTTCCTTATCTACCAACGCTGTAACCCTTTTGTAGAAGGCCACTAAATTTGTCAGGCACAATTTTCCCTTAGTGAAGTTGTGTCTGTCACCAATCACCTCATTATTTTCCATGTGCCTCAGCATCGTTTCCATCTGCTTCATGATCTTGTTGGGCACTGAGGTAAAACTGACCAACTGAGACTGACTGATGTGGCAAAATCTTTGATTAAAAAAGTAGATTTGGAAGTAGTGAAACTGGATGGCAAATCCCCTGCTACTGAGCACACTTTTTGTGCCCTGTGGTGATGAAGCCCCTCACCACCAGACCAGACAGCATCTTACTCAAATTACTATAAGGCTCTCCTTTCTTTGGGACTACATCAGACTACATACATTACATTTCATGTAATGAAATGTGCAAAGACCTGGTTTTTTTATCTTGTGAATGGACTTGGAAATTATCTCAGCTTGGTATCTTCAGAAGACCTACTGTAAGGGAAGTATTAGGCTATACATGGTAGCAAGTCATGCATCACACCTGCAGACTGAACTAAAATTCTTCTGAGGATCCATTAAGATTGTTGCACTCCTAGTCTAACTTAGCCTCTTTGAAAATTCTGAGTCTTTTTAAAGGTTTTAAAGCTAATACTGGGCTCACAGGAAGAGCATCCGTGATTATCTATTCTCATGATTGAGGTGGCTGACTAAAGGTTAATTATAGCTCAGCCACAGAAATGAGATAGTAGATCTGGTAGCTAAAGGCTGAAACCTTTTTGTCTGTGCCTAGTCTTTGTTGCACATTTTACATATGTCTCCTGCATGACTGAAGTGAAAGCATGATCCTATTGTAGGCAGTCCTTTGTAGGCAAGTGTACAAAGAAATAATCTAGGATTTACATAACCAAGGTTTAAATTAATAAGATTTGAATGAATATTAGCCCTACAGTCTTAAGTATTTTGAATTTTTTGATACCTTCTCATGCATTTGAATTTCATTTTCTTCACATTGTGAACAGCATCTGCTTTATCCTTTTTTATGAGTTTTCAGAAACACCTAGTAATGATGAAGCTTTTCTTAATGAAGAGAAGATAAATACCCTCTGACTTCTGAAGAAACAGAGTACAATCTGTGTTGAACACTGCTGTAGAATACCATGTGAGATGCATGGTTTTATATGAATATGTAATTTTTCCCTGTTCCACTGGACATTTTCAAGCGCTTGACAACTCACTCATTGCTGCTATCTTCTAGTGAGATTTTCATACCTTCTTGTTTTCAACTCCTTTAGTTTTCCTTCTGTAAACAGTATAGAGGGATGCATTTTGGTCCTGCTTTATCTTCTCTCACTTGTATAATGGCAGTTGGGCAACTGGATATGCATTTTAATGGAAGAGAGAGTGGTGCTAGAGCAGCTATTAGCCCGTGTACCTCCTGGCATTGCATGACTGGGAACTTAAACTCCAGACTTGGGCTTCTCCAAAGGTGACGAGTGTGGGCAAAGCACTGTGCAGCAGCTGAGAGCACGCGTATGGGGCTGTGCTGGGGAGGTGGCTCCCTGGGGACGTGACAGGGATAGCACCTGGTTTGGGATTGTAAAGGGTGTTTCCTGTAATGACACTTCATCCATCTCTTCTTGGCAGTGGCAGATACCCAGTGTTTTCCCAGATGTTTTGGGTGACAGATTATCAGACTTTAATAACGTGTACAGTTCATCACAATATACAGGATTTATCTGATGCGTTTGCTTTCAAAGGTGCTGAGAGGTTTGTGTGAGATTTTGGTTGATCTGTCAGCTATTCATACGGGAACTGAAACAGCATTTGAGACTAGAATTTTCTAGCTTGAAACTAGATTTTTTATATTCTCTGCCTGTTAAATCTGGAGATTGCAACAGCTGCTTTGCTAACATGTGATTTCAGTTTTGTTTTGACATTCCTGCTGGCATACATGTGAATTTAATCCCTTCTTGTACTACTTTGTTTTGAAAAGAAACTTTCTTCTTAGCTTGTCTTTTGGTAACTACAGTTTTAATTGCACGCACTTTCATGGGGAACTGGACAATCTTCTGATGTGTGTTGGTTTAGCTTCCTTTATGTAAGTTTTCTTCTTTTCTTTGAAACCACAAGATGCCTAGGTTGTTGCTCTCTAAAAATAAATTAGTGGCAATGCCCAAAGAAAAAAGTGAATTCATGCTTGTTTTAAACCATTTACTTATGTCTAGGTGCGCTTAATCTTGTTGCTTATTTCAGTAAAACTGCAGTAATTGTATTTAGGGGAAAAGGAGCTATTTTCTTAGAAATTGATGGTACCTTTCTGTTGCAGTCCTTTCTTTACTGATAATATTTGCGTTTGCAATGCACTGTGTTGGTGATTAAGAGTCTTTTGTTGCTCACACAGTCCCAGCTTGCTGAACCTGCAGTTCCAGGAAGCTTCTATAAAGGAAATCCCACATAATTTAGAAAAAAACTAGGGGAGTGAAATAGGCTTTCAAACCATTGCTCCCTGAGGATGCCTTTGCAGTTCATAGATCCTTAAATTTCTGAGTTCATGATAGATTAAAGCCTGCCTACATGATTTCAAGCTATTAATCAGTTCAAAGCTGTTGTGCTGGTCAGAAGAGGTCTTTGAAAAATGGGGGAGGCTGGCTTCAGGTGACTTTCAGGACTGTGTTATGGGGCAGGTTGTTCCTCATTCTATTTCTTTGCCTTTCATAGGATCATTCACAGCCCGGGGTTTACCTGTGGAACTAAACTCCTTCACTGCAGTCTGAGAAGTGTCATACTTCCTCAGTTACTTCACTTGCTTAGCTCAACTTTATTTCATACTTAACTGTAGACCATTTTTTCTGGAGATGTCTCTGCTCTTGTGCTTTGAAGTATCTGCTCTTCTCTCAAGCTTTGAAAGAGTCCCCTGTAATGTTTTCTCTTGCTTTTTGCTGTGTCTTGTGTATTTGTGAGTATTTCTGACAATCATTCTGGGTGTTTTAATCTTTTTGGCTCTATTGAGCTCTCTCTATTTCTTGTTCTTGTGGGCTTTCCTGTTCACCCTTAACAGGTCCCACTGGCTGGTGTAAACTTGCCAGTTAGGATGGCATTGAGTTGATAAAACATCTTGCTATCACCTGTTTCAGTAGATCCTTCAGTGCTTCAGTGATGTTACCTATGTATTTTACCTCCTTTTGTGGTGTTTTTATTATTGCTTTACCTTTTGCTTTACACAGGTGTTTTTCTACTTCTTTGTGTTGAGCATGGGTTTGCAGTATTGTTTCTACTTCTTTCACACAGTTTTGTTACTGCAGCTACTAGGCCATCTTTGATACTTTTGAACAGCGCAACCTTACATGAAAACTGCACATATCGGTGTCCCCTCTTTCAGAATTCAGTCAGAAATTGCTGCTGAAACACACATTAGCTTTTCTCAGTGGGTTGGGAATTTCTTAAAGTTGGACCTGTGAGGGGATTTATTAGTACAAATGTCCATTACTTCTATTATCAGCTACTATACATGCTCTGGCATCCTTAAATGTTTCATTTAATTTAATTTTCTCACTGTATGTAGACAGACAGTCTTGTTCCAGGTGACTCCCTTTGAGGAAATCCAAGGTGGTATGTTATATATATGTATGTGTATGTAAGCAGTGCTCCCTAAAGCAAAAATTTCATGGTTCCACCAATTTCTTAGCATTTTAACTGTGCAAACTAACATCCTCATTCTTCTTCTTCACAATCTTTTTCTTTGAAGATTTTTTCATTGAAAGATATTTAGGGAAGCATTGTCCAACAGTAATGACAGATAATTGTAGTCTGGGTCTTTGTTCTCTTCGTGGTTAACTGTCTTGTGTATAATGTTGCAGCGCTGTCAGGTTTATGCATTTTGCTTAAAACTTACCTTGCTGCAATTAGGCTGTAATTGGTTCCTGGGGTAAAATTAATTTCTTTGTGTTCTCTCTGATTATCAGTCACCTTGCCCCATGACTGTATTTGATTCTGAGAGGATCACGTAAATTTCTGCAAGTGGTATTTATTAGTTACATGTGCAAATTTTGCCACTGCAATACAGAAACGCTAGTGTTGCAATTTTGCTGCCAAGTTCATCCAGGTTTGCCTCCAAAAACCTTTAGGCTTGTAGAGGTTTTTTGTGAATGTTTTAGCAAGCATATAAAGAGGAAGTTACTGGTTGAGTCTCACCACTGATCTCAGCCTTATCTAGGCTGCTGTTTTTCAGATATTTGTGACACTTGATACTCATTTTGCTATGTTTAATGAAATGAGGAGAAGATGGGGGAATCATGGAGAAGAGAGTTTTGGGGTCACTGCTTAGGTGAAACAAACTAGGGATGTTATTTAGAGGAAATTAGTCTCTGTTGATTCTGCTATTCCAGAACATATTTTTTAAAAACAAATAATTTTAGTTTGCTTTCTTAATAGCTCTTTGCAAGACTTGTTGAGTATTGTTTTCCTGAATTAGTGAATTCTTGTTTCTATGTGTGAAAGGCCACCTCTAGTTTACTCCAATTTGTGTGTTGTGCTCTCTTAAGAATGCTGGGTCAGCCTGCAGGGAAAAATGGCTAATTCTCTGAGCAACAAATAAGCTGTTTCAGGAAACAGCAATTCAGCAAAAAAGGAATGAGGGAGTTGGAACAAAGGCTGGGAGTTTAGCGGGTATTTAGTGTGGGCTCTCAGATACACAAAGATTCCGAGAAGGAGCTGCAGACAGATACCCAAAACTTAGAAATAATGACAGTCACCGTGCATCAAAGGTCAGAATTTGTTATAACTCAGAAAACTCTCTCCAGGCCTACCAGCAAAGGATCACCTGCAAGAATAAACAGGGCAGGGATTGGTTTATAGCCTGTTCTGTACTAAATGCTCTGAATTGACTTCATTTAAGAAGTCAAACATTAAATCTGTTATGTTGAAGAAGACATATGTTATTCATGTTTATAAGCCTTTTTTAGGCTTTTTTTGTGGAGCTCGGTGTAGGGGAAAAAAAAGGTCTGAGAAGGTTCACTTCAAAGCTCTTGTTGACTTTGATCATGTTCTGTTACTCAGGTTTTAGCCATTGCTCTGTCCCCTTCCTCCAGCAGCAGTGGCATGCTTTCACTGGATCTTCCTGTATTTAACTTCCCCTGGATCAGAGAGCATTAGCAAAGGTTTAAATTTCAGCTGATGTAAGAGAGGGAGCATCCTTATGGCAGGTCAAAATACTGTCAACAGGGAGGGCATGGATGTTAGAGGGATACTGGACTTCTTTATGGGAACACCGTATAAGCACAGTGTTTGGTTATGGATGTCATGAACCATTGTATTGTCATTGCTTTGTCCTGTGTTCCCTGGGAGTTGTCCTGCTTGGAACTGGTTCTGCATGGTAGAACTTTGGTTTTAGCTGCTGCTGCTGGGATCTGAGGCATGAAGATTGGCGGTTTGGGGCGATGCCACAGGATTGGCTGCTTTTCTACCACCGCAGAAAACAGAGAGACCATTGAGCATTTTGCCCACAGAGGGGTCTGAATGCATTTTTCCTCTTCTCTTTCTTTTAATAACTCCATGTGGGTTGAGAAACCCATAAGTCTGACATTATTTAAATAGTTTTGTATATAGTGTTACTTTCCTGTTTTTCTTGCTCCCATAGTTCAGCATTTCTCCCTACTGCTGCTGAATTTTTCTGATCATCACTGATACTGGAAGATGCTTCTTCCACTTCTAAGCCTTCTGATACAAGCTTTCAGGCTAGCTCTTCAGCTTTGATAAAGAGTGCCCACTTATTCTTTTGAGTACACATGGAGTAATGTGTTTGGGAACTGGGTACTACTTAATGTCAGAACTGCATGGTTTTAAGATATAACTTGAATCAGTGAGTGCTGCATTACCACAAGCCGACTTTGTCACCAGACAAGGTCAGCAATAATAATAATAATGTTTGTATAGCAGCATATAGCTTTGGTACCAGACTGGAAAGGTAAAGTTACAAAATGCATTAAGTATATTTAATGCCTCTCCCTGCCTCTTCCTTTGCTGTTTCAGCTTCTCAGTTGCCATTTTATTCTCTTAAGATGGAATGCCTTTCTATTAATCTAAGATCTCAGTTTAAAATGTTTGGTGCTTCCTCCACTGTCCTGCCTTTTTCCTTAGGGATAAGAACATAATGCTGATATTGGGACAGGAAACATGCTGTGAAGTAGATGCTGGACTGAAGTGCTGAAGACCCTAAATTGAAGCCAACCCTTTTAAATTTCCCCTATAGTTTGAGACCTCAGGTTTTGGAGCATGGGTTCTTTGCAGACCTAACAAATGGCAAGACTTAGGTTGGCTTGCTTTCCAAGTTTTTACTGTATGCTTAGAGGGCTGGAGTCTGACTATAACCTACTGAAATAAATAGCTCATTTGGGAAATGGTCAGTCTTCATTTATTGTATGTACACTGTGTATGTGCATAGCTACAAGGCAGTTGGTCCCTTCTCTCTGTGTGGGAGGATGCCAAGGCAGAACGCTGCGGTGAGGTACTCATCTGCAGTGTCAGACTGCACAGCCACAATTACATTGGAACTAAGGATGTGTAAGGGTAGTTTATTTTGAAGTTTAACTCACGACTGCACTTCAAAGGACCATCTATTGCAGCAAGTTGGTACTTTTAAGATAGCAAGAATAGTAAGACTGAATATATCCATTAGTGGAAGCAAATAAAAATCAGAGTGATATGAAATGGGAGTACTGGGAAATATGATTAGATATATCTGATGAGGTTTCTAAAGATTACTGCCTTGTCTACAGAGGGTTGGCTGAGTATATTGCACTACCTCCTTCTTTTAGCTGTTATTTTGAATGAAAAGGAGCTAAAATTAAGTGTTTCTTAGGTAAACAGTCCTGTAGTTAATATGGTTAATTCTGATTTTTTCATGATTAGTAAGGTCTTAAAATAGCCAATTAATATGAAATCTACTTTATTAAAATGTGTGACCTAGAAACAAAAACTTAAAAAATTTCGGAGAATTATTTTGATTTTACTGGGATTAATACAAGGAATACTTTGTTCTGTAACATAGGCTTCCTGACTGCAAATGTTATTGCAAAGATTATTATTTTTTTGTAGAAGGTAGCAAAAATAAACTTTTTCCAGAAGAGACATCTAGATGTTTCTTCTTTTTTTCCTCCCAATTATCCTGTATAATACTTATTAGCAAAACAAGAAGCTGCATACCTACCCTCTTTAAGATGTAAAAATGGTAATTTGCTAAATATAGAAACATATATCTTCACCTAAAAGGGTGCCAACTTTCTTTAATGTATTAATATAAGGAGTAAACCTCTTGTTAAACAAAATGCTGTTAGAAAATTGCTGTTGGTGGGAATTTATGCCATTGAAATGATCGTGTATAGTTTTGTATAGGTATTGAGTAGTCTTGTATTTAAAGCCAAGGTCTTGACTAAGCTGAACTTGTAAATAAAGATGATAAATTTTTAAAAGGGGTCTTTACTTGTGAACTAAATGTGAAGAACACACAAGTACCAGAAGGAGAGAGGTCTTGGTGGGACTGTTCTTCCATTCCTTTAGCGCTGAGTTACCATGGTGCTCTAGCAGGATAAGGTAGCTACAGGGGAAATGCTGCTGGTGTTGTGATGCCATTGTCAAGGTTTTTCATGAGTTTCCAATACAAACAATTTACATTTCCTTTTGTGATAGCTCTCTGGGATTTTCATAAATACTAGGAGGGATGCTTCCATTTCAGAAGACACTATAAAGAAGTCTATAAAGACTCTTTGTGTTTTGTCCATAGCTATTGCAGGAACTACACAGCTTGCTTTCAAGGCCAGCACTTTGCTAACATACCAGACAGGCAGCTTGTCAGTTCAAGCCAGTAATTTAAATCTTTGGTGCTAGTCAAAACTGTCAACTTAATAACAGCTTACTGCATAAACAAGCTGGAGGACTTATTCTAGGTCATTAGTATGGGAAGTTTCACATACTGAATTGATGTTTATCACTGCAGATTATTTGAAAAGCAAGGCTTGTTTGAGGGAAAAGTAGTAGTTTGCTTAACAATTCTGCTTTGTGCTCATAGCCTTGATCACAGGAATGGGTAGTAGTAGTAGTCACATCAGAAAGGAAGCACTATTAAACAGATAAGTTTTGATTTTTAAGGAAGTAGAGAGTCATCTGGTTGGGTTTTTTCCCTTTTAAAGTCACACAGGACAGAGGAAGCAGATTGGCCTGGTAGACATCTCACTATGCCATAGTGGGAAGTATCTGCAATGCCTTCTATCACCACAGAGGTTGATAAAGGAGTAGCACAGGAGTTGAATGAGTAGTGGTGCGTATACAATGACTTGGCTAGTATGATCCAGTATACTGGAGACATAGACAGGTTAGAGTCATCTAAATGCTTAGTAATAATACATAAAAAATAATCAGTACTTCACAATTCTTTGTGTATTTTTCCCTAGAGCCATCAAAATGATTCATCAGCAGTAGTGCAAAAGGTTCTCTCAGGTAGAAGTAGTACATATGTGTGAATTATTTCCTTCTCCTCAAAACAGTGTTATCATTTAGGACAATGAGCTACATACACTCTAGCCTGTTTCAAGCAAAAATTGAAGAGCAAGTGGTCAAACGCAGTGTTTGAAGTGTCATCATTAGCTAACCTCGAGCTGTGTTTGAAAAATGTGCTACTGACTGGTTGGGATTTGTCTTGTTTGCTGATCACAGTCGTCTGCACCATCAGGAGCTGTAGCAAGATACCGGTTCACTGCTTTGGAGCAGTGGTGTTTTGAGTTTACCAGTTCTTAGGGAGCCTTAAGGAGTTTCTGGTGACCAGTTTTTTAAAGGACTGACTGGCATGGTCCTCACTAATTTGTAAAGCTGAAAAGGATTGTGCCATAAGGCTTTAGTAGGAGGAAATTTGCCTGTGTATTTAGAAAGATGATGATATTTTAAACAATGAACAATTTGCCTAGCACCATTACAGAATTCCTTAAACAGTAAAAAAAAAAGATAACTGCCTGTAATATTTGGAAGCATTTAATTGTTGGCAAGAGGAGCACCTACTATATAAGGACCTGGAGCTACGCTACTAAAATTAATTAATATTTTGTAGTTACCAATTTTGCTTTAGATTACAGTCAGGACTAATTGCATTCATTTTGCCATGGATCAATATTTCAAAGGGAGATTGTTCTTCCTTTTCTTCTCGTTTAGAATTTGCTTTATGTATCTTTTAAATTTTTTAATAAGTAAAATATGCCCAAACAGATGATGTGTTCTAGTTAGCCATATATAGCTACACTAAAGATCTGAAAGTTCCCTTGTTAAATTTCTTAAATATTTAATTTCTGTATAAGCAATTTTTAAGTTTCTGTTACATGAAGAGTTTCCCATCTTCTCTCTTATTACTTTGATTTTTTAAATACTAAGTGAGTAAAAAAAGAGTTTCATTTTCCAGCTGAAGACATGGGATGATGGGAAATGTACAGCTGCTTAATATGTTTTCAGAATTTAGGTTGGAGGATATAAAAAGTAAATACTGCCAGAAACATGGCAGAAAACATTCTTTATTTTATGTTCTGGTCAATGCAGATGAAGTCATGTACATTCTTTTGCATAATGTGTCCCTTTAATGGTCCTGCTGGAAACAGACTTCTTGGCAGCTATACAGTGCCGAACAGGATGGGTAAAGCTCTGTTCCTGTTTCAAAATGCTCTAAGTGTGAGCATGTCAGAGCTGCACTAAGACAAATTCAGTCTTTTTTTCCTTTTCAGTTTCATCCATTTGATGTTAGTTAAACAAACTGTTAAATTAATGACAACATATCTGAATAAAATGTAACTTATCAGTACCTTTTGGAATGAAATTTTCTTTCTCCTCTGGATCCTGATCCTGCTGAGGTGATACAAGGGTGTAGTGCTGAAAGTGATGGGTCTGTGGTGAGAAACCACATTTAACTGCTTGCTTTCTCCATGAAGGCCTTGCTGCGTCTTCAGATCACGTGGCGTTCTGCGAGAACCTTAATCCAGTGAGTTACCTGTACTGGAAACATGTATACTTGTAGCCTTGGGACCAATTGGTGCCTTTTGAGTTCTGTTTTAGCAAAGCATGTAAGCGTGCTTCATTTCATCCTAGTCAAGCAAAGTATTAAAATCTGTGGTCTGTGTAGATACTCCTGAATTCACTGTAATTCTGTTACAGGTGTTCTGAAGTGTTGTATTGAAATGGCACTGCACTGCAGTCCCTAATGGAAATCCCTTGTGTTTCCAGTTCTCACTGTGAGCTGACATCTGGTTACAAGTCAGTTGTCATTTACTGTGATTTGTCTCTTGTACCCTCAAAGATTCAAAAGCACTGAAACATTTGCAAAAGTAGCAAGCCAGAATAGTGCACACCTCCTTATGTAGTATGACAAAATGACGGAACAGCTTGTTTTTTCATCTTTAAGCTTTGCAGATTTATAACTACCACAACTTAATGATGAATAAGAACTACCCACACAAGGAAAGAGATCTAATGGTGACTGAAGGCAGGCGAAATTGAATATATGCTCCTTATAAGGCAGTGTGTGGGAGACACATTTGTTATATACTGAGTATCTGAGCAAAACCATGTGTCATGTTTCCTTAGGTTCTCAACAGGAGATGTGTAGAAGCAGCAGTGATGACGGGCCTGGCTCTCAACTGCAGCATAAACAAGAAGTCCTTGTTTGACAGAAAACACTACTTCTATGCAGATCTGCCTGTAAGTATGCAGTATAGCTGGTCCCTCTGTGTCTGTAGGAAAGGACAAGTCTGGAGTACGGATGGCACTAGGAGACGAGTGAAAAGATGCTGCTTCTGTTTTCAGTCAGTGCTCTGCTCACCTCAGCAGGATGCTGTGCTGTGCCCTGATGAAATAGGCAGCTGTATCCTGGTGCTCACTGATTGAATATGATTGCTCTGATTGCTGACTCCTTGCTTAACTGCACAATTCCAGTAGCTTAATGTAATTGAATTGGGAGCTGGAGCTGCTTTGTCCCTTAAGTTGTCCATTCCTGGTGGTTAGTACTAATTGTCTGTTAGGGTAAAAGCAGACTGATAATAGTCCTTCATTTAAAGTGAATGTATAACAAACACAGGTTCAGTGGTATAAACATAGTTGTGCCTTTTTTGGGTGTGCTTAGAAATCTAAAAATATTTAATTTCCCTTCAAAACTTCCTGTCATGGTTCCAATAAATTAAAAAAACAAACCAAAACAAAAAACCCAAAACACCCTTTATATATTCTTAAACACAGTTCTACTAAATTTTTTCATTC
>JAWWMP010000132.1:29140860-29186720 GCA_035047865.1 Dendrocincla tyrannina | reverse complement strand
AAAAAAAAAAAAAAAAAAAAAAAAAAAAAAAAAAAAAAAAAAAAAAAAAAAAAAAAAAAAAACAAAAAAAAAAAAACAAAAAAAAAAAGAAAAATTGAGTCTTTGCAATATCGTTTGTTGGTAGAAAGTGTCACCAGAAGTCTAATGTGTTTTGCTGAACTGGATATGAATGTAGAAATACTGAAATAACATACAAGAACTTGACTTCTGTCATTGCAACAGGATGCAGCCTTTTTTCCTATTTTAATGAAATGAAACCTTTCTAATTTTAAACTTTTTTTTCCTGTCAGCTTATTTGTACTGAATTTTCTGTTTATCACTAATCTGTCAAAAGGAGGACACTAGTTTTGCTTTCTCTGGTTTTGGGTTGAAGGTCAGACAACTGCATTAAAAGAAAAAAATGTGGGTTTATTTTATCTGAGAAAGATCAGGCATGTTAGTTTATTCTCTCTTTAGATGAGGTATCCCATACATCCAGAGAAGCAGAGTGGGAGATTTCTCCAGTCCCAAATTAACATGTTTGCATTATTAACCAAATTACTTTTCTTTCCTACTCTTGTTCAGGCATTGGAAGTATTTTGAAGTTACACAAAACATTTCCAAATACAATTGCTCCCCACCTTAGAGAGGGAATTATGTTACAGCGGTCCACTGGAGAGCTGGATCTAAGAAGGTATTTCTGTTCTCCTCTACAGTGGGAACTTGTGGCTTGTAGTTCCACTAATATTTGTGAGCCCTTTGGTGGAGACTCTGTAGTGACCCGCTGAGAATGTGAAATACAAACTTAGCAGTTTGAATTGCAAGTACTTTTTTTTAACTTGCAGAACTACCTTAAAGCCCATTTTGAGATCCAAAGGAGAAAAAAGTGAAATGGCAGGAAATAAACATGACTTTCAAAATTCCTTTGCACATCATAAAGAACCACCAAAAACATCACAGATTTGTTTGCAGGCCAGCTTTAATGCTTGTGCTGTTAAACTGAAAACAATCTCTTATTCTTGTGATGTCTGCCGGTTTCAGTCTACTGCATAAAAGCTATAAGGATGAATAGGAAAGAATCTACATCCGTGTGTTTAAGAGGAGAACAGTGAGGTGGAAGAAGGTGTGGGCACCAAGTGGGCTGCCATTGTCTGCAGACATGAGTTACAGGATCTTCTTGTCAGATAAGCATGGAAATTTGAGAGATGCTGACACATTTTATTATTTTGAAACATGTAATTCTGGCTTTCTACTGGCTGACTTCTGCAGTCTAAGCACTGACAATAAACTGCCTGACCTGCATTTCATAGTGAACAGTCTAGTCAAGAACCTTTAATAAGATGCAGAGTTTAGGCTAATGAGCTGTATAGAACAGATAAATCCAGCTCTTGGGGTCATTTGACAATGGGATTATTGTTACTCCTGAAAATGGGGCTTTGGATGGGAAATGGGATTCATGTTATGTATTGTCACTCACTATTTCAAGCTTTAAAAAACTCACTTTAATGAGAAGTTTTAGGACATGAGAAGAGCTGTGTGATTAGCACAGGCTGCATAGAGTCAGTTATTTAATTTTTCTTGTACTCATTATGGCTAGAAGGTCATGTACTTTGTTGCATATATATAAACTGGGCTGTTCACGGGGCCACACCATTGTTCTCCATTCCAGTGCCCTGTCATCATCTCTGCATTTTAGAGTAAGTTTGTCGTCCCTCTAAAATATGCAGATGCTCCTCCCAGTTTATTTGTGTCTGACAGATGTTTTTTTTAATTCCTACCACTAGTGCTGTGAGCAGGTGAGGAAGAAGTGATGGGGACCCCACTTCAGTTGTCAGTGATTCACTCCTGTATTTTTACATCGTTGCAGTTAATTCCAGTACCTTGTCACTGGCAGCCCCTTTTCTGGCTAGCAGCTTCCCTTTTGAGTGGAGTCCCAGGCATGAGGTGGCATTTGTCAGCTGTGTGCCTTATGGGGGATTGCAGTGTCTGTCTTTTAAATTGCTACATCGATGAAATTGTTTTCTCATTTTCTTGATTTCCACATCCCCATGCCTTCCCTCTCCTCCCTCTAATGAGTACAGTTCAGAACAGAGAGGGATATTCAGCCTGTTGGGAGGATGAGTGATAGACCCACCTTGGGGAGGGAAGTACAGTAACTGGGTTCAAACAAGATTTAACATGATCATGGAACCACAGGCATGGAAGAACGTCTTCTAGTCCATTTCCTGCCCCTGGGCAGTATCTGAGAAGTTTGTTGTCCTTTGCGAGAGATTGTGCAGTTGATTATTGAGGATTTCAGCATTAGTTTGGTATCATATGCTTACTTGTATTGGGTAGTGCTCTTATTTTTTCCAGACCTTTAGCTTCTTACAGTTATGTTGAATTCTGGACCCATCTTGTAGCTTGCTTCCTTTCCATCTAAGCAAAATAATTTCTGAATTTACATGTGCATGTGTTCTGTCCTCTTATATAGGTCACTACGGAAGATGTTGCATTTTCAGTTTTGTTCTTAGTCAACAATATTTGCACTTGACCATGCCACTTTCTGAAAACACGTTTCATTTGAGTATAAAGCTAATTTTGTTGACAGGCTGGCTATCAAATCACTCAGCAAAGAGTTCCTATTGCGGTGAATGGAAGTTTGTCATACAGTCTCTGCATAGACAACAAAATGAGCCAGATGGTGACAAAAACTGTGAGGATTAAACAAATTCAGTTGGAGCAAGACAGTGGAAAAAGTCTCCATGATGACACAAGGAGCCAGACTCTCGTGGACTTGAACAGGGCTGGTAGGCTTAGATTATTTTCCTGTTTTTCTCCTTTTGATGTCTGATGAGTCTTTAAAGGGAAATGGGTGACAGGAAACAGTCAAAAAATAAAAACAGCCTTCTCTCTCTCTCTCTCTCTCCTTGCAAGAAAAATTCATCAAAATGACCATTGCACTGGAAGCAGACGAATTACTTGATTTTTTAATGGCCAGTGGACTTTTCCTGTTGCTGATGGTTGATGGCAATTGGTAATAGCAAGTTAGAACTCTGTTGGCTCCAGTTTGCTCAAAACTATGTGTCACTCACATAAAGCCACTCAGTTATTTAAGCTCTTGTTAAAGAAAACCAAACAGTAAAATATCAGAGATGTAGTGAATCAGGCTTGTGTATAGATGGAGCAGCTGTTGGAATTTGTCAGTGCATGAGTCAGATATTTCTTTTAATTATTAGCTTTGGAAAAATGTAGGTTTTCTCTTTTAACTCAGAAATTGTAAGTAGAGAGAGCTGAATTACCACACAACATGGGCAGCAGCCTGACTGGCCTAACTGGGACACAGTGCTCTGGCATCCATTGAAGTTAAGGGCTGTGGCTGCTCATGTTCCTTGAAAGCTAGGGCCTGAAGCTAAAAATTAGACTAAATCTGTTTACAGTTCTGTCTGTTCCAAAATTAGTTTAAGATAAATGCATTGGAATCTGGAATCTGATTGGCTTTAAATGAGAGTTCTTCTCGAGAAAGGCAGCAACAGATCGGGTCCTTCTGATCTGAATGTCATCAAAGGGTGGAGGATTGTCTGCAGTTTGTCTATTAGTTTAAAAAAATAGGAAGAAAAGTTTTTATAGTGTTCTGCAGCTAGGCCCATAGTGACAGTTAGTAAATAACACATGGGGGTCTGTGGTTGGTTGTTTAGAAAAAAAGTCCAAGTTCTCTCATGTGTTTAGCCAGTTGCTCTCTAATATGCCAAGATCAAAAGCTGTTGTTGAAAATCTCCCATCTTTTCCCCGATAGGAGTTGGTCTCATGGAGGTTGTCATGGAGCCTGATATGTGCTGTGGGGAGGAAGCAGCTGCAGCAGTCAGAGAGCTTCAGCTCATTCTTCAAACACTTGGGAGCAGCCAGGCAGTCATGGCAGGTACTGAGGGGGGAAGGGCATGTTCCCTTGTCACCAGTAATTCTCTGCATTTGCAGGAGTTTTGCAGCTTCTGGTTATTTTGCTCTGTGGTTGCTTGTAATGCATAGCCTTTTGTAGCTGTTGTTTTTACAATCATCGGAGCCTGTCCTAATGTCTGCCGTGCTTCAAGTCTTCTTATAGGCCTGCCTTTGTCTGCAGAGCTTTGCTGTGCTGGATATTATATTTCCTCACAAAGTAATTTTACAGGATAAACCTAGGCAGGAAAAAATGTCCCAGGGTTCTTGTGGTGTTTCTCCCTGCCTCTTTCCATCTTGCTTGCCACAGCACTGCAGCATAGAAAATCTGTAGTAGGGATTAATTGTAGAGTATGGAAGTTAAGGGACAAAGCAGTGAAAGCATGGATCATCTTTTAAGTTGTGTGTCAGGTCTCAGCTAGCCATGAAATCGGTGTAGGCAGTAAACTTGGGCTGGTGTTGTGGATGAGATGGAGTAAATGACAGCATGTAGCAGACATGGGTGCTGGCATTCATTTTCGCCAAGATCACCTATCTTTCTGAGACTGCTTCCTCTTGTAGGAACCCCTGCTTCTGGCACCAGCTTTTTCTGAAACTTTAAGGCCCCAGCTTTCACAATAGCTGATGTGCAGAAGCATAGCCTGTGTTCAGCCTCCTGACTGGTGATTCTGTCTCATGTGTCCCTATTAATTGAAAAAATTCAGGTCCCGCCATTTTTCCTCAGTCCTAATGTTACCAAAATCTACCATCAGCCCAGTTACAGCTTGCATACAGCAGGCTTCTGATTAAGAATCTAAAAGAATGGTTTCAGGCATTCATCCCTTCCACACATATACATAATTATCAGCTGCTTATTAGTGTTCACAGTGTAAGCTATATTTTTGCCTGTGACAGTTGGCCTCACTGTCTGGCAAAAAATTCTGTCCATTTTATGAGTGGATGTTTCCTAGAGAACTGAGTCAGAGTGGTCCATGTATCACCCAATAAATGGGATTCAGTAAATGTTGACTAGTGATGCAAATTTAATTTAACATGGGGGGGAATAGTAATTGTTAGACATTATCTGTTTCTCTGAATCTCTTCTCACAGTAGTGTCCCACACGTCAAATGAGGCACAGTTGTCACTATTAAGCAGCCAGTTTGCATGCTTCTTCAAGGACCTTGGTGGGTGCACATATATACCATCACTTATAACTACTGAATTTGGCCCAAAGATTGCCATTGGAATTGCATTATGATATCTTTTGTCACAGGGAGATTTCTGACTTTATAGGAGTATTGGAAATATTTTTCTTCCAGGATAGATGGCTTTAAAAGTATTTGGATTTTTTTCAAGGTGAAGGTTTTAGGGGCGTTCTGCTGTGGTCTTCCTTCATCATAATTACATTCTTTCAAATAAAGGCTTTACATCCTCATAATTTGCTTTCATTCTGCTTGCAAGTACGGTGAAGTGCCCAGTTTTATCAGGTGTTATTTCATTAACAACAAACAGATGAAAAGATGATTTCATTGCAGAGTGAAAGGAAAGTAAGCTGGGCTTAAAGGAAAAACACCTTTTTTTAAGAACATTTGCAGCCTGGCTCTCCTTTTGCTTATACCTGATTAACTGTATTGTTCGGTCATGTTAACACCTGCATATAAGTAGAAACAGGCCATGTTTCAAAGTGAAACAAGGGCAGGGCAAGGCTATTCCTCTTTTGGAACAAGTACTCGTTTCACCCCAGAGAGGGAGCCCATGCGAAACACTTCACTTGAAAGAGATGTTGGGTCATTCCAACACCTTTGTCCTTCATTTGCATGTTTGGCAAGACTCTATGAAGACAGAGGAAATTAGTATGCTGTCGTCCAGCCTGCTTTTACAAATTGCACGAAGGCCTTTCTGGTCAGTTTAAATCTATTGACTGGAAGGGGTTCTGAAGCCGTAGCCATCTTCACAAGTTTTACTAAGCTGTTTTGCATTCTTTTTAATAATGCTACTATATCTACACAGTAGTTGTTTTGGGGTTTTTAAACCTGTATTTGAAATAAAAAAAACCCCAAATTTTAAAAAAAAAACCAGGGAAAGGCTACAGGTGTAATACAGGAAAAATACTGGTTCTTAACATTCCAGGATGTAATACAACCTCTACTGTTTGTTTATTCCCAGCAGTTGATAATTGTGACAAGCCTTTTTTAATCAGAAGGGATGTCTTGAGAGGGACAGTACTTAGAAAGATAAAATTATGAGGTTTCTTGTGGTTGAGTCACTAAAAATCTCTAAGGACATTAGTCCATTTTGGACTAAAAGTTCAGAATACTTTTATATAAAACTTTGTATTCAGTTTCAGCTTTTGGCAGCCAGGGATATTTTGGAGGGTAGGATTGCAGTTTCTTGAAGGAGAGGAAGAAAATTACCAAAAAAAATCCACTGCTTCTTGCATTTTGTCCTTGAGCTGTAAATTTCCAAGAACACCTTAGTAAATCTGTTCAACGTAACCTTAAGTTCTTGTGTGCCATGCCAGGGTAGTATCTATCCATCAAATTGTAATCCCAAAAGATATTTTTATGCTGCTTTGAGAGGAATGGAAGCTCACAATCCACCACTTTGCTAGTCTAATTCTGCCCTTTATTTAAGAGCTGTGAATCAGAAGCTCTTTCACTGTATGGCTTAGAGGATCTGTGCTGCACTGCACCATGCAGTTTTCTGAGAGGAGTTATAAGCAATGATTTAAAAAAATAAAAAAACGCAAGCATTATTCTCAGAAATATTTTGAATGATTCAAGGCAGTGCCTTGAGGTGGAATCACAAGCAGAAAGCTATGATGAAGTGGCTGTTACTCCTTTCTGAACACAGAGCAGTCTGCAATTAATGCTCTGCACATAACATGCAGTTTATTAATGCATGCCAAGGTTTTTAACTCTAGTGTACAGGGCAGACTGTTCTGTTGATAAAATTTTCTTTTACAGAGGGTCAGCTGAGAGTGGATGCCAATGTTTCTGTGCATCACCCTGGAGAGCCTTATGGAGTGAGGACTGAAGTGAAGAATATCAATAGCGTACGATTTCTGGCAAAAGCAATAGGTAAATGGTGGTTGCTTCATTACAAGAGCACTGTAGATACTTTATGTGGTCTGAGATGAAATATGTTGGGCTCCTGAATGCAGGGATTGGCCTTAAATGCCCTGACTATCTTCATCTCGGTGTCTCTTCCATACCCGTGTGTACAGAAGTCTCATTTAAGCTCAGGCTGGGGCCTTCAGACTTTGCCTGAGCTGCTACGTCATAGGTTTGCCAGTCCTGTCTTCTAGAGGGCCTTGGACATGTTCTGTAGTCCTGGTCCCAGACCTGTCTCAGGACTTAACTCCTGCTGCTTCTGACTGAGCTCCCTGAATTTACCTGGACAGAGCTCATCCCCTCACTTTGACTGAGGCTGTCAGTGGACCTTTGTTAGTAGCACACCCCTGCCCACACTGGTCAGACTAGTGGGACTGAGGGCACTGCCTGGGCTCTGGTCACCTTTGACTCTGGGCTTATCCCTCTTTATGGAGCAGCCCCACTTTTGCTGTTCCCTGACAGAGTAAGTCTTACTATGGGGTACTCTGGGAATAGCAGCTGTATTAGTCTGCAGGTTTTTTTCAGAGGTAAACCCTCTGCCTTTCAGAAGAACAAAGCGGATGATTCAGTGACTAGCATATTTAGTACTGAAATATGGTAGCAATGGTTTCGTGTCCTCCAATGGACATGATTGCTTTCCACTGAGTGTAGTACGTCGTGTGTGAAAAGTTCAGATGCAGCTTGGGTATGAGCAAGAAAAGCTGGTTGTTACCTCTCCAAAAGAAAACTGAACTGGGTGACTGCAAGGTTGCTGGGACTGTATGGCTTGGCTGCAGTGCCCGGGAGAAAACGGTTTCCATTCAATGGAAATTAAAGAAGATGAGGAAAACACACAAAGAAAGCAGCAGTGCTGGAGAGAGAGACAGTGACTGATAATACTGCCTGTAACTACTGCTGTTGATTTCATTAAGGTTAAAATAACAAACTATTTCATTGTTGCATAGCAATGAAAAATGAAATAGTGGAGTGCACACAAGCTAACAGTGCAGTCTAACAAGCTTACTCTTTTTTCTTTTGTTACTGTCAGACTATGAAATACAGAGGCAAATTGAAGAACTTGAAAATGGAGGAACAATTCTGAATGAAACTAGAGCCTTCGATTCCAAGCTTGGGTGAGTTTTTATTTTGGAGGAACATGGGAATAGCCACTTTACAGTGCCACGGGTACTTAGTGACATGATCAGGAGATGTATTACAGTATTGCTCATCTTTTGTCTTCTAAAGCTAATGTTCACAAGTGTAGTCTCCTCACGGGTAAGTAATTGAACATTGAGGCTTTTTCACAACAGATTGTGTGCTGCATCAAGTATTGTATGTGTGAAAATACCTGCCCTCTTACTTGCACGCATTCTTTGAAGTGGTTTTAAGAGGCTCTCCTGATCGTCATGAGGCAGAGTTTTTTGTTTTGTGTTTTTGCCATAAAACTAATTCTGTTGTGTACCTCTTACCACATCTTGTTTTGCTTTTATTTTAGGTGCACGGTACCAATGAGAGACAAAGAAGGAAAACAGGATTATCGGTATTTATTTAAATAAAGTTAACATTTCACAAACTGAGAATTTATTAAATGTCTTAGTGTAGTCATTGTAATGAGGATGTAAAGTTAGTATAATGAGTATGTCTTGGAAGTTTACATTCTACTGGAAGGGGCAGAGATGTATCAAAATCAGTGCTAGTCTGAGCAGTCCAGATCTAGAACTGTATCTCATCTTTGCTAAAACCCCTAGGCCTTTCCCAAAGACTGAGTTGGGGTACTTGAGTTGAAGTGGGTAAATTGAAGTTTACTTTGGGGACAGTACAAGTGTATTCTTAAGCATGTCTGATATAAACATAAGAATATTCTGAGTTCAGCATTGCTCCTGCTTCAAGTAAGTACTGACAGAAATGGTTTTTAAGACAGCAGGCCCTGCGTCTTCATGATTAGGTCACAGATCACTGTTTGAAAATCATGTCTGCTATTGAAAGGGTGTCAGCATTCATAAGCAAGTTTCTACCTTGAAACTTTGCCTTCCACCTGTGTGAGATGACAGCCATGGAGCCATGAACAGTCACCCAGGAAGGATTTAGCTGTAGGGCAAGGGGGCAAGGCATGAGTCCTGTTGGGAAGCAGTCTGCTGGGAACAAGTGCTGAGGCAACACTGCAAGGCAGAAGCACACCTGCTTAGGGTCATCTTGGTGTTCATCCTCCTAGTAGTTCCCTAGTTTTACATCCCAGAGATAGTCTTCATGTTATTCCCAGTGTTCACCTCCCGGGTGGGGAATTGTTCTGCAGGCAAACTTTTAGAGCCTCTTAGCTTTGGCTTCTCTGCATATATTCTACCACTGATCTTCCTACAGCAGAGCAATGATTTTGAAAACATCCTACAAACTTTGAATTTAAATCCACTATTTAAAGTGTGGCTTTGTAGAAATGCAGTGGTGATCACTTTGTGAATTCCTTGTTATGGAGGGCTGGCACAAGGTTAATTTAAAAAGATTAATTTGAATAAATGCAAAAAAAATGCATTAAAATCTAGGCAAAACTGATGAGTCTAAGATATTTCAAATAAAGACCATAAAGCTTATTACTAAGACTAAGATTATGATCAGTATTAAACTGTAAACTGTGTTTTTCAGGGTTTTTTTATAACCTACTGCTGCACATCATACATTAAACTTAAAATCTATGTTTAGAGAGATTCAAAGTATAAAATATTATAGTAAATGTAGAGGGTGCCCAATGCCCCTTATTCTGATGGTTTTGAACCCCTCACTTGATCATGTAAGAGTGAAGTTTCTGCTTCCATCACAGTTACCTGAGTATTTTGAATTAGCCTTCTCTTTAAGGGAGCCTTTTGTTCTGTGATGGCACTCTGCAGAGCACAGTAACTTTGCTTTTAGCACAGCATGGGATTTCATCAAGATTTCTGAAGTTTGTCTGGAAAAGGTTACAACCTGCCCAGATCACTCCTGGCAGTTGGCTCTCAACCTTAGTTCTTCCCTGCCAGTCCACTCCTGTTTTTGCCCAGGTCCACAGTTCATACTTGATGCCAAAAGGAGTGGCTTATTTCCAGATCTATTACTAGTGGTGTTATTGGGGGGGGTTATTATTGTTTTGGGTGCAGAAGAGTTTTAATTACCCCTTTTCTATTATGAATTCTTTGGCAATTGGTGGCAAATACTCAAAGAAAGAAAGTAGACATTTTGACGTTCAGGGCCTGGTCCTTTTCTCCTTACCAGTGATATACAAGTCATGATTTTTTAATGTTTTGTTTAGTTGAAAGAGTGATACAACTTTCAGGGAAGTATAAACTTGTGTTTTAAGTTTCATTCCTTGTTGTTTAGCTTCTGAGAGAAATTATAAAGGAGTTTTTCTTCATTTTTACTAGGTTCATGCCAGAGCCAAACCTTCCTCCACTGATTCTGTATGATGCAAAATCTTTGCCAGCTAATACGAACCATCAGCAAGTAATAAATATTGATTGGATTCATGAGAGACTTCCTGACCTTCCCAGTGTGAAGAGAGAAAAGCTTGTTGAACAGTATGGGATACTTCCTGAACACAGCTTTACCTTACTGGTAGGTCTATTGATCCACTGCTAAAATAAGCCTAGAAACTTCAAAGTTTCATGGTTCTTGGAAAGATTTACCCATGTTGTATTAACCAGCTGTCAGTCCTCGGGGGTGTTTTTATTTGCAAGTATGTCCAATGCCTACTTTTTACCAAGGAACCATATACATAGAATGGTGGAGAAAACAAACGAGGCATTGTGCACCTAGAAGTGTTTCTCACACAAAGTGCAGTCAAATAACTATTATTTAATATTGATCTTGTCTTCCTACACGTCAGTGACTGACTGCAGCAAATGTACAACTGCTGGTTACAGACCCTTGTCTGCAAGTGCCTACTCTTCATCTTTGGGCCTGGTACGAGGCTGGGCACATTGACCATGTTTAACGAATACGAATCAAAATCCAGAATCTAAATCTTTCAGCTTCATATTGATCTACCTTCCAGATTATTTTGGAAAAAGACCCCAGATTTATTCTTTTAGAAATACACCAAATGGTTGCACAATGTCAACTTTTACCTCACAGTGCAGTTTACCAGGGGTAGGTTCAGAAGAGGGGATGAGAAAGAAAAAGATGTGACAGCAAAATCTCATAACTTCCAAAATTATTCTAAAGGACTTCAGGCTTCTTAAATACAAATTGTCATCTCTCTTTGCCGGTGGTAACTCTGGTGAGGGTGTTAGCATACCAGCCCAAGATTAGACATTTCACATAGCCAGCTCAGCTAGGAGAGTGTCCCGCTTTGGTTACCTCTGTGATTAGGAAAAGGAATTTTTCAGAGTGAGATTCAGAGCAGACCTGTAAGTACTTTAAATTGTCCCCTGGAGGAGTTCCTTTTCTTTGACTACAAGTGGAGGGAGAGCAGTGCACATAACTACCTCATATCCCTTCTTTGTGTGTCTGTAATTTAATACACTTGTACAGAAGCCAATTCTACAGAAAGAAAATGGTTCTTTGTTCTGAAGAAAGCTGTTAGGAAAACTGCTTTTGTGGTGCTCTGCCATTTTAGTGACTTGTAGACGTTTCACTGTTTGGTGGGCAGGTGAGTCATGTCTTATCAAAGTCATGAGACTGCAGTGATTGTATCAAGAGGTGCTGGTAGTTCTTACCTTTCTGTTTCATTGTATAAGCTGCAAAATGTGACTTTGCAGCTAGTATTCCTGTTTATGTATACATTTTTTCACATCAACATATTTCTGACATATTCAAATAAACATGGGGTAGAAAGGATAGATAGATCCTGCACCCTTTTGTTCTCATTTCTTCTTCTTCCCCTCCGTAGTGAGTTGACCTGTGCCAGCTGCTAAGTACCACAACTGCTTGCTTGTTTTCCCTGCTAGTGGGACAGGGAAGAGTAGGAAAAGAGAGAAGATGCATGGTTTGAGGGAAAGACACTTACATGAAGGAATGGGTAAGGGAGAAACCCAGAAGTGATGCACTCACCACGTCCCACAAATAGACTGATGTGCATCCAGTCTGCAACCTCCCCCAAAATCCCCTTCCTTCTGTTTTCCTTGTTGAGCAGGGAATATAAGCTTGCATGGAATATAACCTCAGGCATTCCGGGTTAGTTGTCTAGATTGTGTCCCCATCTAACTTTGTGCCCATCCTTGGCCTACTGACTGTGGGGGACAAAGTGGAAGAAGAAAGTACTGCTCAGCAGTAGCCGTTTAACACCGGTATGTTGTCAGCACTGCATTAGTCACAAATCCAAAACACAGCACCCTCTTTAGAAAATAAACTCCATCCCAGCTGAACCCAGTATGCCCACTCCCTTCACTTGCATCAACTCACTTTGTGTGTGTTTCAGTTTGCTAGTATGGATGGCTTCTGCTGTGTGGCTTCTGTCATCTCTGTCAACTAGCCTTATACACTTGCCTCATCCTGCCCTTTCTTTCACCTGTTCTGTCATTATTGCCTTTGCTTTTTCCCTTTTCCCTTTTTTTCCTTTCTGCAATGTGTAAGACAATTAATGAGCTCCAAGATGAAATTTGGGATTCAGCTTGTAATAAGATAATGCATCCATTCGAATGTATGAAGTGAACACGTTCTTCGTTGTGGGTCTCCTTTTATTGTGCATTAGAGTGTCAGCATGTATACTCTCCATAAAAGTTGCTTGCCTGTTCACTGGGAGACTAGTTAACCTTAATTCATCAGAAAGCAGTGTGTGCGTTGCTGCGTTCCACTTGCATCAGAAGATGCAGAAGATTGCTGATAGGGCCAGATGCACACATCTAATGAGCATCCATTCAGGTTAGAGCGCCCAGGAGTGCTCATTAAATAAATGGCTGTTGTAGAGGGATGGCTCTAAAATGCAAACTCTGTTCTGCACCAACTTGTTAGAGAAAGCATTATGCGCCAAAGCTCCAGTAAAACAGCACCATTCTCCAGCATGCAGGTTAGCTCCCAAGCTTGCTTCCTGAGCTTTGCTCTCATCCACAGTAGTTGCCTGTACATGCTGTGGTGTTGAGCAACTGAGACTCCTCCTTTGCCTAATTACAAGACATACTGAAATAGAAGGAGCAGCCTATTATCTTTATATCTGAAATGTCTTAAGTGTATCCTGCTAAATTTTTGACAGTTTTATATAAATTGCAAGAATAAATGATGTTTCTGATTTTCCTTCATGCAGCCCTATTCTTATTCACAAGGATGCAGTTCTTTGAGAAATGTCCGTGGTATTTGTGTACTCAATTTTTGCATGCAATTTCTACTTTGCCAAGTAAAGAGATCTTTCTTGACTGATGTATTTGCCAATTATGGTATTATAATATTTTTGTCTTGCTTCATATTGAGTAAAAAAATAAGATATATTGGCATAGACATTAATGTATTAATGTGACGTTTTGTTTTCAAAATGCCTGCTGAGGGCCAGGGAGGTCCAAACAGATGATAGATCAGTTGTCACAGTACAGCATGAGAAAAAACAGTATGATCCCTTCCTTTCTCGTGTGAATTCCAAATCTTCCTGTGCATTTTCCATTCCTCTGCTTACTCAGATCAAAGCAACAGTTCTGCTTGGGCTGATTGCATTGGTGGACAATTACACTGGTGACTCCTTCAAACAGTCAGAAGTGGGATGCTGTAGAAGTTGGTTTTGACCATATTGTTTTATGACATGCCATCCTTATACAGGTTGGTGTGCAAGTGAACTTACGCTTATTTTTAGAATTTAAATCATTTTATAAGAAGCTTTAGGAAGAAGTTTGAACTTTAACTGCTCTGCTTGTCTGCTAGATGTTGTGTTTGGGTTTTTCCCACGACAATCCTGCACATTTTTGCAGCAGTTGTTACCTCACAGTTGGTTATTGTAGGAACTGTGATGGTAAAAATGGGAATAACAAAGCAGCAAATGACATTTTATTGTGAACACTGAAGTAGTTTTCTTCTTCAGTTCTTTGGGAAACATTACTGATCTTTAAAAGTGTAAGTTTGCATTACAGTCCCAATGTCCCCAAAGATTGTACCCATGGTATTCTCTAAAATAAAGTATTGTTTTAAGCTGTTTAAAAGATATCTGAAATCACTCCACTACTAGGGTTTTTGATATCTCACTGCTATGAAATGATCATTTTAAACCATGTTAAAGAAATTTGCATCTGGTTGAAATACTGGTATGTGAGATTCCTTGCCAGTGAGACTTCAATGAATAAGTTACAGCATATTTCGTGTCTAATGGGAGCACTGAGTGGGCCTGGATCACAAACAATGGGGCTGCTACTCCAGATTTCTGGTTTTCTTTCTCTGAAGATTAGAATATTCAGAACTAAGAGAGAACAGAAAGTTAAGATTTCTGTAATCCAGCGTGTTAGAGCATGCAGTGGTTTTCAGGTCAGATACACTAGAAGGGACAGGTGTTGGTAGTTGGAGTGAATTTGGCATGAAGAAAGTTGACCAAAATATAAACGAAGTTAAAGTCAAGTTCACATAGTACAGTATCTGGAAATTGAAACTAATCAAGTTATGCCTACATTTTTTCTAATATGACAAGAAAATAAGGAAAATGTTTCATTTCTGTCAGTCATTCTGATGTTTTGACATTCTGCCTTATTCATTTCAGTCTAACACTGCTAGGTTTTCCTACTCTTTGGCTACAGAAAATGACAGTCACTTTAGAAAACCTAAAAATGTGAGGGAATTTTGGGAAATGTGTCTGGTTTTGTGTGTGCAAGTAGTGAGTATGGAGTTCCTAGACCTGGTAGCATATGTCAGTCTGTCTCCCTGAATTTTCCTGTGCTTGCTGCCTGGAAATCATCTGATTAAAATGCAAAGGCTGGGTATGTTTGTCCTTGATTTTCAGAGGTCTGGCAGCAGGGTCAGAGCTGTAACTCCAGCCAGGCTGTAGGTATGCAGAAATCTGAACGTGCCCACTTGTAGGGATACAGTGTGTAGCCTGTACATGATGGAAGTGTTGAACATGCTGCATCTGAGCTCTGTAGCTGCATTCAGACGTGTGGCAGCCACAGACATTGTGTGCTTGTGCATAATGTTGTAGCTAGAGCTGCTCTGCCTGGAGTGTTTGTAAAACCTTCTGCAGCACGTGTAAAGAAATGAGCATTTATACATGCTAACTTTTTCCTACCTAAATTGGACAGGTGTTTTTGTGTAAGGGAACCCACTGTTTAAATAATCAGTGTTATTGAGTCCTGAGGTGAATTAGAAAGAGTACAGTACTTGGCAATGCATCATTCTGGTAATTCCACTTAATACACACACAGTTTTTAATCAGGTTTACTGTACTTTGGTAATCATGTCATTCCTTTACTGTTGTTTTTCTTAAGCCAAATTTGTTCCTCTTGTCTGTTTAGGTTTAGTTTTGCATAATTTGATAACAGAGTAACTGCTAGTTAAATTAGTAAGAACACTGGAGAAGAAGAGAATTATGTTTCTGTGTATTATATAGATAACTAGTCGGAGTAGCAAGGTTTACCTTGGTTCACAAAAGACCTCAGTGGTTTCCTAGGCTGAGAACTTGGTTTCTTTGCTCATGGTCTCAAGGTAGAGGGGATGGGTCTGATCGTTGTCACAGCAGTTTTACAGCACATCAGACATTAATCTAAGTACATTTTGTTCTGTTTCACAGAACAGCAGTAATTTGCAGTCTTCTCAAAAACCATACATCATTACCAGTGGAAAATGTGGTATCCAGAGCTGTTGGAAGTTTGTGTTTTGAAAGTTTGGAGAAGGAAAGTCCAAAATTCTGTATCACTGTGGCAATAAATGGCCTTTAAAAACAAGGGCATATGAGACTATTTGATAGGATGTGTTTGAGTGGAGAACTCAGACTTTGGTTTAGTGTGTACCCTGCACCCTTTTTGCTCATAACTGTTCAGAGATCTGGCTGCAGTCAGTATGTGCTTGGAAAATGTTTTTCCTGTGATGACTGTGTACTTAGAATAGCTCCTTGGCTGTCTCTAAACTGTTACCTCTCAACTTCTGAGAGCTGGCTTGTCCTTCTGTGCATTTATGCCACACACGGCAGAAATCCAGTGGCATGCTGGATTTGGATTCCTCCTGGAAAAGGTAGGAGCTGCCACTTCGTACTTCTTCAGCCTTCAGTAAACCTAATGAGTTCTGTCCTGCAGTTAAAGATCCATCAATGCCTTGGTGACAAACACCGCAGCATTCAACAGACTGTGCAGTATCTGTTCTTCTAAAAACAATCTCAGATTTCACTTAGGCTATAAATTGAATCCCCTACTGCCCTATCTTCTGAGCATTTAAGGGTGCTGTGGAAAAGCTTACATAGCTTCTCTGAAAAAAAAGTGGAAAAATAAACCCTGCTTCTTACAGTATGACCTTTCCATATCATTGAAGGGTAAATGCAAGCTAAACTTATTCTGTCTGTCCAAAATGAATAGAAGTGATTGCAAGACCAAGAGTAAAGTATCTGTATACAATTTCAGGAAAAAATCTGTTCTTGGTAAAAGGTAGCACGACAGCCTGTGAGATGGCAGCATTGTATTTTCTAGCATTATACATACTTAGAACACGTGAGAAGACAGGTAAGGTTCTTTCCAAATGGTAATTTTAGGGAGGTGGTAAGAGAAAAGTGATCGCTCATTTATTGGAAGTTCCACTGAAACAGACAGGCTGACAGATAAGCTCTATGTATATTTTCTAGGCATAATATTGTTTGCTGTTATGTTAATAAAATTACTCCAGAGTCTGGTGAATTTGCAGTGAATTCACAACTGAAGTTTACTTTAGAATTGAGCATTTATACGCCAAGTGTAATTATATAAGTAGTTGTAACCTGTGTAACCTGCTCTAGGTGACCCTGCCTTGGCAGAGGGGCGTTGGACTGGATGATCTTCTCCAGAGGTCCGTTCCAATCCTAACAATTCTGTGATTCTCTGATTCTGTAATCACGTTTGCATTCTGGTATCTCTTTGATGCATTTAACTTTTCTTAAACAGAATGAAGATGGATTAGCAGAATTCTTTGAAAATGTGGTAAAACAGACTCAAATGAAGCCAAAGAAAGTGATTGGCTGGATTCTACAAGACCTCCTCAGTTATTTGAAACAACATTCCCTTACAGTAAAGGAAAGGTCAGTCTTCATGATTACTACAGTGGTGAAACAAGTGATCTTTCTCACCTGTCATGAATAGTATCGTGTCACTCCATTGCTCGCTGATGCTTAGTTGTCACCTGTGAAGTTTGTCAAATCAGGCAATACTGTGCTGGCCTTGGCACTGTCCTGCTGAATGGAGTCAGGCAAATATGTTGCAGAGAAGAGGACCGTGTGGCTAAGGGCAGTAATCAGTCTTCGGTGTTGAGAATACAATGGTAGTAAGGCATAGTAGGCCATCAGTACCAAGAACAGAGTGTAACATGAGGAAAAATACCAGCTTATGTGATCTTTAGGCAAGCAACAGTAGCATAGATAAATTATATCACCTTATTCTCTGAGGTAACTTCTGCTCATTTCTCCCTAGCCCACTCAGTCCTATTCTCCTGGCTGAGCTTTTGAACCTTCTACAAAAAAAAGAGATTTCTTCTACAGCAGCAAAGCAGGTAAGTACCTTTTTGATTTTACTGTACTCTGAATCTGTGGCTGCTTACTCCAGTTGTGTAGCAATTTTATAATTGGTGTGTACCACTACAACGGTTGTTTTAAGAGGAAATTATTTAGAGTGTTGATGAAGGATAAATTTTGTATCTGTACTATATAATACAGTAGATGCAAATGTCTGTGTATATAATCTCAGATACATCTGCATATTCAGTGTTAGAAGGGGGCAGAAGCCAAATAGGAGACTTAAACAATGTGAACTTAAGTTGATTAAATAAATCCTGCTTCTGAACAGAGAAGACACTTGATCACAATTTCACAGTTCAAGTTAGACCGGAATGAAAGGTCAGTGGGAGCTAATCCATGGCTTGCAGTTAAGCTGAGAGTATCAATTACTAGGTACTAAGGGACAGCAAGGTCTACATTACCAAGCATTGCCATGTGGACAAGGATCTAATTCACCTGAGTGTAGTGACAGAAAGAGTTCTGCTTTGGTGTATCCCTGAGTGAGAAGTGGGAGAGGTCTGGCCTTTCATTTATCCTTGCTTCTTTGAGCAAGTGCTGTTATGAACCTCTCATCAAGTAAAGATGGTAAAGCTGTTTTTTTAAATAGCATGTTACTTAGGTCAGTCTGAAAAATCAGCTCTGGATGATATATGTCTAAAATTGTGAAGTGGTTATGATGGATATGGTGACTGCTCTGCCTGTAGGCAAAATTTGGAGGCTTTTTGTGATGAGGAATAATCAGTCGTTCAACTTAAATTGTTGCTGGCTCATTTATATGGAATGCATTGTCTTTTCAGATTACTTATTATACTCTAGATAAGTGCAATAGGTACCTGTTTCTGTGTTTATCAGTGAAACTGTTAATGAAGACATTTAATTTGCCTTGTCTGCTTTCAAATTTTTAACACCCTGAAATATACAGGGCAGGTTTCCATCTATCTAGCACATACCCATTAAATCCATGTACAACTTTGGAATGGTATTGAAGTCAGTTCAAGGGGGTTTTGCATGATTATAAAATAAATGTAACTGCTGCAAACATGTCTCTTTACCCTACTTGGAGACCTTTGAACTTTCTGGTTTGTTTTCTTTTTTTGGAGATGCTTGTGGTTGTTAATTAAGTTGGTCTCCCTGTTGGTCTGTTTCTGTGGATAGCCAGCTGCTTAAGACAGGCGTCATAAATAGGGATTTAAGTGCCTGGCTTCAGGCATGTGTGTTTGGAAATTTTGTATTGGAAAAGTAAAAGCTTCAAAAAGGAGATAAAGTATAAATAGGAAAAGCATTGGAATGCAGAGCAGTTCTGTGCCTGAGGGGCTGTGGCACACCCATCAGTTTGGTGTCTGCATTTGAAAGGGAAGCTTCAGAACTCCAGTCTTAGGTCTCTTCCTTGTGGAGGTAGGGATGGGGTACTTAATGCTCTTCTAGAGAAGTTTTCTGCCTTGTGGTATATTTGTGTGCCAGCACTTATGACAGGTTATAAAATGTCAAGAATTTCAGAGATTCATTTCTTGTTTAATTACCAACTCCTTGTAATGTGCATGTTGTCCTCAGTGCTCTGCAATTGGACACAGAGAAATCACAGGAGTTTGCCATTACCCAGTGATGATGCTATCAAAACTGCAGAAACCTTTCCACTTTACAAAAGTATTTTGGTTGCCTGGATGTCAGAAGAGTAACAAATGTTTGTAACAGTTCTCAGCAGTAGGCAGAGGTGCTGTTTGGCCCGAGGGCAGAAAGGGCTATATATACACACCAGCAGATGAATTGCAGCTCTTGGGGAGGGGGAGCGTGATGTGCAGTGGCAGACACAGATCCAACAGGAGAGGATGGATGGGTTGGATGGGGTGAGCACACAGACCTGTGTACATGTACGTGCTCCATGCAGGAAGCTGTTAATGGTTTAAATATTTTAAAAGGTCTTGTGTTCAGTCTCCGCTGTGTAAGGCAGTAAAACACAGGCAGATAAAAGCTATGAGTGCAGACACCCAGAGCATTGTATGGTGAGACACATGTGCCAAGCAAAGGGCACTGTGTGCTCATGTAATTACCATGTATGTAATAACAGAGCTCACTCCCAACTTGCCATCAAATATAGCATTCTGCTCCAGAGGTCTCTGAAGCTGGTGTGCCTGTGCAAGGGCAGGAGCAGCTTCCAGCTCTGCCAGTATCCAGGGCTGTGGGATGAGCATGTCCTGGATCAGGGAGCTGCACAGGCACGTGCTGGAGCCCACCCCGGAGGCACCATTTTGAAACCCACAGTGGGAGGTGTTGGTACTGCACCCAGGGCTGGAACCAGTCCATGAGGAGTGTGCCTGAGATGGGGCCTCACTCCTCATTTGCCAGGATGGCAGTGAGTGCATCTCTCACATGACGGACCTGCCTTTGAGTTATGACATTGTGGGAGGAGGCCGGTTCCTGGGCCAGGGAAGGAGAAACTTGCCCCTGCTGCCGAGAGCCATGTTGGAGCAGCTCTGTGTGGACACCCTTGTCACAAGTTCATTGGGGATCCTTGCCCCAGCAGGCCATGGAGAAGAGCAGAGCCTGGGTTTTGCTGGCATCTGCAGTTTCATATAGGTCATCGACACAGCCATAACTTCAACATACCTGCTGGGCACCCCTACTTTAAAGGAGAGAGCGGGGAAATGAGTACAGTACACAAAACTAAACCGAACCATCTGCTTTGACAATTGTGGCTATACCATCTGGAGGACTGGACCCAGCCTGCCCCTCGCTTTTGTGAGAGGCAGAGGGACAACTGCCAGACATCCAGGCTTCCGTCACTGGAGAGATGCCCACAGGACTGACTTGAGTGGTGCTGCCTGCTGCTTTCCTCCCACCCTTGGCAGCAAATCAGTGCAGATAGGGTTTCCAGTTGGAGCATTCCTAGGCACAGCAGTCAGCTGGCACGTTCACCAGTTGCAAAATGTTTGATATGATGCCTATGGCAGCCAGACACGTAAGTCTTGATTAATTCATCTTGACCAATGCTGTTATGCCTGCATAGGTAGAGACTGCAGAACATTATTAAAATCTAATCGTGCTCAGACAAGAATCAACAGTAGAAACTACAGAGATTTCAGTAATGGAAATGAGGCCTGAG
Organism: Dendrocincla tyrannina; assembly: GCA_035047865.1. Lineage (NCBI taxonomy): Eukaryota > Metazoa > Chordata > Aves > Passeriformes > Dendrocolaptidae > Dendrocincla > Dendrocincla tyrannina. Next base: position 29,166,060 of record JAWWMP010000132.1, on the reverse strand, counting down.
ATTCATGTTTTGGCTCTGGAGACTTCATAATTTGATCCTCCTGTGCTGGTACAGGCAGTTTGTGGAAATGAGTTGAAATATTTTTTTAAACTGCTTTCTTTAGATTTGTACTCCTTGCCAAGTGAAGAAACACATTTTAAAGAAGTGCATCTTTGACAGGTCTTGGCCACATCTCTTTCTGCTTTCCTCCATACCTGTAAACAAGCAAAGGCCTTGATAACATTGTTGCTCTACTAGCTAAGTGGAGATGCTTGTTACCAAATGGAGAAGTACACAGGATGCAGCTGTCACACTGGGAAAATCTGGTGCCTTCAAGGTCTCTAATGGGCAAGCTATTCTCAGTGCCAGGAAATACTGGCATAGGCATAACAGGGAACCAGAGCTGGATTTCTGACTGTCAAGCTCAGATCATTTAGATCCTGCCCCTGATCTAAGTCAGCCTGATGTATGAGTTCCTCCTGGGTAACTCTGCCATGGTCGGCTGCGTAGATTTTGTTTGACGCAGATTTCCCCCTCCTGCAGCCCATGGCATCCTGCTTGAATACATACCAGTCCTAAAAATCCATCTGTCTTTTTCCAGGAGATTGAAAGGGCTTGTTCATTATCCACCCCTGACTTGTGCAGCACTTCAGACTCTCCAGGGTGTGTACAGTACGGCTGCATTGGGATGCCTTAAGGGCAGAAAGCTTCCTGCCTGGTCCCTCAGGGAAGAAGCAGGAGGGCTGCCTGGGGTAGCAGTGGAGGACAACAACAACAACAAAAACAACAAGAACAAAAACAAAAACAACAACAACAACAACAACAACAACAACAACAACAACAACAAAAAAACAAAAAAAAAAACAAAAAAAGAGGCTGCAGACAGGCTGAATCTCTGTTGGATATAAAGTATTTCTTTCCAAGAGTATTCCAAGCAGTGCCGGCATGATGACTTTTAAGTACCACACTAGAAGAAAGATCTTTTAGAAGACATCATATACACCATTGATTTATTCAGTATAAACATCTGAAAGCTTTACTTACAGTAGCTGGAACTCTGGCTGCTTATCAGTAACTTCAGTATTGTGATCTGCCTTTATCCCTTTCACAGGGAAAAATTAAGATGCAGCTGCCACAATACAGCTGTGTGTCATTACCCTCTCACAAGGTCTCCAGAAGAGTGCTAAGATCCCATAAAAAGCTTTGGGGTACCGCTGGCAAACAAATCTTTTGCAGGAATGTTATCAGTGCATGGTTCTTAAATACCTGTGGCTACAGAATTCTTTAACTGAATGTCTTTTGTACCAGAAAATTTGTCATGCTGAAGAAAACTGCTGGGGTAGTTAAGATACCATCCCCCATGGTTCATTTTTCCCCAAGTTCTCTTGCTACTTTGCAAATTATTTAACATGTGGTTTGAATGCTCCTCCTTGTCTACCCATCTCGGCCTCTTCTTCATCCTACAGTGAATATTTAATACTGAAATTTTGACATGACATCCATTTCCATATTGGGACACAGCAATGGTCTAAACGTACAATTATATCTTCAGCTCAGGATGGAGCACAAGGAGCTGTTTTAATAAGGGTTTTCTTACTCTCCTCCCACAGCCCTGAAATAAGAGCAAAGGGAATACAGAAAATGACTGCCCAAGGAAATTGGTTTTTTATAAATGTTCTCTCTTCTCAAGTGTATTCCAGGGCAATAGCCCTGCTGCAGTGTAGGAAAACACACTAGCATTAACAAGTGATTATTCCACAGGCCTGGGTTTGCCCAGCAGTCCAGTACTTGGAGATGATGCATAGGTGGGCTGCAACTGCTGCATTCATTCTGCTTGGCACCATTTTTCTTCTGCTTTGTCATATCTATCCTCATTACAACTTGCTGGTGAGGACTGGTAATGGGATGAGTTACCTGGGATTGGACTTGGTACAATAGTCAGCTAATCGTCAGTTCGCAGGCAGAGCCATTCCTCATGGAGATGCATTTCCTTACTGCTCTCAGGCAGTTCGTGTGAATAATGCGAGATGAGCACGAGTGCTGCTGGAGGAACAGCGCTGCAGTCCGTGCCGCTCTCTGCTGGGGTGGCCCCTCTCCCAGCGAGGCAGCAGCGGCTCCGTGCAGGGAGGTACCCAGGGCTGTGCTCCGCAGACATCACTGGCGGGAGCAGGCAGGTCCTGGGACTGTGGGAGGCACCGGGTGTGAACCATTAACTCATGCAGTAAGTGACAATTCTTCGTCTTGTTACAGGGTGCAGAAAAGGAGGGAGGGTACAAAGGCTCTTTCAGAGAGGCACAGGATTAAATCTTGAGTTTGTTCACGTTTAGACAGTCTGCACTTGCTTTAACTAAAAGCTGGCTTATTGGATCAGTAACTGAAAATACTGTGTGTAAACAACATTGGTAAGTCAAGACACTGACCTGTGCTGCTTCTATTGTGATTTTCAGGTGCTTGCAGAATTGTGGAAGGGAGAAGGGAAGACTCCTCTTGAAATTGTTAAAGAACAGAAACTTCAGCTGTTAGAGGATCAAAAAGAGCTTGAACAGATCTGCCAGGCAGTGATTGATAGACAAGAAAATGAGGTGATTATGATGTTGCTGTGAACCTTCTGTACTGTGGCAGTCTGTGGCACTGAAAGGGGGGTTAAAATGGCCTCTCTGTTTTTTCCCTTTTGGTGACATTTGAGCTCTACAGGCAGAGCAGTAAAGCTGCTGCCAAGATATTATCAGGCTTTTCTTCTCCTTTCTTATTTTACTAAGTGGATTTTTTGAAATTGAAGCTTGCACAAAATGATCAGCAGAAGAAATTACCAGTCTGACTAATGTGCTAAATCATTCTGAAAGACCATAAAACTTTAATGCAGGAAAGCAAAACTGCAGGGCTCTGTCCCTCTCCGGCTTTACTGCCATTAACCTGACCCTGCCACCTGGCCACATAACTCTGATTTTTATGTCACCTGTTGTGATATTGGGGCAACACTGTTAAACTGTTCTGAAGCTGGAGATTGAAGTTACCTGCCAGCAAGGCATATATTAGTTATGGGATTGGAAAACGTATTAGAGCTGGCAAGGCAAAAATTTTAGTTGCATCTGACTCTTTGCCATGTCCCTGTCTCCATGCACTGCCAAAGAGACAAGTCTAGCTGGCTCTTCTGCCTGACGGTGGCTGTGGGGTGGGGAGGAGCCAGACCCCTGTGGCAGCAGCAGTGGTGGCTCCAGAGCTCCTGCCCACTGTGCTGTTCTGCTGGGCTACGGCAGCAACACGAATGCCGCAGTAGGAAAGATGAGTGGGAGGGGAAGGTTGGCTCTTCCCCATCTCCTTGGAAAGATACACAGCGCCAGTGTAGCTCATGGGTCTAACAAGGTCTGAGCTGGAAAAAACCTTGTTGCTCCTGAAGGGGAAGAGTCAGAATGGATCTTGACAGAGTCTATATAATCTGCTTTACAAAAAGCAAAATGAAAACAAGTGCTTATATATTCTGTGGAGCAAAAATGTAAAAGCAGAAGTGAATAGCTTATTTCTAATATAAACAATGTCTAGCTACATTTGCCATTTGGAAAAAAACATTAACATCTTTTGAGAACAATACCACCCACTCCAGATCTCATTGGGGGATGCTAACAGCTCTGCAAGAGCTTTTGATAAAGAAAATGAGCTTGCTGTAGGTCGATGTGACCTCCATCAGACTGACTCATTTGCAGAGCCCGATAAAAGGGCTGCTGTATTTTCAGATTGGTAGGAAAGCACAAGCGTAGACAGAAAGTACATTAGAACTGACTGGGAAGTGCAGGAGCCGGAGGTCCATAACCACACTCCCATTTCAATGCATTTTGAGAGAATGAACTTTTTTCAGAATGAACTAACCTAAAAACAGCTGCTCAAGCCAACACTGAGCACTTTGTGACAGTACAGTATCTGGATTGTACTGCACTCTGCCCCACATAGGTAATTTCTAGCAGACCCAGAGTAGTGAGTCCTTTCCATAGAGCGACATTACAGAGGTTTTTAGACTGACAGTAATTCAGATACTGTAATGAGTAGCAGTATTTGCATTTGAGTTTGGCATTGGCACAGTTGGTGGCTCCTGTGTCCATAACCCTTTCCTTACTATCTGCAAATATGACATCCTGTTTAGTTGCAGCTATTGTGTTCTGTCCAGTAATTCCGACAATGCAGAGAATGCCTTCCCTGCCATACAAGCAGTGTGAAGGCCAGATGCTTGTCTTTCAGCAGTAGCATCTCCTTTAGGAATGCTCAGAGATGAAACTTCTGATCCTTTCAGCTTTTAAATATGGCCCTTGCAGTTTTGCAGGTGATTGTGCATCAGCCACTTGCTGTCTGCTAGAAGGCTGTATTTCTGAGCAGTTAATTAATTGTCATGTTGCAAAGGATTCTGTGCTTAAAAGAAGCAATTTGCTGTTGCAAAACCACAGATCTGTTCTTGAAGGATCTCACACGAAGATTATCAAATAAGACTATGATTTGACGCAAACTGCTTGTTAAAACAGAACATTATATTCAGTAAAAAAGTAAAACCTATTAGAAAGAAAAGTCTATCTCACTTCTCTGACTCTTTTCCAGGAAGTTGCTGTTCAAGTTGCAGACACTGTTAAAATCCAGAAGTGTTTTCTGACTCTTTCAATAAGAGGAGCTGTTTCTATTAGTTGTTAGGTTCTGCTGCTGTAGGGACTTGCTGTTCTCTCATGGGAGCAGAGCAGGAGCTTATTGCAAAGCTGAAGGCAGTTTTTATAAATAACCAAAATACAGTAGTCTGTCACAACGGTCCAAAGGACAAAAATATTCATACCCTGTCTGGGAATGAGTGAAGATGTTCAGTATTCCTGTAACAGTGGTGTCTGTTGCTTCTTTTTTCTTTAAAGGTTATGGCGATAAAAGCAGGAAATCGAAAAGTTCTAAATAAGTTAATCGGCCTGGTACAAAGAGAAACACAAGGACGGTCCAATCCTGTTCTCGTGAAGCAATTATTAGAGAAGAAGCTATCAGAGTAGCCACAAGAGGAAAACTGCATAAGTGACTACAGAAACTTGTGCTTTGTTCTGTCTGCAACCACATTTGGGTGTCTCCTCGTGTAGCACTGGGCTTGTTGGTTATACTTCAAGCAGCTCCAAGCCCCAGCCTTCCCTGGACGCATCAGCCAAAGGCAGATGGGCCAAAGAAGAGCAAGGGATGATACAGCCATTTGCATCTCTCTCACTTTGATGTGGCATTTGGAAACGTGATTTCCACACGGCCCTGGGAAACAAACTCCCAGGGGTGTCTGTGAGGATGCAGAAAGCTGAAGCTGTATGGGTTATCTTCTAATAAAGCAGGTGCAAACTCAGCTTTTCTGGCTGCTTGTTTGTGAGAAGGGAAATTCACAGATCTCAAGTACTGTGTGGTGGTCCACACTAGTAACTCACTGTAAATTAGTGTAAGCACATTAGTAGCAATAATTAAAACAATAATTAAAACACAAAGAAGACCATGTCTGCCTCAATGCCTAACAGAAGGGAAAAAAAGTTCCCTGCTATCATTCTTCCTGGATGGATGGGGAAAGGATGAAATCACTACCTGCTTAAGCATGTGCCTGAGGCTAGTGCCACAGGTAGAAGATTGTTTGCAGTCCTTCTCTCAGCTATGCAGCCAAACATCTGCTTTGCCTGCTGGAAGCTCTCAGTTCTGAGGAGTGCCTGAGGGATCTGTGCCTGAGCCCTTCTGAGGGTCACATCCCAGTTTGGCCTCAGGGGATCAGGATACCAGATATGCTTCTGCCAGGCCTGCACAAGCTACAGAAGAGCAAGTAGAATCATAAAATATCCTGAGTTGGAAGGGACCCACAAGGATCATCAGAGTCCAGCTCCTGGCCCTGCACAGGACAGCTCCAAGAAACACACCATGTTCCTGAGAAAGTGGTGCCTTTCTCTGATGCAGTAGCTCAGTAAAGGGACCACTTTCTCCAATTTCAGTTTTTCCTCTGCAGGCAAGAACTTGACACTGTGTTACAAAGGCCCTGTGCCCAGGGCTGCTGCTTCTCTGGCACATGGCTTTCTGCTGTCCCCTGGAACTGCACTGCTTTGGGGAAGGAATGAAACCTGCAGTTGACTTACCAAAATTGAGCAGAATTCAGCTGGTATCCAGGGCATGCTCCACTACTTAATCCTAAATAATGTTTTATGCTGGTGTTTTTTGTTTTCCTAGCTTCAACTACACACTGAAATGCAGAGGCCCAGAATTAACTCTCCCATCCCAACCCACTTTACCCAATCAAACCATTAACAGAAAATGCAACTAGAGGAAGCCTGTCAAATTTACATGTAGTAGGGAGAGAAATCCCATTTAGCATCAGGGGTTTGAAGTCCTTAAATCCCTCCTGGCGACTGCTAAGCTATACTTCTTAAAGATCACATTTACCTCAGGCCTCAGAGCTACTTCTTCAGAATTTTGTTTAGGATCTGCCTCCAGAGCAAACACTGTCACAGGAGAGCAGCAGGTGTGGCCCTGGGACTTCAGTCACCTTTGCAAATTAGGTGCTTGCAACACTAGCTCAAAGTAGGTTGATGGCAGTTCCTTCTCCTGAGCTGCAGCGCTAACGTATGTCTGGAGGAGGACACTGCTGTACAAACTGGCTTGTGGTTCAAGAGTGAGCTCTTTAATTAGAAGGTTTTCAATACATTTAATGAATAAAATATATACCCATTATTCACAAAAAAATACAGCTGACAAAAAGCAGTAACATGGTTGCAGTCAAAAAACCTGTGACCCTTCAAAAAACAATCAACCAAACCAAACAGTCTAAACCTCTGAAAACTCCCCACATCACAGCACTCCCAGGATTTTCCTGTAACTGGCCTTGCCACTACGGCTTTTACTATCACTTTTCACATCATGAGCAAAAAGTACCATTTTTAAAGTACTCACAGTGGTGTGAGTTTTCAGGTAGATGTTCAGTCAATAAAGGTTTAGACTATACAACAAACTTTAAATATTGGAATTCTGTTCAACTCTTGCCATGGCAGCAAGAAACAAGGCGGCACAAGGGCTTCTGCATGAATCTTAAGTTTAAAGGTTTAGAAAAACACCATTGTTTCCCAAAGGTGGTCCTCCAGGGTTAATGCTTGTTATTGAACAGCTGGATGTTGCTGTGCTGATGTTCCCACTGCTGTAGCAGGCACCTCTTAAAAAGGAGAAATCAAAATGATGGTGTATTTCGAAGAGTAATAATTAAGGTGATTGAAAAGAAGGAAACCTCTCAGCTAATGTAGCAAAGCTGCTGATAATTCTCTCTACTGGCTCCTTCTTAGCTACTCTTACTGTAGAATTATACTTTGCTAAGATGCTACAAAACTTGTTAAAAATCATGAACCAGGTGCTCTACTGTGAGTACAGTCTGTATGAGTACATTATCCATCCAGGCCTGTGCAAAGCATTTGACACTGTCCTGCATGACATCCTTGTCTAAACTGGAGAGACATGGATTTGATGGATGGATCCCTTGGTGGGTAAGGAATTGGCTGGATGGTTACACTCAAAGAGCTGCAGTCAGTGGCTGGATGTCCAAGTGGAGACCAGTGATGAATGGTGTCCCAGTGTTGGTATCAGAAGTGATCCTGTTTAATATCTTTGTTGGTGACATGGACAATGGAATCGAGTGCTCCCTCATCAACAGGTTCACTGATGACACCAAGCTGTGTGGTGTGGTGTGGTAGAGAGACTGGAGGGAAGGGATGGGATGATACCCAAAGGGGCCTGGAGAGGCTTCAGAGGTGTGGGACTGTGCAAAGAAGTGGGACTTGCGGGTGCTGGTGGATGGTGGATGACAAACTTGGCATGACCCATCAGTGTGCCTTTGCAGCCCAGAAATCCTAGGCTGCATCAAGAGAGTAATGGCCAGCAGGTCAAAGGAGGTGATTCTGCCCCTCTGCTCTGGCGAGGCCTCACCTGTAGTACTGCACTCGGGGCTGGGGTGCCCAGCACAGGAAGGATGTGGACCTGTTGGAGCGAGTCCAGAGAAGGGCCACGAAGATGATCAGAGGGCTGGAGCAGCTCTATGAGCATAGGCAGAGTTGGGGCTTGTTCAGCCTGAAGAACAGAAGGCTCTGGAGAGACCTTATAACACCTTTGACAACCTAAAGGGGACTGACAAGAAAACTGGAGAGGGACATTTTACAAGGGCATACAGGGATAGGACAAGGGGGAAATGGCTTTAAGCTGAGAGAGGATAGGTTAGATATTAGGAAAGAAGACCCTTCTGTGAAGCACTAGAACAGGTTGCCCACAGAAACGAAGTGTTCAAGGTCAGGCTGGATGGGGCTCTGAATAACCCGGTCTGGAGGAAGGTGTCCCTGCACACAGGTCAGTTAGAACTAGATTAAAGTCCCTTCCAACCCAAACCATTCTGTGATTTACTCTAAGTCTCAGTCTCTTTTCACCCCCACCTGCTAGACACAATGGCTAACAAGAACGATTAAAAGGGGATAATTGTCATATTCTTCCTTTCCAGGGAAGGGAAAGAGCAGCCATAGTCTATAAATTTTGCACTATATTATGAAACAGTCACTTCTGAATTTTTTTAAGAACTCTTTTGCAGAGACACACAAAATGTAAATTTCTTTCTGATAGAAAAGTAGTTTGAGTCAACTGATACCAAGATGATGAAGCTTTTTAACATTTGTGGAGATGTCAGCCACCAACTTCAAAGCAGTGGTAGTTGGCAGCGCTTGGACTTAGCGATGGGAAGGCTCAGCAGGGGCAGCCAAAACTGCTCCCACTATGCCAGCCTGAATTAAGGGGCTCATCAGTCACCTCACGTCCTTTTGATTGAACTAATAAAACCAAAACATGGGATCCTTTTTGCCTGCCAAGGGCCTGATACAGCAGCCTAAATACAACCACCACCTTCCCGTTCTAAATGGAGCTAAAGGCAAATTCTAAATACTCAACAAGTGAACTCTGTATGGAGCAAAACAGCTTTGGTTTATATCTGTATAGCAGTAGCTGGCGTAGCACGAAAAAAGACAGAGGCAGCAGCCTCAAGGAATTCAATATCTGCTGTTGTAAAGACAAATGAAACAATCCCACAGGGCAGGTGGGTCTGCAGGGTAGAAGGCAAAGCCTGACTGAAGTGTTGGATGTCAGAACACTTTGCAGGCCAGGAGGCTGTTCTCAGTGTGGTTGTGTCGAGGCTAGGAACTCAAGAATTAAGACAGGCTTTGACCCCAACCTGCAAGTCTCATTTAGCTACTCCAGTGCTCTCTGGTCTAATGATTGCAGATGCCATCTGTGCAACAGCATTATGCAGGGTGAATTAAGGACAGTTTCATGCAGATTTTCAGCAGTAACCATCCACGAAGAGGCCCAAGGAAAATGCTCACAAATTAAAAGCTGACACCAGACACTGTCATGACAATCTCATCTGCTCATTGCTGGAAGTCTTTTTAGGAGGTCAGTCTTGAGGGTGGAGAGCTGATACTTACTATCCCATGTAGCTGAAGTATCCTGTATCTGAGGTTGCAAAAGAGGAGAAGAAATTTGTCTAAAAAGATGCTGGCAATGCTGTTAAGTGGCGAAGAAAGAATTTCTAGCACTCAGCCTTGGCTGCAGAGTTTAATTTTAACTGTGTTAAAAATAGAAGCATATGATAGGAACCTTAACTAAAAAATTTACAGCTAGAGTATTCCCACAGTGATTTCACTGCGGCCCCTTCCCTCTGCACTTGTGTGGCGTCGTGTCAGAATTCTGTGATGTTCTCATTTCTGCCCTAACCACCCCTCTACCTACACGCTTTCATAACCACTGACCTCAGCAGCACCTTCTCAGTGATCTATGGCCTTATGGGCATGCTCAACATGGAGAGCATTTGGTTTTTTACACATAAAGAAAACCAAACTGGGTTTTCAATCAACTGTTTTCTCAAACTGTGAGGGAGAAGAGGGAATAGCACACTGCTGGTCTTTTTGCCCTCGTTGCCTGCATTGTCCTTGCAATGCTGTTTATGAAAAATACTCCAAAGTTTGTTGGATTCTGCTTCAGGCAACGGCCACATAAAACCAAGTTACAGCAGAGAGGAGGTCAAGATTTATCGAACCAAATCCTTGGGAGCTTACCTGCAATGCTTTGGCTGTTGAGTGCATGTTGTCCCTGTCCCTTCAGAAGCCACAAACTTTCAGGTAGGATATATACAGAAAGAATTCTATTGCTAATAGAGTGAGGAATGCAATAAAATACAAAATCTTAAGTAGTCATGACCTGTTATTTGTTGCGCCTCTTTCTGCCCATTGTGATGGCAAATTTAAACTCCATCTTGAAAAGCCCCAGAGCCAAGCCAGATCTGTGACTGGGGATGACCGCAGTGGGAATACAAAACTACCAGGAATGCTCCTTCTCTTCTGACTGTAGTCCAACACACATCCCACATCTGGCCACACAGTCTGAATTTTAATGATAGTAAAGCAAGCTACAGGAATGCTCAGGTGCCGCCATGAGGCAACAAAGCTGCAAGAGAAGGCAGAGTTTAGTAAGCAATGCAGCTGTGCATGATCCTAATAAGAGCTGACCTTCCCTCTAGGACCATCCTAGTCCCACACCCCTAAGATCTCCTGTAGGGTGTACAGGCATTTCACAACTGTCTGCAGCATTTGCTGATCAGCTGTACTCTGAGGGACCCTGACCTTCCCTTTATCTGTGTCTGGGAGGTCCAACTCACGACCCTGCAAATGACTCCCCTCTCACCTGTTGGCTCTGACTCAGAAGAAGACTGGTGACAGCTGTGCCAGACCCCACATTACCCCAGCACAATCACAGGCAGCAAATTAATCCATGCCACATCCAATGCCTTGTCATCACAGCCGCTGGAGAAAGGCCTGCATCTGAGTTCAGTGCTTGTTGCTGCAGAGCCTGCACTATCATGATCCTCACAGGAGTGCTTGAAGGCCAACAGCTTCTCTGTAGGGAATGTTCCCTCCATGCACAGCCATTTTGTGTAAGGCAAAAGTTCTCCTGACACATGGTCACATCATCCACAGCTTTAATTATCTAAAGGATTTATACCCACTAAGGCACAGATATTAGTAAGTTATATTTTACCTTCTCATTTCTAAAGTTTGAGAGACCACATATTCAGGCTGATCTGAGAGGCTGCTAGATTTTTTCACACTGAAGCTCAAAATCCAATGTTACTACCCTGGAGTTTTACAACAGACGTTGGTTAGAGTTTCTTACACTGAGCTGCACTTGGACACCAAGGGACACAAGTTGTTGGCTCAGGCTGCAGTAAGGGACACAAGTTTTTGGCTCAGGCTGCAGTAAGGGACACTGAGACCCAGAGCCACTCCCTCTCCTTTGAGGTCAGATGGCATTTCATCTGAGCTTTGGCCAAACTGACACAGCAGCACTGGCCTGGAGACAGTTTAGCTGTCTTGGATTTGACCCATCCATGTTATTTTTTGGTCTAAATCCAGGCTAGTTATTTTAAAGTAGTCTGCAATAAAACACCACTGCTGTGAATTTGGCCTCATCAGAAATCTAAGTTTGCAGCAGGTATTTGGTCCACAATACATAATTGTATGCATGAAGTCTGCTGAAGTGCCAAAGTTAACTTGGTTGAGAAATGCAGCCTCTGCACAAAAGTTCCATCAGGGCTTTTAGCCCAGAGACTTCAGTCTTAATTTAATCCAGCTGCCACACAAGAACCATTATAATCAATGAACAAAAAGATTTGCACGGTCAGCAACAGAACGCCACTTTAAGCACCTACACATTTGAGGATCCAAGTAATGCTCCTTTTCATGAATAAGAGGCTTCCAACTGAGCATATAACAAATGAAATACATTGATGCTGGGCCACAACATGTTTAGAAAAGCTGGGGGTCCCTAAAAGATAAAATGCATTTAGTTAGAGCTGGGCTTTCACCGCCAACAAAGTCACTGAAATAGTATTGCATTTTGTGGCTGTCTGCAGTCAGACAGCTGGCACCACTCCCATATTACCCAAATACCTATTTATGCAAGACTGACACCACCTTCACAAGGAGCAATTTTTACTCTCTTTGCACAGTTCTGGCCCAAAACATCACATAGCAGTGCTCTCCACCTGGACAAGTTCCACAGGACATGATCATATTCATTTTGAAGTTTACTATGAGCTTTTTCTTTCTGGTCCCTGATAAATCAGAGCAACACAAATGTAAATTTTTACTGCATTTCACACACCTGCTAATCTGCAGTGTTTTACCTTTGGTTTGCTCATTAACGTAAGAGGCCCAAGTGTCACATACACTCCGTTTCTTCTGATAATGCTAAAAAGATGCAAGGAAGAATATACTGCAATTATCTAAGTCAGATCTGGACACAGCAGCATCATTACTGTAGAGGGCCAGAGCTCTCCGAGTTAAAAGAAAATAAAGGAAAATCCCAGTATTCTACTCATAACCACAGATGCAATTTAAATGTTACAAATGTAATAGGAGCCGTCATAAAAACTGCAGGCATGACATAGCAATTTCAGTAAACACAGCACAGTAAATTGCTTATTAAATCAAGCCTCCCTCAAACAGGAGCTGTGGCTACAAATTCAAATGATACAATGACATAATTTAACTGCAACAAATCACACCACTCCCATCCTTTTCTTTCCAACCCTGAGATCTCAGAGCGTCTTAGGGGAGCTAAAAAAACCTTCCCAAAACACAAAACCTTCTGTGAGGTTTAAGCAGAGTGCACAAAAGGGTAGGGATTGTGTGTGCTCTGTGCTGGGTGGTGAACTTCTCTTGGTAAATAGAACTTAACCTCTTGAACTTAAACCCTTGGGACTCTGCGGGATGCTGCAAGTTTGTTTACAAATGTTTTTTCTCTGAAGGACTGAACAGACCACTTGGGCACTGTGCATGGGCCAAAGAGCAATTAGAATGGCGTAGGTGGCAGAAACCCTGTTCAGGCTCACTCTCTATCCAGAACTGCTCCTATTCCAAAGCACAACCCCTGCTGATGTCCAAAGTCCACTCCAATCATACTGTGTTTTCTCACCTTCTGGAAAATTTAGCCATCCTAATAAAAATATCAAATCCCACCTGAAAGGCAGTTGCACTAAGCGGATACTGCAGCAGAACATCACTGAATTCATCAGGCCTTTTACAAAGTGACAAACCCCAGTGAAAGAGGAAACAAATAATTTATGAACTGGATGCTTGGAAGGACGTATCTGGGTGTGCTGGTGGGAGGGACAGCCCATGCCCGCTATTGGGAGTTTCCTCCTCCCCACAGAATACAGCTGAAAACAGAAGTTCTCATTTCTGTTCTTCCAAACCAAGGTCAGAAGTTACCAGGACAAAAGAGTGCATCATTCACACCCAGAACTGCAACACCAACAACTTGATCTCATTTGAAATACCATAATATTCTTTAAGGCACACATGGAGAAAATCAAATTTAAGAAAAATGCCTAGAATACAATAATAATTAAAGGCAGGAAGTACAGCACATGAATCGCAACTGTCCAAAGATCAGCACATGCAAAGGGGATGCTGTTCTGAATGAAAGTTGCTGAGTGCTTTAGTACAATTAACACAAACCATGTGTATGTGTCCTGAGACTAACCCACCAGGCATCCAAAAATGACCAAAGATAAAAGAGAATGACTACAACTGTTTTGAGACAAAGTGTTCACTTTTTAGGTAGGTTGCTGGAAAGATTCCTTGCTGTAGCAGAACAGCTTAAAAACACACTCCAAGGCTACATCATTCAAAATGTGGCATTCACAGTTTGAAACATCTAGCAGGAGACTGGAAATTAACTTTGGTATCACTGAGCCACCACCTACAGTCTTTGGAATAGATCTGCCAATGCCAAGAGACTTCATTCATGACTGCTGCTGAGCCAATGGGCCAAGGGGGGACTGCTCTAGTCACACACCCACCTGAGCGTGGGGAAAACCAGACCACAGAGCACTTCCTGACTCTTGGAAAGGGCACCATAGCAATGCTGTCCTCGGGGGACCTACAGGCTGGACCTCAGCTTGGATCACAGGCACAGGGTTTTTTCAGAAAAGGATGTGTCATTGGTGAGAGACGAGATAACACCTTATCTAACTGGAGGGAAGGAGCTTATTAAACAAGCATTTGGCTGAAGAACTTATGCACACAGATGTGATTAATCTCAAAAGATCAACGTTTTCAAGCTAAATCATGGGTTCTACATTTTGAAGACAGGAAGAGGGAATTCCTGCCAATAGCTTTTGTGCTGGGTGCCAGACATTATGCTGCTATCACAACTAAGACATAGCTGCAAGTCTGATCCCACTAAGGAACCAAGTAATGCAAAATTACACACATGATCTCCACTTTTACAGTCCAGAGCCAGGGTCACTGCACTCATCCACCTCTTCCTTCTGGGGAGGTGACAGGCAGATTCCCTGTTTGCAAGGGGACACTGTCCACAAACACAGTTCTGACCTCTCAGCAAGAAGTCTTCCACAAGACTCCAGATTTCAAAGGCTGACTGCATCCTACTGGATGTAGAGCATAAACTCTACTACAGCTTATGAGGCAACTCTTCTCCTTCCTCAAATTTACAGATGCTTTTTTGAGCAGTTCACATTTTAAAGTCCCCATGTAGCTTAATAAACTTGCTGGGATGAAACTGCTGTGGCTTCATACATTTGTTGAAAACACCAGTTAAAATTAACAACCTCAAAAGAAATCCCTTCTACCCAGCAAATAAAGATCCTTGTTTTAGAATACAAACAAAGGAAAGGAATGTTCATGTAGTAACCTTGTTGCCTTGAGCACTGGTTTGCAGAGTTCTTTATTTTAAAAGAAGCAAAATAAATCTTGACAATTTGTTTTTAAAAAGTTCTTCAGAAAAAGGATTAGACTGCTTCCACAATTTAGCACGTTTTGAGCCACTAAAAGTGAGCAGATGACACTTTTCTTTTGCTCATATGGAGTTCCTAGCAGAAGAGGTGAGAAGCAGAGCAAGCACTGACCCTACATCCATAATGCTAAAACACTTTCAACGCGTATTACTGAACTCCCTCAGGCCAAGCCTGTGAGTACAGCATGAAAGGCAACATTGCTGCTAATAGTGGGAGCAGAAATGGAGGAGTGGGGAAAGAATCCACCATGCCCTAGGACAAGTTTAAAAAAAAATAATAAAGAAAAAAATCAATCAATCTTATTACCCATTTACAACAAAAATGCAGTGGAAAAACAAGAAAAAGAAAGAGCTCTTTTCGTCCTGGATAACTAAGATTTAAGAAAAAAACCACAGCCTTGGCTTCAGCTTCCAAGAAAGCTCATGAGGTGAAACAGGGCCGTGTGGAGGTCACTAGGTAATCTACAGGATGGTGATGCAATGGCACCTAAAACAATAAACAAGTTAGAAATGAAAGCAAACCAGAGAGAGTCAGGAAGCAACATGACCTCCAGCCATCATGGAAGTGTCAAGTGTGCAGCAAACAAGAGAAGATGGACCCAGACAAGTTCTTGAGGTCATTTTGTTAGAGGTAGACTTTGGGATTTTTTTTTTCCTTGGAACAACCTACAGCAGTCTGACACAGTGAATGCAGATACTTTAATCTACAGCTTGTAGATTAAAGGCAGAACTTTTCTGAACCATCTAAAGGATTTAGAAGCTTAAATTGCACTGCAAATTCCAGAGGAATTTGTCCTGTAATTAATTAAACTCTTCTGGAGTGTCTTTGTTTTTTGTTTTAAAAGTGTTTTTTTCCTCGCAGTTGCTGAGAAAGTGTGTTTCAAGATCAGGATTTGGTTAAACTGAGCATTCCACATTATGGAATTACAATGAGCAGGAGAACTAATGTAATCAAGTGTTATTTCTGATTTCTGTTTCTTCACATTTTTTGGAGTCACTGTTAGTTTTTATCCTGGAGATATGGGTTTAAGGCTTTCTTGAACTAAGCCCCTCTTTATGTAGCCAACTACAGCACACTGGAAGCACAATTATATGACTCAGATAAGACGAAATTCAGTGGTGATGCACCAATTCATCATGTTTGGGTTCTTCTAATGAAGCCCATTACTCACAGAAGAGAAATTTCTCTAGCAGTTAGTCACCTGCAGACAGCTTTCCCCATTACTCCTTCCTTTTCTGCAGCTGGTGAATAGTCTAGTCCTCCCCTCACCATCCCAAAAGTGCAATATTAGGAAAAGTCAACACCTAAATTAAAAGTAAACAAACAGTATTTAACTTTCCCTTAACTAAAACCAAATTAACAATAAAACAGAACACCTTTCAAGAGAAAGCAAACCTTTTTCATTTAATAAAAAAAAAGACAAAAACAGCCTGCTGTCCATTTAACACTACAGAAAGATATATCTTTCTTTAGCTTATTAAAATAAGCATAAAAATAAACTACACACTAATAACAGCTTGCATAGAAACATTTTGTTTTGTACTTTGTGCAAATCTTACTAAATAAGGCATGCTTGTGTTTAGGTAGCAATGCAGCAGTTATCCAAGAATGCCAAATAACTGCAAGGAAAATTCCAGGCAGTCTGCAATCCACATCCACTTACACAGTCCACTTGACTTCAAAGCCCAACAGCTGATAGCTGCAGATCTGTCTGCAACATAAGGCAATATGGTATGTGTAGGGTCCAGCACCTGCTTTCAGCTACTCATGGGTTTATTACACATAAGATCACTTGAATTCAAAAAACCTGACCCCCCAGTTTAAAAGATGGCTTTGGATGTGGATTGATAAGAACCCTGTTTTAGGGAAAAGGAAGGGAAGAGAACAATGACACCAAGAAGCACAACCCTTCACATAAAGGGGTTTTGTGCAGACTTTGCATGTCTTTTTATACTGTGAACTTTCCCCATGGGGCAATGTTTTTCAAACAAACTGTGTATTAACAAGTTATCCAGAAGAGTGTATCTGGGAACAGAAAAAGGTAACATGTTTGCCTCTCTTAGCCAGCCTACAAGTGTCTAGTGCAGAAATTCAACCGGAATTACTAACACTAAAGAAGGGTGGATGTGTAAAGAGGAAGGGATGAAGAAGGAAGTTGCAGTAAGAGCATTACCAGAAATCTCTCAAATAAGTTATGTAGCACAGAGGGAAATTATAAGGCCTAACTGGAATAATATTTTGCCTCCTTCTTCCCCCTCTAAATCAAGTATTTTCAGGAACTATTGAAGTACAACCTTCTTTTGTAAGCAGCTTTGCATTAAAAATCTGTTTAAACTTCAAAAGCTTTTTTAAAACACATTTAAAAATCCCACTAATAATAATCTTCAAAATCCCCCAGTATTTTGTAACATAAAATGGAATGTTCTTGGGCTAGAGCTGCCAACTCCTTCAGGAACTCAGGAAAAAGGGCAGCTGCAAGTACGGCGTTCCTCACGTGTGCAGGAAGGCTGGGATGAGCCAGGCCTTTCTTTCCTTTCTGTCCCAGGAAAGGCTGCAGTATAGCTGGGCAAGCTTCAGAGAGGTTCCTTCCTTTCCCTGCATTGCTGCTGTGCTGGACATTACCTAAAGCCAAGAGAAGAGGCAGAAAAGAAAAAAAAAGACAGTGTCTATTAAGCATGCACACTATTTGTACAGTGTCCAAAGCCAGTTTAACAAACATTGTGTTCAGAGCTGTAATTCGCAATACTGAGATCATGCAGGGAGATACCCCACTCATCCAACATTTTCAAGTTCTACATGGCCTGGTTCTATTGCATTTTTTATTACCTATATTTCCCCCGTTATCTATTATTCAGTTCCAGCTCTGATGAGAGAAATATGTGGGCAGAAGAGGAATCAAGGGAAAGAGCTATATGGATTTACCTCCTGAAATAGCAGATAATATCCACCCATCTAGACCCAGCATGGTTGTCTCCATTTCAATGATACTGCGCTCTATCCCTCCCCCAGATCAAACCATCCTTTCGACTTTTCTTTCTCTTTCCTCTCCCTGGGAATCATCATGTAAGTGGGTTGGAGGCTGAGTTACAGCATCACTGCATGAGTCTGAAGAAAGCTAGAAACTAAGGGAAAAAAATGCTTAAAAATTTTATTTTTCTGCAGCTATAGGTCCCACTAACTACACTTACCTTTAACTCCCTGTAAAGCAACTAAACATTAAAAACAGAGCAAGTGAAAACCAACGTGTGCTCTGCTATATGATCTCTGCTGCCAGAGGATCAGAGCTCAAGCAGCAGAATGCATGGAATTACAGTGACAGCAGCACCTAAATTTCAATCAACGGCTTCTTGTTTCAATCTGAAGCAGAGCTGCCCTTTAATTAGATGATAATTAATTTAGTGAAACTAAAAAGGTGACAAAGTTTAATGCTGATGGAAATAAATACTTTACAATGAAAAATTAACCTGTAGAACTCACTGCTACAACATGTCATTGAGGCCAAAAGCAGAGACAGATAAAATCCTGTTTAACTTACAAGTGGATGTTCTCATGAGCTGTATAAGTAAATCATTAAAAAAAAAAAAAAAGTACTTATATTAACTCAGATACTGCAGATAAGCCAAACACTGCATTAAGAGGTTTCCCTAAAAGTGCACACAGTTTATGTTAAAACAACTCGGTCTCAAGTGACACCAGCCTTGTTCTGAAACCTCTCCAAGAAGCAAATGCAAGGAGCCATAAATGATGCCTCTCTTGATGCAGCATAGCAATCCCTCTGTTCAACAGCTCTGCGCTTTTGTTCCTTGCCTGTACTTCTCCAAAGGCACTGTGGAATTACTGTACACTTCCAAACACTCAAAAGAAATTTTCATCTTAATCATTTGATAGACTCATACTTTTCTTCAGTTAAACACCTTTCCAATCCCAGATTTATCAATCATTCACATTGTTATTCTATAAATTTCTCTCTACTAGAGACAAGAGTACAGGAATTTCAGTTCTGTGGAAAAATCTGACTGTGGGAGGAAAAACAACTTAAATTATGAATTACAAGGAAAAGATAAAGTTTTGAGTTTCCCCTGAAGATTTTTTTCCAGACCTTCTAATGTCAAAACGTTTCACAATTAATATTTTAAGTTTTTTAAATAGTTTAGCCAATAAAACCAGAATGCTAGTATACTGCCAAAACTTTGCTTTTGTTCCTATTCTTCCCTTTAAAAAGCATTGAAATTGATACATTTCCCTAAAAATAATTTTGATTTGGATTTAACTGCTTATCTGGGAAAAAAAAAAAACAAAAACCAAACACCAGAAGAAGACAGAAAGGAATCTAGGAATCAGAGATTTGGGTTCTTTACTTTGATCAGGATTGTTCACTTCTCTCTAAGTTCAGAAGGCAAACTAAATCATACAACTGAAAACTGAGAAAATGAGTACTCCAAAGAGCATTACCAGAAAGATTGTTACACTGAAAGCCAGGCAGCTTCTCACATGGGATCTACATCATGACAGCTCTATATATGTGACCAGAACCCCAGCTACTGTGTAAGGAAACCACACCCTACTGCAAGCAGAAAATAATAAATTGCCGTTTTCTGCTTGAACGCCTTCAGAGACCACCCCTGTTAAAAGAAAGGAAATACTCTTGGTTTTACATTTGTCTTCCACACTAAGTCTGGCTTCTGGTTTTCAGATGTGAATTCTGTAGGAGGCCAGTTATGCCCAGATCTGTAGAGAACAGTGGGGTTATTCAATGCTTCTGTTCAAGGGTAAAAAAATCCCTCAGAGAGCAGCCAATTTGCATGATGCTCAGAGGTGGCATTCAAGCAAACGCAAGGAAGTCCTACAGGAGCTCCTAATTTCTTGTTGGGTTGGGGTTTGCTTTTTTTTTTCCCATTTACCATTATTGTAGCAGTTCCTATCTTGCACTTCTTAATCAATATAATGAACTACTGGTTGATGGACTACTGAGCCAACTTTCCCCCAGGATTATAGTTTTATGACTTGCACCACTAGTCCTGTTGGGAACCAACCTGCAGTTATCCAGATATTTATTTATTCTTCTTCACCTATTTTTCAAGAGAAGCCTTCTTTCAAGGAGTTGCCACTATAAGAAGAAAATGTACCAGCAGAGTGACTAAGCAGTCTTGTTTCAAATTCCTAAATAATGATCAGCATGAGTCAACCTAGCAAATGGTGAAGCCCACAGAAGAAAACTGACATAAAATAGGAAGTATAAATAAATGCCATCAGGAATGCATTATATAAAAGTTCTTATTGTGAGCACCTGAAAAAAGGACTCTAAATGTTGCCTCCTAATCTCATCTCCCACATGCTAGCTACAATACCGTCTAATTGTAAAGCTTTTTAAACTATGGCACCAGAATACAGAGACTAAAACACTACTGACATTTGCAGTACACAGCTTCTTTAGAGCAGGCACCTTCCACAGACCAATTCTTCAAGCAGCAGCCTTAGCAAGATCATAATTTTACAGACTAGAGGTGCTGCCAACCTTAGAAACACACACTATGCTGACTAGAAACTATGTAGATTATTATTCAGAGCCTTGAAAAATGAAAACACAATTAAAATGGCACATAAAGAGTCCTGCTTTCCACACTTCTGGAAATCCAAGGGAAGTATCAACATCTTCACAGAGGTATAGGCAGGGTGGGTGATTATGAATGACTTCAAATGATGAGTAAGCACACATCTGTAAACGCAGCCTGCCCTGAATCCTTTTGCAGAGTCAGCTCTTAATCACTCACCAAATTTGACACATTCCCATCACACGGGAAGTTTTTTAGGGGAAACCTGCACCTAACATTGCCTGCTCAGAAGCAAGCTGGAAACAAGCACATTCTCAGGGTAGGGCCCCAACTCCACCTGTTGCCTGGCTGTGTCTGAAAGGTTCTTAGTTAGCATGTAAGACTCTTCACTTTGTTTATTTTCACTATCTTGCCCCACAGCAATATAAATAAATACTGGTAACTGTAAAGACAGGTGCAGTGTGCGCTGTGCTTCAGAAGCAGCAGATGTTACAGAAATCCCTCTAAAGCTGGCTCTGTGGAATGATACCTGTTGAACTCCCCACTGCTTTCAAAGAACCCTGGCTTTTACACACACACTCCCCCTTGTTTTTTCTGCTTGTTTTGCTTTGTTTGTCATTCAAGAAAGCACACTGAAAGTCTTTCAGCTAGTATTCATCTCCTCCAGTAGCAGATACGAAGCCCTATTCAATTGTTGCAGAAACCAATTCACCCTGGACTTCTGTCCTCTTTAACATTTATCAAAAAAGAACCAGTGACTAGCTGAAGGTCAAGCTAAAAATAAAATGAAATCACACATGTATGCCACCTCACCTCATGCCTCGAAAGTGAGTTTGTTTATGGCCAAACTGACAGAGAGCCAGGAACTGATTTTGTTACTTCTTTAAACAGACATTTTAGGTAACAAAAAAAAGCTTCTGAAGTGCATAGAATATCCAAATAGACTTATACGCTATGGACTACTGAGCATCATCAGTTTAAAGTCAGAAGGATATACCTGGTTCATGATATTCACAAATACACCACACCTCTTTTAATCACTTGTAGGAAAAAGAGAAGCGTAACTGGTAAGTCATTGCACCCATCACTCCTTGATTAACATTTACCTTTGGTTAGCAATTCCTCTGCAGCATCAGACATGTCCACACGAAAAAGCAAGTACTGTTGGGCCTCCAGGAGAAGACCTGGAAAGTCTTTTTCAATAGAGGCAAAATGTTCGATTTTATTTTTCACAGATGCCAGCACCTGCCAAAACAACAGTAACAATTACTTCTTCTTCCTTTGCTCCCAGGGCAGCCACAGACAATACTTGGGCTTTCCCTACCTGCATTAAAATAAAGTTCTGAAAAAAATCTATGGTCATATAGAGTTTCCAGTTCTTTGCACAAATGTAATTAAAACATGGAAATTAAATAAGAGGCTCTCAGACCGGTGGGAAAGCTACAGGTGAAACTGAAAGGAGCTAAAGTAAACTTTAAGAAGACACCAAAAACACTGCTCCGGTGGGCATGGCTAACAAATACCTGATAGAGTGACCGCACACTAGGCTGAAACACCATGTTGGTGTTGAGCAGAAAGGAGCGAAGAAGCGGCTGTGGGTAACTTGCCAGCTGAGTAACAATCCCAATAAGCAGCAAGTTTACATGCAAGGAATTCTCCAGCATGTTCTCCAGCTTTGACAACACTACGCTGATGAATGGTCCTGCAAGAAAATAAGTGGGAATCAATGCTTTTGTTTTCATGGAAGAAAAATCCTAAAATACAGGAAATAGGCATTTAAAAGGAATTTTGATCATCATAACCAACAAAATGAGACCTCCCACACACTAATCAAAGACAGCAGGTAGAAAAACGAAACTGTAGCTGAACAGACAAAACAGACTTAACAGTGGTGTTAAAAGCTTTTGTGATTAAAAGCACATTTGCTAGCTAGGCAATCAGTTTACATTAATGGCATATTTAACATGCATAACTATTCTACTTTACATGTGCCAATAAGAATTTAGCCTAGTACGTTATGGTCTACCATTCTATTCCCCTTGAAGTTAATTGGAACAGTACTACCAGTTTCAGTGCAAACAGAATCTGCTCTTTTTACTCCTGGTGTGCCTTATTTCTAGGTAAGGACTGGGTAAAGTAAATTATAGGTAGCTTTCTTGTAATCAAAAAACTGGTGTTCTAAAGAACATGTACGTGCTATTCTAAATGTAAAAACCAAGAGCTGTGATAGTTCACATCATGAAAAAAGGCATTTGCACCACTGGAGACAGTCACACAAAGCAGGGCAGACATTAAAATAGATTTATAAGCAAAATTATTAGTAGATGTAGGCTTTAGCATATAAATGTCACCAATAAATAATAGCTTTAGCTTGTGTATTCATGCTGCAGGACAACCACTGAAATACAAAAGCATTTACCATGGAAGTACATAAACCCTCAAGCTTATGAAGCCTTTGCAAAGCTGAGAATGACTTCACCTGTGACCTCACGACATGTTGTTAGATCACACAGCTGGTGAGATGCTTGAGACAGCCTGTACGAGTGACCTAAGTCAAGTTCCGAAACATCCCGTGTCCCACCCCCAGCCCCACCACACTATTCTGGCTGCATAAAAGCTAGGAGAATCATGCAGAGGAATCCCTGGGTGATGCAGTTACGGCACTGCTAACTCTGAATATGCCACCCTCGACCCTGACACAAGATGCATGCCATGAGCATTTCTCATGTCAAGCAGGTGGCCATAAACCAACCCCATTCCAGCTCCCCTCAGCTTATACATAGCTACCATTCAAGCTGGCTGGGCACAGTGTAGCCCAGTTTAATGCGCCTGCTGTGAACTATGGCAGAGGCTAAGGCAATCCTGGGCCGGTGGAAAGGGACAGATCAAATCAAGAGTGATCCTGTTGTCACTTCACCTATCAGAGCCCTACTGCAGGTTGCAGTCTGTCATGTTTCACAGCAACCATGAGTACAAAGCAAGCACTCCCTCAAGACTCATCTCTCAGGACTAATGCCAACACAGCTCCACTCTGAAGAGGAAAGGTGAGAGGGCCAGTGTTGACATGACTTTATATGGCTGCTGCCTCTCAACCACCATGTCAGCCATCAGAGCTAAGCATGGTATCACACCCTGTAGGAATCCCCCCCTGCCCAGGTACCCAGTGGAGCAGCCCCAAAGTCTTTGGTTGAGATAGAGTTTCCTCTGTCCCATCATAACCTACTGCTCCCCCTATCATGCTCATGGTGACATTTTCACAGAGCTCCTGAAGACCACCGTGCAGTGGAAGCTCTACTGTACCAAAAGGATGGCAGGAGAAGGAGTTGAGATGTGTCACTGTTTCTCTCCTCCAAGTAACACTTTAAAACTGAGCAAGTAAAGCTGAAGCTAGATGCTTGTAACAACTGATGCTTGCCACTGCAAGAGAGGTTACCACATACATTAAAACATTTCTCTGCAATAGTGTGACTTCTACCCCCAATAATTTATTAGAATGAGAATCAGAGAAAGTAAGTAGAGTTTGTGAGCCTTAAAAGAAACAGGGTAACTGGATGAGAAGTAAAAATTATTCCTTTCATGGCCATGAAGTCAAGCACTGATATGTGGAGAGGGAGGGAGGAAAATAAAAATTCTTGTTCCCTAACATCACATTCTTTCTTGCTCCTGTGAAAATAGGGATGACAGCGTTCAATGCTTTTACACTGGATATAAGACACCAATAGGACATTTTCTTCATAGATCCATAGGCCTGGAGAAAGCATCTTTGCACTGCTGACACTGGGTATGGAAAACCTGTCAAGTTATTTGATTCTGCCCCATCCCATGACAGCATCCCAAAAGAGTAAAAGCAACACAAAAACTTTATCAAACACATCTACAAACATAATACAGAATTCCAAATACAATACACAATCATAGAATGGTGTGGGCTGGCAGAGACCTTAAAGATCATCTAATTCCAAGCCCACTGCCCTAAGCAGAAACACCTTCCACTAGACCAGGTTGCTATCTTTGAAAGGCCCTGCAATTTCAACATTTCCAAGACGGTGTTGCAAGTAGTACAGGCTTGTCAGTCTCACTTCAGTACCTGCTAAAGTTATGGAGAAGATTATTCTGGGAAGTATTGAAAAACACCTGAAAGATAATGCAGACATCAGTCTTCATGAGAGGGAAAGTCCTGCTTCATCAAACCTGACTTCCTTTTATGACAAGGTAACCCACCCAGTTGATCAAGGTAAGCCAGCTGATGGAATCTTTTTAGATTTCTGTAAAGCTTTTGATACTGTCTCTCACAGGATCCTTCTGGACAAAATGTCCAGCCCACAGCTGGACAAACACACCATGTGGTGGGTGAGCAATTGGCTCACAGGTAGAGCACAGAGGGTAACAGTGAATGGGGTGACATCAGACTGGTGACCTGTCACTAATGGGGTTCCACAGGGCTCCACCTTAGGCTTTGTGTTCTTCAACGTCTTCATAAATTGACACAGGACGCGATATTGAGAAAGTTTGCAGATGACACAAAACTGGGAGGAGCTGTTGACTCCCTCCAAGGCAGGGAGGCCCTGCAGAGGAAT
The DNA here is from genome assembly GCA_035047865.1 of Dendrocincla tyrannina. Classification (NCBI taxonomy): domain Eukaryota; kingdom Metazoa; phylum Chordata; class Aves; order Passeriformes; family Dendrocolaptidae; genus Dendrocincla; species Dendrocincla tyrannina. The sequence goes on along the minus strand of JAWWMP010000132.1, from coordinate 29,141,086 downwards.
CTGGACAAATTAGAGGGCTGAGCAATCACCAGCCATATGAAGTTCAACAAGAGAAGGTGCTGGATTCTGCACCTGGGATGGGGCAACCCTGGATGTACACACAGAGCGGGGAATGAGATGCTGGAGAGCAGTGCCATGGAAGGGGACCTGGGGGGTCCTGGTGGATGGCAAGTTGAATCTGTGTCAGCAGTGCCCTGGCAGCCAGGAGGGCCAACCCTGTCCTGGG
>JAWWMP010000132.1:29034248-29140760 GCA_035047865.1 Dendrocincla tyrannina | reverse complement strand
GGGATTGTCCCGCTCTGCTCTGCACTGGGGCAGCCTCACCTTGGATATTGTGTGCAGTTTTGGGTGCCACAATATAAGAAAGATATTCAGCACTTAGAGAGTGTCCAAAGGAGGGCAGCGAAGATGGTGAAGGGCCTTGAGGGGAAGCCGTATGAGGAGTGGCTGAGGGCACTTGGTTGTTCAGCCTGGAGAAGAGGAGAGTGAGGGGAGACCTCACTGCAGTTACAAGTTCCTTGTAAGGGGAAGAGGAGGGGCAGGCACTGGTCTCTTCTCTGTGGTGACCAGGGACAGGACCCGAGGGAATGGCCTGAAGGTGTGTCAGGGGTGGTTTAGATAACAGAAAAAGGTTCTTCACCCAGAGGGTAGTTGGGCACTGGAACAGGGTACCCAGGGAAGTGGTCACAGCACCAAGCCTGATAAGAGTTCAAGAGGCATTTAGATGATACTCTCACGCACATGGTGTGACTCTTGACAACGGTCCTCTGTAGGGCTAACGTGATGACCATTGTGGGTTCCATCCAACTCAGCATATTCTGTGTTTCTGAGCACCTTCTTACATGAAATCACCAAGATTTCCATTAAAACAAGGTAAACAGCCTAAGAGTAAAACAAATTGTGAATGGGGAGCAAATGGAGAGGCTTATTGTGTTTAGCTTTTTATCTTCACTTTCCTCATTTTGGGGTTTTTAATGGGTTTGGGCTGGGAGTGGTTTTGATGTGGGTCTTTTGTAAAGGAACAAATGGAGGTAGAGGCTAGATGAAGACTGACAGAAAGACACAACATTTCTGAGCTACATTTGAAAGCAGATACTGGGAAACAGAGATGTGGATGTGATTAGCTTCTGGTACAAGGAAATTGCCACCACAGCAAGAATAGCAAATTGTTTGAAAATTAGGCTGAATTTTTCAATTATGAAACAGTGCCAAACATTCTGGCCACAGCTGACCAGAAAGGGATGGTTTTAATGAACACACATGATTTCCCCCTCTAAATGAACAAGTAGCCATCTTATAGAGGTTTTATTTTGAATGAGGAAACCTAGATACATTATTATTTTTTATTATTTGCATTGCTGTGGTATCTAGGAGACCTAATTAAATAACAGGAGCCTGCAGTGCAAGGAGCTGTACAAATACAGATCAAAAGCCCACTCTGACCTCTGGGAGTACTGTCATTCTTGAATAGCTTGGACAGTCAGCAGAGACCAAGCTTAAATTGCTGTGTGGCACCAGACAGAAAAGCATGCCAACAGCGAGGGGAAGATGACACTGGAGGAACAGGACGCCAGGGCAGAGCATGGAGACAGGCACGTACAGACACGGCACCAGTGCTGACACCTCGTGCTACAATGTGGAATAGCAGAGAGGGGGGAAATGGCACCATGATACGGCACCCACTGCATCAGAGATGAAAGTAACTATAAAAAAGCAAATTATTTACCTGAGCTCTGTATATTAGAACAGCTATTCCAATCCCCTTTCAACTGAAAAAGCTTCCTCTAGAGTGACGGAGCTCTCATGTACAAACAACATAACTCCTGCTCAATGGTTCAAACAATTACCAAAAAAAAAAAAAAAAAAAGGCAGCCAAAAACACCTCCCCCAGAAACTATCACTTGCTGTCACCACACTGATGACTCTGCTGTACTTTCACAATGGATCTCTCGCTCTCCCTGTACTGGTCTCAGCAACTTGGGCTCTTTAGTGCTAGGACTGTTTCCTGCTCTGTGCTTGTGCCGCACAGTGTGACCTCATTTGCCCCCTTAATCACTCTGCCTTCCTCTGTTTGTTATGTATGTAATTAGCAGGACAGTCTACCTGTAAATGGAGCACTCTGGCTCCTCGAAGTGTGCTTAGGAGAGACATCCTCCTTTGGTCCAAAGGGAGATGATATGCTTTCTGCAGAAGGCGTGTCTGTTGAGAAATTCTCAAAGTCCTCCTCCTCTTCTGCTGGAGAGACTGGGTCAGGAATATCCAACTTCTGCTCCTCCAAGCTTGCACTGTTTGGATCCAGTTCCTTAATAATTTTATCATACTGTGTGATGAAATCCTCACCATCTGTGCTCAACAGTCTTATGCTTAAGTTACAATCTGCCTCCTGAGAGGAAATCTTCTGCTCTAAGTCTGGCTGTGGATCAATCTCAGTCATTTTCTGGTTTGTTTGTTCTTTCATTACACCTTGAATTGAGCTTGAATTTCTCTTACTGTGCTCATCCAAGCCCGATTCCAGCTGTGTCTTTGCAAGAGGCCCATTGACTACTGTCTGGCTTTGGACCTCACGATCTCCAGCTGCATTTAAAGTTTTCTCCCTGGAGCTGTCATCCTCTTGAGTATCCTTCTGGGCACATAACCTGTAAACCATAACATCATCCTGAAAGTCTGATTCCTCTATATAAGAACCTTTGATGAGCATAATGGCGTTTCTTTTCATTTCTTGAATGTGTTTCGGTGGCTCTGCAGGTGGCTGCATTTCTGTGCTTCCCTGATCATCATATGGTTGTGGTGAGCTCACATTAGAACCAGGGGAAATCCCTGTGTCATAGCTATCATCCCATTCTAGCTCCAACTGCATCTTGTCACTGAATGGAGTTACTCGAGAGGAGCTGCACGTGCTAGGTGTCCTTTGCTGGAGCTGAAACATGGGATGTTCCACATCTGTACTGTTCTCCTCTGCAAGAGTTTGAATAAAGGTGTCTGGATCAGGGTTTACTCCATCATACAAGGCAGACCAAACCTTACAATCTTTCAAGCACTGGATGATGGCTTCTTGAGCTTCCCCCAGGTACTGCAAGTAGCTGATGTCCACAGCTCTTCCATATTCCACAATGCAAGTAGATTCAGAAGAACGTGTACCAGAATCTAGAAGTAAATAAGATGACTCATACCAGGAGTAGTATATCTAGCAAGGTATTTTCTCTAGCAAGGTATCCACTGAGACACTGCAAAGTGTTTAACCCCAACCATCCAATAAGGCAGGAAGACAAAAGCATAACAATTACAAGATTCGCTCATAAACACGCCTGACTTGTCCCTATTGCAAAGACAGAACTGTAACTCAAGATTTCTGAGAGAGCAGCCTGCATTCAAACCTTAAAGCAGCAACCACGCTGAAAGCAGCAAGCTGTCATGTATCTGTATATTATCTTCATTAATACATATTCAAGCTGGATAGCTGTTAGAATAAGGTTTCAATAGACCTGGACATATGGAAGGAATTAGCTTTCTAGTCCGGGTTTGCCCAGTTCAGTGTTGCCCACCACATTTCCTCCCCCTCTGATTCTTTCCCACTTCCTCCCATGAGCTGCCATCAAATCAAATGCACTTAACGATCTGGTCTTCCCCTGAGCACCAATTACCTTTACTTTGTGCTGCTTTTGTCCATAGAATATAATCTTTTCCTTGGCTTTCAAGTGTCAAAGTGATTCCAGTGGAGCAGCAGACTGGTGTCAGGGCCAGCAGTTTTGCAGCAGATACAGAATAACAGTCTCTCTCTTTCACAGAGCGCCGCTGGCTCAACATCATGTGGTTGCATGGGATCAGATACCTGAAACAGCAGTGTGTAGCATTACTTATCATCCTTTCACATTAGAGAAAGCAACAACATACAAAATTCCCTTCCTAGATTTCTGCCTTCTCCAAATTAAAAGAAACAATAATAATGTTTACAGTGATCCGTTTTCTAAACCTCTCAAGAGCATGGGATCCTGATTCTTTGTATTGTGATGCTTGATTTAATGATGAATAGTCATGACAAGTAGAGACCAGTTGCACCACAACAGGGAAGCAAACAATCCTTTGCAGGTTAGAGCAAACCTGCTGCAAGAAAGTATGGAGTAAGTGTGGGACAGGCAGATGTCAAAGCCCAGAAGAATGGGTTGGTCCAACTATGAATGAGTTCTGTCTCAGAATCCTCAGTTTATTTGTTTTGCTGGGAAATCCAGAGGGAGGCATTTTATGTTTGCCAGGCAAGCAGCCAGAAAAAAAGGAGGGGAGGGTCATCAAGATGTTTTACTGCAGTAGCTCTCAGGCAGAAGAGGGAAGAACCTATGGGGAGTACAAGGAATAGAGGAAGCACAGTCTCACAAACTTTTTTAGAACATTTTTGTGTCACTTTTCAAAAGCACTTTAGTAAGAGCCTCAGTTTTAACTGGACTGATGTACCGCTATTTAAAATGCAAACAGATTCTAAAAGATTTCCTAAATAAACAAAAAAATTAACCACAGCACTTTACTGCTAGAGTAGCTTTCACAGAAGTCCTAAGAACATTCCCAGGTCCAACAGCCAGACCTACAGGAAATTTCACCTTAATGCCTGTGTGTGAAGGCACAGACAGTATCTGAAACATTCATGTGATCTACAATGCTAAAAGATCAAGTTTGTTACACCAACATTTCTCATCTAATATACACACCAATATCACAAGTAAATATTTTGAACCAATGTATAGATTCACCACTTAAAAACAAAAATAATCAATGTTATGTAATGTACTAAATGCAATGTACCTCCAGTAGTTCAGTAACTGAAGTATTCTCATTGAGAGAGAAATCAAAGAGGTGAAAAACAAAAAAAAAGAAGGTGGAAGCTGCAAACAAGTATATAGCTCTGTATCACAGTGCATAATACTCTAGAGAAAACATGCACAAGAGAAGAATTACACATTCAGAAGCAGGGAATAAGGAGGTGATAAATATATTCTTAGCTTCTTTCACTTCTGTAGACATAAATCACAGGAAAAGTCTCTTGCTCTGAAGATCTCAGAACGTAAATCACACTATGTCAGGTCTGGTAGACTTTTGTCAGGATCATAAATATTATTATCTCTGTAGTTGCTTAGATTTCTGCTCTCTTGGAGAATGTCCATCCAGTTCTGCATCCATAGGCAGAGACCATATGTCCCAGAGTCAGGATGAAGAATGGAAAAAGGAGCTTGGGCTTACCTCAAAACTAGCTGTAACATCACATCTTCACAATGCAAGCCAATGAGCGTTCTGAACAATGCCAAAGAGACCACACAGAGCTGGAAAGTAATAAATATTATCAGGTTTTGATCTGGAAATTATATCTTTAATCTTTCCTGCATACCACATTATAAAATGGCTCTGCCAGAACATCATGCTTTATAAGATACTCTTTGCATGGTATTTTATTTTGCCAGCACCCCATGGGATATTTTTACGTTATCTAGAGCTATACACGTCTTGTTTCATTTTAACAAAATACCATCCAGAGCTTTCCTTCAAATAAGCAAAAAAAAGAACTAACTTACCAGTCTTAACTATTATTTAAATTATTAATTTAATTTAGCATGAACTGAACCCTGTAACTTCCAATACAGTGTGTTAGTTTTTACCTCTGACATGGAATTTGAACCAACTAAAGGTCTTTTCTGAAAGAAGAGTTATAAATCACCTTAAGTTTCTGTTGCTCTAAGTTTAAGGAACTACTAGTGTTCTGCACATTAAGAAGCTGAATGGTTCTAAAAATACAGCTTAAGGTACTGGTCACAGACCAGGACAAAGAAAGTAATTTTTTTGTCAGAATCTACTCCATACAGAGTGTTCATAACCCCTCTCTTACTGGTCAGTTGAAGAGCTGGGAGCTATGGCAAGACACAAAGATCCTTTCCATGAGACCAGGAGAAAGAACAGGATTCCCCACTGGAATTGCACGCTTGCCTTTTTGGCAAAGGTCTGATCAAATATATCTGCAACTAAGTATTCCAGTAGTCACACTCCACAAAGACAAAACTCACACCCCTTCTGTGATAGGCACCCCCCTTTTACACTGGCTGTTGGACAGACTAGAAACATGGACTTCTACAGGCTTTTGTGTTCATTAATTAGACATACAACACTTTCAAAGTTATCACACAGTACATTTCTACCCACCAGACACTTGCTAGACTGCAGTTTGCCCAAAATGGTAGAAGCATGAGCTGTACTCTTTCACAGACCACACTATCTTAGTATCCCTGCCTCTTAACATGTATTTCTCCTGTGCTGCTCTCTCATGGAAACAGGATCTTACAGTTCCCTTAGATTCCTGGACCAGGCTGACTACTGTGAGAATTATCTAGCATAAATTAACTCTTTCCTGAAGTTCCAAGTCGTGTTTAAATCTTGTCTGTCCCTCTATTATGTAAATATATATTTGAAATTATATGAAATTAATACCACTTTTCAGTAGCTAACAAAATAAATATATTAGGAAAAAGTAAGGAAAAAGCTACAGATATTTCTCTACCTCAACATAATTTGTAATTCATTCAGGATTTAATCCATCATCATGCCTGGGTATAGTTTCTCTTCCCTGCAGTCACTCCCCTTACTCCCTCTGTTAAAATGCTCTGTTCTAGCTCTGCAACAGAACATTGCCATGTTCCTCTCTTCAACCCATGCCTTCTCAGGAATATCAGCTTAAAGACTCTCTGGGTCACCATTTCTGGTTCTCTCAGATGAATGACAATGTGATCAGTTGTCCAAGACCAGATGAATGCATGGATTTCTTCAAATATATATATACATACAGGTACTTCCCCTAACTTGGTAGGCGTCCCTGTGAAACAGTTAAATAATGAAGTGTAAGAGAACCTCACTTGATTGCCTCAGAAAAATGAAACCTTCTTTGCCTGCCTTTCCTAGTTTGGTCACTGAACATCAACAGAAGAACCAAAGAAAGGGAATAATGCTCATGAACTGGCCTGCTGAGAGGCAAGGCAGAACACAAACTTATTGCCCTGCCACCACTCTCCACTACCTGTACTATGAGTCAACAGACAACCCAAGACTTCATGTCTACAGAAATAGATGGAGAAAGTAAAGGACATGAGAGAAAGAAATATCCACAACTGAAGTTCTTAACAGGAACGGGGGGCAGAGTGGAAGAGCTTTACAACAAGCCTTTGGAAGAAGTCAGATTCTTGCATGAAAGGTGTGTTTTAGCCAGGGGAGGGACGTGGGAGAAAAACAGGAAATCTCACTTCCTCCGTGAAATATAGAGGGAGCCAAGTATAACTTTTCTTCATGCCATAAAAGTTCAAAAAACCCTGCTGCTGCCCTAAATTATCCTGTATTTAAGAAATTTCAGTTTAGAGGAAAATATTATTCGTTTGTTTTTGCAACCATATTGCAAATCGCAAATCTTATGAATAAATAAAACACAGTCTATTTTTATTTTGTAAAAAAATAAGATTTTAAATATGCTCAGGAGACAAAGAGGATTATTAAAGTCCTGTAAAAAGGACAGTCCTTTTTACAACTGCCTGTCTGTACGTAAATTTAACCCCGTGAATTATTAATCAGTATTTTCATCAGTAATAATGTATGTAGCTATTGTGCTATGGAAACACACAGAAGGCTGCAGTTCTGGCTTTTGCACTTGGCCAATCTGTACTGCAGAAAACTCCTTTAGCATCACAGAACTATTTTGGCTGAGATCCTGTGTTGCTCAGGGCTGCAGAATTCTTTACAATTCCCTTCTTGCTTGCCTATGGAATAGTATTAATGATTAGCAGAGACACAGCATTTGCATTTTTGTTGACAGAAGCTGTTTCAGTTTTCATAGTTAATCGATCTTAGAGATGCACTAACAGCAGCATATATTGATATTTACATGCACTTGCATTTCAAAACAATTGTCATGAAACTACTGTGCCTAATACACAAATTTAATGCACGTGCTGGTGTTCTGGCTTCTCTAAAACATTATTGCACATTCTATACATTCACTTGCACTAAAATATTATTCTTAATTTCATCCATGAAGCTGCACATCATGGAAGTGTCAGCCAAGGCTGCCAGCCAAGCAAGGCTCAGAAGGGTAGTCCAGTGCAACAAGCAGTCATTTTCCAGTCAGAAGATCCAGCTGTTAGCAAAGGTAACTACTCTCTCTCTCAGCTGTCTCTCCAGCCACTGTGGCACAGAAGGGGCTCAGTGCAAAGCTGAGATAAACCTTACTGCACAGGGGAGTGCAGGCAAAGAAAAGTAAGCAGTAGCTTGATCACATGAGCAAGAAAGCACCTTCTTTTCATCAGAGAAAGCTGGCAATGTCATAGTTAAGTAAGCATCCTAACGTAATACAGACTATGTTCCTGAGAAATGCCTCAGCAATAACACAGTTAACAACTGGGATCAATTGGGTGACATCAGCTGCTTCTCTTACCCGGAATGGTGTGTTGATTCTGCTAGTAAGTGTATCGAGGATATGCACATTCTCATGTCGGTGCAGCAAAATAAAGCGGAGGAAAATCTTGAGGAGGGCTGGTTCTGAAACACTGCGCAAAAAGAGATCCAGGTACGCAGTAGTAGTCATCACCTCTTCCACAGTCACCTGTGGGCAAAAGTAACATAAATGCAAACATACTGCACACACAAAGTATCCATCCATCCATCACGACTGTATACCTGGTAAACACTCGAAGCTCTCCATACATAACACTACCACAAAAACATTGAGGTTTTCACTCCTAAATTTGCAAAAAGCATGCTTCTGAATGCCTTGCAAGCACTTAAAATACATTTCTTACCTGTCTTGCTTCCCCAAGAGAAAGAACCCTTCCCCAAACTGACACCCCAAATCTCACACATACAGAAGAACAAAGAACCAAATCATGTTAGAAGATCCCCACCACCCTTCTGCCCATGCCATGTCTTTTGCATTACACTACTGTCATCCCTCATAAACATTTTCAGATTTTGTAAAAACCTGCATCTAACACAATCAAAAATAAATGTCAAAGCACAATCAAAGCACAAAGTCATGGTCCTAGAGCTTTAAAGAGAAAATCCCCACAGATGTCCAGAATTTTGTCACAATTTTCCTTCCTTTTATTTTGCCACACCACAATTCCTCATCTCTCTAACTTTTTAAAAGGAGTATGCATGCACATATATACACACATAAAGCCAAACCCAAAATCTTCACTACTGACTATTAGTAGATCAAAATTGAATTCAAATATCCATGTGACATTTGCATACTATAACCCATGCTGCTCTGCTTACTGCAATCCTTTGGAGATTATCTATTCACAGCATACACTGGCAAAGCACAGAAAATTCCAAAGCCCACCTCTGCACCATGTACTGCTCTTGCAAATTCAGCTTTTTAAAAATAGTTACCCAGGAACCTAATAAGCTTAAGTGCACAAAGATAAACCCTTAAATACAGGAATCTGCCTATATGAAAGCAAGTATTAAATATCTTTTGTTTACCAAACCTAGCTGGATAAATGAAAAGACTGACTTTATTAAAAAGAAAAAGATAAAATCAAAGCTGTCACTTAAGAGCTAAGAGGATTTAGAAAATATTCAGAAGGGCAACATTTACGTAACATGCTGTAAATATTAAAACCCCTGTTCCATTATGCTTCATGGTAGCCGTGTACACAGTAATGTCATGATGCAAACATTCTCTTTAAGGCATTTAAGATCACAGGCTGCTTCTGGCTGCTTACACAGAACATAGGAATGGGGTATGCAGCCTGCAGACATTATGAGAGAGAAGCTCTAAAGCGAAGGTCATTGAATCACTCTCAGTCTGAGGCTTTATTCTAATGCTCAGCTACACCATCCTTAATACAGTGGGCTATTACCTCATTTTGGCATTAGAAAAAAACATCAGTGCAGTAGAAACAGTTGAATTTTTCATGAGGAAATGGAAGCAGCTCAGCTCCAACCAAAAACTTTTTTCTGTTTTTTTATTGGTTTTGTTTGGGTTTGTTGTTTGGTTTGGGTTTTTTTTTTTTTGCAATAGCCGAAAGGTGTGGGGACTTGTGGTGAGCTTTCCGGTGAAAGTGAGGGACTGTTGCTCTGAGAACTGGCTTATTTTTCTTTTTTTTTTTTTTAAATAGCAGTGAGTGGTAAAAAGCAAAGCCCCAGAAATCCATTATGTGACATCATTATGACAGCATACAGTTCACAGACAAGTTTAAACACTCTGCCAAGGAAAGGCCAGACAGAGGTAATACATCCTTATGTCTCCATGTCACTTCTTCATCCTTTGTGGGGAAAAGGAACCACATTCTTGGCCTGTAGGTTTCACAGATGTTTGCTGACAGAATGTATATGTATAAAATACTGAGGCTCTAAATGAAAGCAAGAAAAGACAGCAGAATCAGAAGGGCAGTGACCATTTTCTGAAACATACTCTTTGGACAACTCATCCTACATTTCTAGCAGGGAGTGAAAGCCGTACGCTTTTCAAAGTGCATATCATGAATGAAACAGAGCAGAAGAAAGCCAGCTGGAGACTAGTTTAGAGAAGAAATGCTGAATTCTGAGAGCATGTTCAGTTTTCCTAACAGCTTGGGGACTAGACAAAAAAAGAAATCATGTTTAATAGCCAACACTTCACTGATATCACTAAGCAGAGTTACAAGAACCAACTAAAGATTAATGAAGCCCTAACGGTTCACAAAGGAGTGACTTATAAACTTGTTAAATCGTAATTTTTTGAATTGAGGGGGTTTTGTGCAGCTACATTTTAGTTACACTTAATTTTTAGTTCTTCTTGAGATAAAAGTTGCTGAATCTGCCTAAACATTTTCCAAGAAAGAGATGACTACGTTTTGTCAAGATTTAAATGGATTTGTGAGCATCTTTTTCATTTTTCAATGAAAAAACACTGCCTTATCCACAACACTCCTTCAAACTTGCGCAATAAATGAACCTAGGGTCTATTTTGCAGCCCACCTTGCAACACTCAACGTAGCCAAGTTAATGCTGTGCAAGCAATTTTAATGCTATCATGTTCTAGAAGTTCCAGTCTCTCTCAGCATGCCTTGTGTGCAACTTGCCCATACAAACAGCAAGGAGACCATCATTCTGCTTCCTCACAAGAGCAAATCAAACAAAAATATTGCTTTGGGGCATTTAAATGAAAGCCATGTTTGCAGCTTAGGAAAAAGATTGCTTAACCTGGCAAGCAAATGCCTTGTGCTTCTACAGTTACATCTTATTTTGCCACCCTGCATTCTGGGTTTGCTTCTCCCTTTTAGCATATCTGACAGTAAGTGTAACTTCTGAAGATTTGAGGCACCTAGAGAAGTATTCAAGAAAGCCAGTTTTAACTCCATAAGGCTAATTTTCCTTTTACTCCACGGAATACATTAATCTGCTCTGATTGAGCCTCTAGAGCTCTCGCTCTTTTTGCAATTAACTAGAGAAGGACATTGGAGAAATCAGTTACACTAGGCAAAACCCAGCCTTGGCAAAAATCCTTTCAACTCTGCACACCTTCTCTACAGATCGCATCATACATAATACATGGAGTGTTGAAAGTGAGACTAGTTCAATTTGTGCAGTTATTATTGAAGATCTCTGTTTTCTAAGATACCGAAGCCATGCTATTAAGCTTCATTCAGACTACTGGCTGGCTGTCTCTTCTTAAACAAATGTCTCGTGAGACAGATTTGGGAAAGGAGGGAAATGATTTCTAATAAATTCAAATCAGTACTTGGTAAACAACAAAAGAATAAACGTTCCCAGAGAACTAAACAGTTATTACGTGTATCAAGTATGTCCATTACAGTCAAATCCTGAGTCAGCTTCACAAAAACTGTTATTGTAAACACTGATTGCAGTATCATTAGTCCAAGTAAGCTTTTAACTAGCCCTCAGAATTGAACATCTTTGATAAGATAAAAAGCAAGCCAAAACTTACACAAACCTGGTAATACTTAATTCGAAAATTCTCCACCTCTGATAATTCAAATGTCAAGAAAAATACCAAAGGGAGATCAATAAAATCAAGACATTGTGGTTTTCTAGAGAAGTCCTTTAAATAAGTAAATTTCAAGCTAAGTTTTTCATAAAGGTATTGCAGCAATATTAAAATCCAACACTTCCTCAACAGAAAAAACAGAAACTAAGTAGCAGCACTCCTTGCATTGTCGCTTCTGCTAATGGTAGAGACCAGGGATATCTCTGCTCCTAAGATAAAATTACAGGATTGAAAATGAAAAATGAGGAAAAGAAATCTGTATATCCATTGCATTGATCAGACCAGTACTCTACCATTTTTATTTCATTATCCACAGTTGTAATAATTAAGAGTTGTTGGATTTTTTTTCAATATACACATAAAGCGTCCATCTAAAGATACCATTAAAAAAGCCTCATCCACGTTTTTCTATACAACAATCAGATGTCACAGATCTGTTTAAGGTGTAAACTGCAACAAAAGACACTACCTGAGAGTCTCCCTAGCCAGACAGATGCTTGACTGAAGGTTATTGAAAAGAGAAAGCCACTTTTAGCCATGTAATCCCTTCTCTAATTATGTAATAATTTTTAGCAAATCTTTTCTTGCCTCCTCTGATGACTGATTAGATGGTGCGGCAGAACACTGTAAAGAGATCCAGCTTTAACAAGTTACTGTGCCAAGTAATAGCAAAGAGCTAGAAATTACTGTCATTGTGCATTCAGTTTAATACATTACACTCACTGTGTTAAACCAATTGCACTGATTCTTTATTACTGGCTATTTTTCCTTTGGGAATCACACAATATGTTTTCTAATTTACAGCTTCATGCCCACTTACAGGAATATGGCTACATAATTCCTCCTTTCCATCACATTTCCCTTCTTACGAGGACTTCATATTGCCCATGAAAAGACCACAAATGTTCTTATTAGAACTTACTCTCTAAAACCAGAAGCAGTTTTAACCTGAATAAGCCCCCCCTCACTGACAAAAAAATTCCAACCATTTCCACACCCTTCTGTTAATTTTCAACTTCTTACCCTCTGTTTATATAAGCAAAAGAGTTCATGCTTCACTTCGCTGCCCGGTGAAATAGATCAGGGAACTGATTCAGATTAAAACTATCCAGAAGTAAAGGTGAGCTTTAACCTCAATCAGTTTCAAATAGAACAGTTGTCCTGGCAAAAGAGAGAGTGACACACAGGATCAGGGACAGAAAAAGTTTGCACATTGGGAGAACCAAAAAATGCCAGCTATTTCCACTTTCCTCAGCTTATGTTTATAAAATGCTTCAGTTTACACCAGGTTAAAAATTCAACTGCACTGCCGTGTTTATTGCAAAAAGTCAAAGGCACCTTTACACAGACTCACACCACAGCCAGTAAAGTGGAGTTTTGTGCTATTACTGGGCTTCTCCAAAGCACAAGACTATGCAGTTTTCCAGTGACACGGGGTCTACACATTTTTACAGCAGCTGTCCAAATGCTTTCAGTAAGGTGAATGATGGCATTATTTCTAAATGGGAACTGACAGTCTTGCAAGCTATATATAAAGATACTCCTTCTAATCTGTACAGTATAATTTATAGGTTGTTTCCCCCTAGCTGAGCTGTGTAATCATCAAGCAAGTATTTATTGAATTATCACAGTAGCACGCCATGTTAGAGGCTTTCCCTTAGATAGGGTAGAGTGCAGTAGATTCGAGGTCCATTTGACAGAGGTTGTTTGACAGGATCATGCCAGCAGAGCAATTCTGTTCACTTGGCCAATAGCTATGTTTTACACTAAAAATCTGGTAAAATTTTCCATTATTCAGACTAAACCAAGCCTATTCAGATTAAAACAAGCCTTCCAAGTAGAAGAATAATTATATGCTAGTTAGCAATTAAATGCCACATAGTAAAGCAGTAAACGCTGACATTAAAAATTTGCCTTTATCATATAATTTGTCAAATTTTCAGTGCTTTCTTCAATAAATTGAAGTACCACAAATTACATAAACATTCGAGATTTACTGAATAGCTGTCTTTGTCACCTAAATTCTCCGAATGCCAAACCAAAATTAAATCATATACACTTACAGTAGGAGAATGTGTATAACCAATCTGAACTGTATATAAGATAACATATTTATATATACCAGTGTGGCTCCTAATTATCTAGCACGTGGTTTTGACTACAAAATATATAACCATATTAAACACCTTCTGAAAAGGATTTCGCTTGTATTTCTACAATAGTGCTGTAACTACCTAAAAGAACAAGATAAATAAACACAGTCTACTAACGAATAAATGAATGCTAAAATAAGGCAATATGGCCTCTAGCAGAACCAGTAAAAATTACTTCAGTGGGGTTATTCTGGATTCACTCTGGGATTTCAATTAGGTTTCAACTGAGGAGAAAATTAGTCTTATTTGATTACTTAGACCCTCATATAGTTTGCCCCCAAAAGACCTTGTATTTGCTTGATAGAGTTCAAAGAGGTTAGTTTTGAAAGTGTAGCAAGAAATAGCTAGCGAAGTATGTCACAGAATTTAATGGTATGGCTCTGTACTTAAGCAGAATTATACCTTCTCACAACTGTTTTTTTCTTAAGTACCAAAAGGTAGGGAAGAACATACAGAACCATAGAATTTCAAGATGTCACTGATATGCCATTAAAAATTACCATACTTAATTAAAGAACTGAGTCTGTCAGTCTTCATTTTCTTAAATCCCAGACACACCAGAAAGAATAAGAGATAGTTCAGGCAAAACATTAAATAAGGGACTGTTACTACAAAAACTACCACATTAACATTTTGTTTAGCTCTGTATTTTTACAGACAAAACATCTTATTCCTTCTGTTTTTAAATTAATTTGCGACCTTGCAAAAAGAAACATCCCCCTCAAATAATGTTATTGAATTACTTTTTTGATGTCTCAAGGAATTCCTATGTCAGAAGGGAGTTAACTCTTCTATAAAAAGTACAATAACACTCAGACAACCAAAGGACAAGGCAGGGCTACCCATCAAAGCCAGTTAATGCATATCTCCAGCTACATAATACAAGTCTGGGCTGTGCCTACCCATTCAGCATGCGCAGCTTTGGAGATACAAACACACTTGCTGGTTGCTCATTACACGTGTAGGTGGGATAACCCACACCAAGTGACAAGACTAGTACAGACGAGGTATAAATTAGGCTACAAGAACATGCTATATTTAGGATACTTATCTCTGAGAAATGAAGTTAGGGAGTCACAAGCTTGAGAATGTTTGGGTTATTTAAGCACATCACAGTTAATCTTCTACATAAATAACCTTCACAGAGCTCACTGTGAAAAACAGGTTATTTCAAGCTAGCCAGCTTGCCCAATCAATTTGAAACTTCCCCAACTGGAAAAAACCTGAACTAGAGAACTCTTTTTTCAAATCCGTACTAGTTTCCTGAGATAAAACCAGAAAAATCACACCAAGCAAAACACATTGGTCTCCCCACCCCCTGACTTTTCACAGAAACACATCTTCATCCTCAACAGTCTTGTACTGTTTCATTCACACAGTGAACTGTGCACATAGTAAGTATTTATAGGGAGACAATCTGCAAAAATTTAAAACAGGCAGAGATTACTACACAGTTCCATAAACATTACAAACATTTCAAGATCACACATATACATATCTCAAACTTTAGGACCACACACAGAAATTCTTAAATACTTCTAATGAAATTCTACTTACTGAAATTCTTATGCTAGTTTTCCCAAAATCTTGTTTGGTAGTCAGATGTTTTAAGTTGGGAGAAGGAAGTCAAGAAAAGGAGAAAAGAGGTCTGAATGGATAAATTAGGAGCTCATAAAAAATCTGAAACATGAAGAGACAGGAGCTGGGAAAGGTGACTCAGGAGAAATATGGAAACAGTGCCTGAGTATGCAGGGAAAAGGATTAAGAAAGACAAAGCTCAGATGGAGTTCAAGAAGAGCTTCAACAGCATAAGAAAAAAAATTTATGAAAAATGCGTGGTCACTGCTGAATGAGGATGGGGACCTGGTGACAGAATACATTGAAAAAGTCCCAGGACTGCAGAATAGCTTGGGTTGGAAGAAAACTCTAGAGATCATCTAGTCCAATGTCAGTCCTGACTGAAATCATCTTTGCAAAAACAAATGTAAGTCTGTGTCTTGCTCCAGTGCAACCTCTTTCCTCAAAACATTACCTCTCGAAGAAAAACTGAAATGTAGTACAGGAAGATCAGGTATTGTAGTAGTCTGCCTCCCCAACAGTCTTTCAAGAGCAGAGCCAGAAGCTCATCTCCCTTTCAATTTTTACATTAAGGTTGAACCATGGGTGCCAGATTGGATATGGGTTGTTAAGGCCTCAATGCCACATGAGGTCTAAAGTGACTTCCTTTCTTCTTTCCTTTCCTTCCTTCCTCCCTCCCTCCCCTCCTGATCATCAAGACTTATCAGAAGCAGCTGTTCCACCCCAGTTAAATTCTAGAAATAAGATTTATAGAAACACCTTAGGAAGATGCACCAATAATTATCACCTCTTACCACCCTTTAACCTTCCACAGATCTCTTCTCCTAATCAGGTATTTATACCACATTCCATTACACGCTGTATTTGAACTTGCAAGCCAGAATGAGTCAGAACAACCCAAACTGAATGACTGAATAAAAACTAAAATCTTCAGCCACAAGTAGACTTTATGATACCAAACCAACTTCAAGTGAGTTTAAAAGAAAAAAATCGAGATTCATTTAGTATTGTGCTAAATGAAAGAACTTCTGTTTTAAAAACCATCATGGTACAGCTGGCCTTTCTCTCATTTTGGCCCTTCCAAATATTTTATTAACCTAAAGGTTAATTACAACACTTGAGTCCCCAAATGGGTGATACAGTTTTCAAAGTCCACTCCTCAACTTAGCAGGGATGTTTAAGGGCAACTAGAAGTTATTTTAATATATGAAAGAGCTGTTACAGCATAATTATCTGTCTTACCACACAGACGTGTACTCCAAAATCAAGTATGTAAAATATTTATTTTCTGTTAAATTAACATGGAACACAGTAAAAAAAGACTGAAGAGGTCAAATGTGCCTCTACTTACTACGTTCCTTTTGCTATGGAGTTTTGGTCTCACAGATGTGAGAGCCTTGTATCAGATCCACTAGATGGTGCAATCCATCTTCTCCATTAAATGATTTGAAGTTTATACACAAGTAGTTAATTTTTAACAAGAAAAAAGTCATTCTTCATGCTAATCAAGGAAAGTTTTATTTCTGGAACAACAAGGCACCAAACAGAATGTCAGGGCTCAAGAAAGGTCTAGGCTTAAAACTCCCATATGTTAGCAGCCAACATCCGTATTTTCAAGAGAACTATGATTTCACCCAATTTCAGAGTATATAAATGAGGTTCAAGAAAATTTTCATCACGTGAAAAAAGAAGTCATCAGAACAGCAGTCTTTAAATGATTTAAGTAACATCAACAGGGAAGTAATCAACACAATAGAGGGTTAGGAGATTTACTGACTGATAAGAATGGCTTTTACAGGCATGGTAGTACTCAAAACAATCTAAGATTAGTCCTGAATACTTCACAGATAAAACCAGAACTCACTAAGACTAGAATCCATTCTGATACCTCCCTTGTTATCCATAACCTTGACCTAAAACTGGTTAGGCTTTTCACTTCTAATTCCCAGTCTTGGTAAGAGATTAAGTACAGATACAGAAATAGAAAAAATTACTGCCAGGCAAGGAGGTGAACTGTCTCCGTGACAGGCTACAGCCTCGATCTGGATCACAGCCAAACTTTACTTGAACTCTCACCAAGTTTCAAAATATTTGAGGTCTGCTGAATCATTGAAAAAGACTCTACGCTGCTTATGACTTTCTCGGAGACTATTTATTACGACGAATTGTGTGTGCTACTGAAACAAGCCATGGACAAGAAAGCAGGGTATGGTGTTTCACTGTCCTCTCAGAAAATGGAACAGCTGAAGTGCTTTCTGCTTGCAGGCTTAGGGAAAATTAAGAGACCTTCAAAAAGTAACTTATTGGTTACTTTTTGGCAGTTTTTCATGGATTTTTACTTTTAGCAGTTCCTCCTTTTTTCTCCTCAAACAACATGTTCTTTTACAGGGCAATGAAAACTATAAATTCAAAGAATTATAGAACCATAGAATGGCCTGCGTTGGAAGGGACCCTGAAGATCATCTAGTTCCAACCTCCCTGCTGGGGGCAGGGACAATTTCCACTAGGTCAGGTTGCTCAAAGACCCA
Organism: Dendrocincla tyrannina; assembly: GCA_035047865.1. Lineage (NCBI taxonomy): Eukaryota > Metazoa > Chordata > Aves > Passeriformes > Dendrocolaptidae > Dendrocincla > Dendrocincla tyrannina. The sequence goes on along the minus strand of JAWWMP010000132.1, from coordinate 29,122,776 downwards.
TCCCACCTGGCCTGGAATACTTCCAGGGAAGGAGAATTGACATAATTGACATATTCTGCAACAGTTGGAAAATGCAAATTCTTGCAACCTAAGAAAAAAGAAATTAAAATTAAGCAATTCATCAATATTGGTGAATTCAAAGAAAACAGAAAATTTTTTTCTTCAACGTAACATAAATTGCACACTAATATATCAGAAAATTGATACCAGACTCTACTTCAGGAAAATGGGTCTACAAAATACGATAACTGCAAAACAACAGCAACTTCCCTAAAATTAGCATCACATTTATTGACTGAACGTTTTCCTTGCGGGCATTTTCCTTTGGGGAAATATTTGGGAAAAAAAATGCTCATGGAAACATGCCTGCCATGAAGAAAAGTCTAAAATGTTATTGCTTTTTTGACCATATGTGAGGCTAGGACAACAGAAATCTTTTGGTTCTGATTCTGAACTGCACTTAAGAATTTTACACACTTTCAGAAATACCTATATCATGCTTAACAAAGCACAGAATGAAAAGATGGAAGTTAGTCCAGAAACTTCCTGAATTGCATGGCAGACACTTCTGACAGTACGCTTAATAGTCTCTTTACACTAACATGTTCCATAATGCCCATTATAATTTTGTGTCATGCTTGTACACACCACTGACCTTATGGAGTGCAGGAGCCATTACTGGCACCAAAAATCCATTGTAAATGTAATTCACAAGCTGGTTACGTATCAAGGGATGTGCCACCTAAGAGGGTAAGGGAGAGAAAGACACAGAACAGTTCCAGTGAGATTTAAAACAAGACAGGGCTTGGATTACTATTATCCACTACCAAACCCCTTTCCCATATAATGAAACATGTTCATTTGTCCTTCTCACCAGCATTTGCTATTATTCAGGTTCTTAAAGGCTGTTCCTTCTACAAAGAAACTGTTTAATTACAGTAAGTCTGCCAAATTCAGAGACAGGGCTTTTCAATCTTTCTGCATGCTGACAAGGATGAATGGGTGGACAGAAAAGTGTGTATACCCATGTATCAAAGGAAGATTTGAGATTCTAAATTTAGCTCTCACGACCTCGTCAGGGTCACTTGAAGGTGGATTTGCCATTGTTAACTTGTCCTTCTACTAGAAGAAAAAGCAGAACAGCTGCTTTCCTATGCTTCAAGAGCAGGTAAACCAAAGCACTCGCTAGCTATAGGGCAAAAATATACTGTTCACATGCCCTTCTCTGAGCCCCTGTAAAACAAACAGAAATAGAGCAAAACCTACATTATTCATTCAATAGGATGGTTGGGAGCTTAAAAAAAACACAGCTGTTATTGGAAGACAAAAATTCACTTTTATAATGAAGCATGCATTTTGCTTTGCAATGAAACTATAGTATCAATTCATGTGTATCAAAGCAAAGCAAAATTCTATTCAGAAACTTTCAAAGTTAATATATTTTGTTTGAAATTCACATAGAGACTGGAAAGTCACAGCCTACATGTGGCCGCAAATACATTCTCCCACTTGCAATTCTTACCAGACTTCATTTAATTTGGAACCCTTAATTTGGAAGTGGAAAGAAAAAGGGTGGGCCTTCCCTTGCTGTAATCCAGGGTAAAAGTAGTAAATGGCAAGAATCTTGGCTACACTGTCCCTTTTTAATCTCTGGCCAAAGTCTTTGGGTCAACACAGAGAAAGCCACATCACAAAGACCATTCCATGTACGGAGCAAAAATTCCTGCAGTAAATGAGCTTTCAGTTCAGCTGAAGAAAGGCTGTACAGACAGAATCAATCAGCAGTCAGAAACTGCTCCTTCTGCATGTCAGCTGAAGAACCTTAACGATTTTGAATTTGAACAGTGATTTTAAAATTTGTTCCTCTTTAGTTTGTCTGCAGGAATCTTAATATTAATTTTCAAAATACAGGTATCAAATATGAACTCCCACAATGCAGATCTATAGAATAACTCTGGTTAGACACCAAAATAAATATTGTCTCCTCTTCATGATTAAACATGCATGTTAAAAAATTCTTGCATATTATATTTGAACAATGACAGTTACTATTATTTTTCTTGTTCAATGCTTTAATAGTCAGTTTCTTTACTCCATTTTGCATGTGTTGCATTAAAACATATCTTTTATTTAACAATAAATGTGACTAAACTTTCAATTCTATCCAGCACATTTCTTCAAATAACACAAAAATCTACAGTTTTTGTAGATTTTATATCTTGTTTTAATGAAAAACTGGACTAGGGTTCTACAGGGTTTTCTAGCCTTAAAAACTATGTAAAGATAAAAATCTCATTTTAGATTTAAATCAGAAAAAAACAGTAAGGAAGCAAAGCAAAAAAAAAAGTTAACAAAAATATTAAGATCAGAGCGGATTCAAAACAAGCCAAGCTAAAATGAAATTATATTTCTAGGAAGATACCTAAATTCTGCTTGGAAGGCGAATTTCTTTACTTTGTACTCACCAACAGGCAAAACAGACTATTTTCACTATTTCCTTTTGTACACTATTATGAGAGCTTAGAAAAACACAGTTATAAAAACATTTCCCCACAAGTAAAGCGATTCAGTTTACTTTTAGTATCAACAGTAGTATTAAAATGCAATAAACAATTTTTCTTTTAACAGAAAATCCTCTCAATTACACAATGAAATACCAAGCTTTCATCTGAAACCCTTGTCACTTGAAAACCAAAAACATCTTAATTCATCCCTATAACCGGGACAGACAGCGCAAAACATTCATTTTATAAGCAACTTATTTTAGTGTAACTTTACAAGTCCATGCCATTAAAAAAAACAAATAAATTCTATAATTCTGCAGAAGCTATAACATCCTACTACTTCAATTACCTGTATCACAGCATTGCAAAATTCTAGGGAATTCATGAATTGTACAAGGGCTGGTGACAAAAGCCAGTCATCTTTCAGCAGACAGTGCCATTCTTCTCCTTTTTCTTCCAGCTTTGTAGGCAAAGATGAATAGAGGCCACTTAGTCCTGTTGCTAGCACCTGTATTTCAGAAATAGAAGAGGAAATAACTTAAGCATCCATCTGCTTGAATGACAATGCCACAAATGGCTTCTCCTATTAGTTTTAGTAACATACCAGAGTGTTAAGATTAATTTCATTTCCTTTCAAAAAAGTCCTGTGGCAGAAGGACATGAATATTTCCATATAATATCCTTCTTTAAAGATCTGGTATTTAGGAGAAAGTGATGGAGAAAATCAGGTTGTCTTGTCCTTTTTTTATTATTTATTTTTAATTCAAAGTTATAATTTCTTCTTAAATTCTTCTATAACCATTTTGCACTTTCCTTCAGCACCTTTTAGAAACAGCCATCACTGTCGTGTGTCTACAGCTTGTCTTCTGTTGGTGATTCAAATGTTACTGCTTACACATGCCTATAGGAAGTAATTTCACTCAGAAACATGAAACATTAGAAATGGAGGGGAACGTGCCCCATCAACAAAAATGAAGCTCAGCCTCACTTGGACCACACTTATATGTCGACTTTTCATTCCCGGGCACTTGAACTCAGCTGAATTCTCTTTTTAAAAAAAAACACCTAAGTGTTCATAATTTCTCTTTTTCCTTTCTTATTTATTTGGAAGGGGAAAGAAGAAATAAAAATGGCTGAAATAAGTTACTGTTTAAACATTGCTTCCAGTAATATTAAGGCTTAGAGCTGATTTATGTAGAATGTATCACTGAAGCACAAGATTCCATTTTTAGTTACAATATATAAAGCATATTTCCAAAAGGTTGTTTTTTTTTTTAATTTTGCTGAATGTATCTAGAGCACGGTAGTTTCAGATGAAGTTTTAATTATTAAAGTTATTTGAAGTTAGAAACTTTCTAAATATTACTTAATACTCTTACCCTTCTCACATGATTTTATACAACTTCAGGATAATTTTTAAGATGATTCTCATTTTTTAAAGGAACATTACAACTCAGCCTAATGGAAATCCTTTCAATTTTCACTCAACAGACTCCTCTAAGAATTCTTCCTCTTACAAAGGGCTACTTGGCATCTACAGGGCTAGAATGTCAAATGAAACTCAGATGAAACACAATTCCTTTATCTATTAGAAAACAAACAGCTGACAATGTGCAGGTCAAAGACCAAGGGTTCACAGAAGGGGATTCAGGTTTTGATCATATGCAAGCACAAGCAATTGTAATTGTTAACCCATCCAGTCAGACAAAGGCTGTCTTTCTGTATACTTTCCATTCCCAATTCACATAATTTTGAAGATGGATTTATTCTGGCATTATAATTAAGCCAAATATTAAGGGAGAGGGAGGAACACTGTGGAAAATTTACTCCTTTAGCACAGTGAAATATACACAGTTTTATACACATATATACACAGATAGAGAAAAGATAAATAAAGGACAATGCTGGAGATACATTAAAAAAATAAGAAGCTAAAGTTATCGAGAAAAGCTTTACTTGTACAAACACATCATTTTATGACCAGAATCTCTTTTGTGTTTTTCTTACTCTTTATCACAGTAAAAAGCTCAGAAAAAAGTTATAAAAATCTTACTTGGCCCATAGAACTACCTACATGTAACCCACACGAACACTTCCACTCAACACACCCAGGCTTCAGACAATGAGAGAACTTCAGATTTGTTTCTGTTGCAAGCTGTTAATTAATGCACACTTGATTTTCCATTGCCTGCTTAAAATTTAATTGCTATTCATAAACACATGCTTACCTTCTCAGTAACCAATCTGATTTTCAAAGCCTGTACTATCCACATTTATTCTTGATCAGAAATTAGTCCTTAAGCACAAGAAACTGACCTTGAACAAAACATACTACTCTCCACTAAAAGGAGCAGTGAACTCAAAATCAGTCTATGTCTTGAAATCTTTAGTTTGTCAGACTTACTGAAGTAAGACGTTGTCAACTGTAGCTGCGAAAATCCGTAAAGTTTAGAAAGCTCTTATTTTTGCCAGGAAGTACAGCTCAAATGGCTTTACAAAATTATGTTTCTTAAGCACTAAGGTAGGGAGTAGCCACTGGAAGCAATTTCATCTCTTTAGATAAAAAATATTTGAAAATGTTCGCAGAAGTGTATGGTATAAACAGGATTACCATTTGAAATTACTAACAGAACATTCTATAAGCAGGCCTATAAAATGTTATGCATATAAAGACTACATTACAGAGTTTTACTTAGTAACGAAACATGAATGAAAAAAAAATCTGAGAAGTAAGGAAATTTATGAGTTCACATCCTGAAAGGGCAAGATTGGTTTTATTTTTTGTTTCATACAAAGCAGTGTCCTTTTAAACTTCTCCTAACATTTGTCACGTCAACCCTCCATTCTCATCTACTTTTAGAAGCAGCTCCAGTAGTTAGTTTCTCATCATCAAGTCACAAGTCTGTCTGCAAACCAGTTTCTTCATTTACTTTCTCTACTCCCAGAAGACACTGACTGACTATGTGATTTGTAATCTCAGACACATTATGTAATTATAATGTGTTGTTAATGCATAATCAATTGCTATCTGGACAATTCCTTCCCTTTAATAATTCCCTTTCTTTCCACATCCATAGTTTTTGTACCTCTATGCAGTCTCAACTTTTCAAGGACATTGCAGAGCCCTCCCTCCTCCTGCTTTAATACTTGCTTTCCTAAGCTCCAAGGTATTTACAAATACAAGGTTTTCTTGAGAGATTTTGAGATGTTATCCTGCTCAAAATTTTTAAGAAATTTGTTTCCTTCCTATAATGCTGAACAGATAGTGTCCTCTATCCAGATAGTGAACAGAGAGTTTCAGAAAACTCTCAGGTCAAAACATGACAAAAATTATATGGTGTAAAATCAGAAAACTTTACCCCACAGTTTGCCTATACGTTCTGCCTTAAAAACATTTGTTAATGATGTATTTTACTGCAGTCTCTCTCCTTCCTCTTTCATAGTTTATTCACCTGCAGTTTTGAATACTCTGGAACTACAGACAATTCAGTTTTTAAAAAGCTGCTAACCAAACTTACATCAAAAAAGAGTATCAAGAAAGCCTTCAGGTTCACTTTGGTACAGATCTAACGCTGATTTGTGTATATGAGGCAGCACAGATCTATGGCGAGACCCCATCCCAAGGGATGCCTATACTATTCAATATGGCATGGTAAAGAAAACCCTATATGCCAACCTGGCCCTAGAACCAGAGTTAACATCACAGTGCCTCCCAAATGCTCGTACCAGCACGGGACTGTGCTAACTGTTTTGCAGAGCACCGGAGGCAACATTTCTTCTGATTTGAGTGATATACAGCAATGTCACTAACACCTACAAATTCTTTCACCAGAACAAAATCTGTTCTTCAGCTCATCACAATTCAAATTTGAGAAAGATATTGAGCTAGTAAGCTGAATCTATGGCATTACGTTAAACTCTATTATAAACTCAGGGCAGTCTCATTACTGTTCAGAAAAGTCTGATTTTAGCACACTTTGACAAGAAGCTTTCCTAATTGGAATGATCGTCAATCATGGCTCCCTGCTGTTAGAAGCTGGCTTTTATCTTCAGTGTAATAAGGCTTTTTTTTTTCTTTCTTTTTTTTTTTTTTTTCCCCCCATTAATTGGACGATGTAATTTTGGAAGTTACAGCATGGATCCAATAACGGTTTCTCTCTCTGGGACAGTTTGAGACCAGTATCATATTCTTTAGCAGCATCTATTAAGTAAGGTCAATTGGAACCTCTCATCAGAAAAAAAAGAGTCGATGCAATATTTACAAGTGACCAAAAGAAACCATTCAGAAGTTTTTTTGGAAACTTGTAGGCCTGCCCTAGCCTGCAACCTTGCCTTTGCCCTACAGCTCAAAGCAATCTCAGAATAAATGGAAACCTATGGCTGGAGTAGCTGTCAGGCAGTGAGGTTTAAGTCTGGGATTCTACTTTTCTCTGTTCTACAGCTCTCCCCTTTAGTAGCTAGGTGAGGCTCTCCTTCATTTTTTTCTGGCATTTCCTAAATTAAAATGCAAGCCAGGAAGATGATAAAAGAATCAGTCCAGAAACTGACACACAAGGGTAATGTTTGTACAGAATTATATTAAGGTTTGAACACATCCGTTGCAAATCTCAAACTGTGATAAGGCATGAAGAAACAGGTATTGTTATTCCATTCTGCTTTAGCTGTAGAACTGCAGTAGGCCAGCTTTGTTAGTTAATTACTTAACAGCAAAAGCTTTCTATTCATGTAGTAAGATCCATTTGCCAGATGTAACAATGCAACAGTACTACTAAGCTTTGTAACAGAGAACAACATAGAAAGATGGTTATTTACCTCAGACTGCCACAGAAACATCCAATTCCGTAAAAATAAGCAAATCTTCCTTTTATCTTGCAAAAAATATTACATTTCTGCAACACTACTACTTTCACACTTGTTTTTTGAGCTGTTGAACTGATGTCAATGTGACAAGCACAGCCCACTTAAGCCAGCACTGCCACCAGAAATAACCACCTCAGAACACCTCATTCCCATTTCTCACTCCCTTCGGCCTCAGAATCTCAAAAGGGGTCTCACAGTGAGACAGAACATGTTTCCCACCGACCAAGTTGTTATAACTTCCATCAGTTTCCCAATTCAATTCACTGTGTGACTGCAAAAACACATGTGCTGGCCCAAAAGCACAAGACACTGGTAGGAAAACAAGCAGCAAGACTGTGTTTGGCATGAAGGCTGGCTTAAACAGCACCATCATTTGTGAAATAGCTGTTAGCAGAAACAAATGTGTTACAACACATCTTTATCAAAAATGACAGAAAAGGATGAAAAGAACACAGGAGAGACAGTTAGCTTAGCATTGAAGACCATGCAAAATAAGAACAACTTACTGGGCAAAAATAGGTGTTTTCTGCTATGTGGTTTGCAACAAGGTTGTTTTCTGCAGACAAAGACATTATGAAGAGCAGCGCATCACGGGCCTGTTGGCCTACTGTTCCTTCTCGATGGATGAAGGGAATCAGCAGGGAAAATATGAGGAAATTGGCAGCTCCTTGGTCCTCACTGGTGTGGAAAAACAGTTCTAAAATGGAGGGATCTTTGGCTATAATAGAGCAGAGCTGGTTCAAGAGGATGACCAACTCCATTTCCACTGCTGGAGTGGCTGTTCCTGAGCAGGAACTCAGCAACATCATCAAAGGCTTCAAAATGGGCTTGTGATGCAGCAAAGGCTGATGAGACTGGGTTACTAGCATTTCATACATTTTGAGTTGCTCAATTTTTGTCTCATCGGTGAACTCTCGCCGTAGGCTCCAAAGGAAAAGCTTCTCCATGATGTTTTCTGAGACCACAAACTCCAGAATAGGTCCCATTGAGGCATCCTTTGCTTGCTCCTCAATTAATAAGAAAAGCATGTGCTCCACATAATTCTGAACAGTGCTAGCCTCATCAGGTGAGATTGCCCCGTACTTTGCCTGAGTGTTTTTCAAAGGATCATGCCTCTCTAAGATTTTCAGAACCTAAACAGAAACAAAGGCAGATCAGTTTGAGCACATTTTAAAAAATATACACTTACCACTATAAGGAAAAAGTTAACCAAAATTCTAAACAGAAAAGGTGTAGAGGTTTTTATGCTTTCAAGTATAGGAAGTTTGACAGACAGAAAGTAAGTTTGACATCTAGCATGTGTGAGGTCAAAATGTAATGCTTTTGTTCACTTTTTTCCCTAATAAGCACCTAAATTTACCAATTGTCCTATTGCTGAAAGCCAGGTGTTCTCTGAAATGGGGATAAACTAGGTTTCCTTAGTGTTCAGAAACTGAGTTTCAATGGTATTTGAAATAAGTTTCTTTGTCACAGAGGACTGAAATGAAAGGACCTGCTCTTCATCCAGAGTAAGTGTGCTCGTGCTCAGGAGTATCAGTATCATGGGATGACTTGCCATAGTAAGAATAGCAGCAGGCCACAGCACTTCTCTTTCCTTGCCACATCTCATATGATACTGAATGGCCATCAATGCCCACATACTCATACAACTTTCAATGTAGTTTTAGGATTGAGTAATAATCATCATGGCCCCGCTTATAACCCTGGATTAAATTTGGTTGTGCACACAAACAATGAAGCTCATTGTCTGCAAAACAACCACTGTCTTTAGCCTTTTAATGGAGGATAATTGCCATAAAACCAGAAAGGAACAGTGGTTCCCCTAACATGACAACCTCACTAGAGCTAAGTGAGACTGACTCTGGGAACATCTCAGAAACACTACCATTAGTCTGGCTTGCTTCTTGGGATAACCAAAGAACAACAAAAGCCGCAGCACAGAAATCAATTTTACATAAACTGTTAGTTATTCATATTACTGCAGCAAATAAGACCTCAAAATATGGTGCTCAGAGCAAAACATTTTTGCCTAAAAGCAATTACAATCCTGATGACATGCAAATAATTTTTAGAATATGTTGAAGTCTATAATCTGCACCTATCCATAATAAACAGTGCACACAGCTTTGCACTTTGCATCTAATATACTTCACAAAAGATAGGCAAGTCTTACCCAGCCCAAGGAAAGGAAGCACAGCAGTTTGCAGCAGGGTACAAGTCACAGTGAATCAACAGGAAAGCCAGTAAGAAGATCTAGGCCTTCAGTAAGATACTGCAATCTCCTACCATTTCCCATTTAGATGCAAATCTGCAGTTCAAAGTGTGATTGGTCCTTAAAGGCTAACCAGACCTTGAAAGGTCAATTTCTTTGCATTTTAAAAATAGTTCAGTGCCATCTACTACATTTTGCATGAAAGACATTTGTTCCTGAGCAATTCGGGATTATCCCAAAAGAAAGAATGAAGCAAATTCCTATTAATGCATCTTACTTCAAATCAATAAAACTAATTAACATTACCTGTGCCCAGTGTGTTCTAAACACTATCATGCATGTTTCTGGGTCAACACCCTGCAGGCTGGGAGCCTGCCGATTTTTGCTGATACTGGTTCCAGAGGACATTATAAATTTTCTCAAGGTCAAGTCAACTAGGCCATGTCGAATTTCTTTTTTAAATCCTCCAGTGAGCTACGGATGTTCAAGCATCACGATGAGATTGATATTGTGTCCTGAGCTTTGGTATCCACAGAAATCTGTTGAAAAGAAAACAAAACCAAAAAGAAACACTATATATACCTATACATATCAAATTATAGTTGTATAATAAAAAAGAACATACTTCAACAGAACACTAAAACTTTTCTTCTTTTAATTCAATTTGAGGATAGAATTTTTTTAGGCATGTTATATGGGACCAGTCTCAAACTTTTGCTCATGGTAATAGCTTATAAACTTCAAACTTTTGAGATCACTGACTGAAACAACATGCTACTGAAATAAAGAAGCATAAGAGAAGCTTATGCAGTACACATTTTAAGTATACCACTACATTTTTAGTTTTTCATTATGACACTTTCATTATGACCTTCTGACCATTCTTCAGAGTTGCTCAGTTAACTAATGCTGCATAGACTACACAGGCAAAAACAGTACAGGTTATTTCTCTCTTTTTTTTAAACAATATTTCCAATAATAGATATAATTACAAATACTCAGACATTTTCTACCACGAACCATGTCATAAACAGTTGAAAGCATCTCTAGAGCACCATATTCACATAAGAGGGTGCATCTGTATCAATACCAAAGTAAATAAAACCAAACAACATAACAGATAAAACCTCCATGAATCCAAAACCAAATAAATTGAGATGTCATATTAAAGGACTATGAGAACAGGATCAAACATTGAAATGTTCCTTTCATCCATTATTTAATATCCTAGATATCTGACTATCAAAGCAGTTGCACACCTAAAGGGGAAAGTTAAAATGAAACAAAGACTGGTATCTTCCAGATATTTGAGAGGCTTAAGAGAACATGTTATTCCCTCAAGCACCAATATCTAAGTCACAGAGTCCTCTTTCCTGCTCACCCTCCATAAGGTTTACATTTTTTATTCTCCTCTTTGCAAACCAACGAGGCACTTAATTTATTTCAGTTTGGGGCCATAGAAAACAAAAAAAAAGTGCCCAACAACAAACAGAATTTTTTTGTACCATAAGCTGCCAAAGCTCCTATAGCAATTCTTTGCCAGTGTAGAAGGAATTTCTCTGCACACATCTTAAAAGATTAAAATCTTTTCTCTGTAGCGGACATCTCTGCTTGTACAGGAAAACATACAGCCTGTCTCAAAGTAGCAGCAACTTTTGCCATTTTCAAAGCGTCTGAAAGCACACAGGGTACAACTCTTAAGATTTTTGAGCAAGCAAGCAAAAAATGGTTATGCATTCCTCTACATATACATATATACATGTCTATTCATATGTTCAAAATTCAACTGCATAATCAGCCATGATCATGAACTCCATCCTCACCCTTGCTTCTTTCAACATTTAAAATGCATTTCCTATGCATTTGCTAAGCATTCTCATTAACACAATCTAGTCTATCTTTTTGCAGACAACACATTCCACGTGTGGAGAAGCCAGCATAACCAGCATAAATCCTGCACAGTTTATCTGTTTGGGTAACACCACTTCCAGAATGAAGCTGGTACTCCATACAAGCTGCTCTCCAGAAAATAAACCACATGGAACTAGATGCACTGGAGAGTACTGTGCAAAACACCAGTGAGAATTAGCTCATGAGAGTCAGCCAATGCTGGAAACAGAAGGAATCCCCTACAAAATATCATCAGTCTATACTACTTGGCCTCCTGCTCCACCAACACTTCTCACCTGCCTATCTCTTCCATACTTATAACAGGCTTTACACTTTCAAGCATCCTCCTTCCCAACAGCTTGCTTCATGTGCTCATTTACTTGAAGGCACCTACCAGTATACTTCTTAAACAGTCCTGTAAAAATGAATTGTACTACCTTTACATTACTGATGTTTCCACACGGGGAAAAAGTCAAACAAAGAACACAAAGAGACCAAAAAAGCCCCACACCAAAATAATCAGAGATCAAAGTGGCAAGGAGATTTGAGGACACAATTTCAGAGGTCCAGGATCTGGGGATTTTTATCGACTTAAGCAGGTACCACAATATGTTAAATGCACAACTTCTGACAATGTGCTTACAGCTTCGAGAGCTCAACATTTCTACCAAAAACACCTGGAAAACAAGATGCATGCTTAGGTACCATGTAGAAATAGCCTGCTCTAAGTAGTTTGCCTAATATCACACCTAATAATCCAAGGAATATTTAATTTATTCTTCAGATCACCTGCCCACTTTCTGCCAGTTTCCTCTTTTTCAGCACTCTCCTTCAAACAGAAATCTTTCCATTTCTGTAGAAGTCCAGCAGACTCCTCCAGGCAAAAGTGTCCTTCACAACACAGCCTTGATTCACTCTTTTAGCAGATTTGTCCTGTGTATGAAGTAAGCAGCTTTGGAAAAACTAATGTGATCGTATAATTAAAGATGGTATCAGAAAGTGCAGCAAGAGAACTCAATTAGCAAAGCAGAGGCAAGCTCAATTCTGGAATGTATGAGTTGCTTGACTGACCAACTTAAGGGTTGTTTCAATGTAGCCTTTGCACATTGTTTAAGAATTTAAATAAAAGAAACCGATATTAGATGCCGAGCTATCACATGACAAATTCTGTCAGCAGCACAGCAGTATGATACCAGGAGTAGAATCAGAAACTTCAGATCAGCCTCCACTATTTAAGCTAGTAAACAATAATAAGGGATCTTATGGTTTGCTTCAAGAATTCTGATAAAAGTCAAAGATCAGTGATATAAGACTCTCCAGGTGCATACAAAGCTCTAGGATGTTACTGCATGTGGGCAACGCAAAGCTATTTAACCTATTACTCTCTTTTCTCCGCTAATCTGTTCTAATTCTGTGTCCTCCTTGGCCTTTGCAATTTTCTTTCTTCTTCATCTTCTTTTTTTCTTCATGCATCTTTCCTATCCCAGCCTCAAACACTGCTCCACAAACACTCATTCCCTCACCATCAGACAGATCCTCCTTTAAATAACTACCCTATTTTGCAGCTCTCTAAACAGACTTTTTTGGGGTAGAGGTTCCATACTGGTGCTTCAGATTCCTGAAATATTGCCTACTTCTCTGCAGCTATGAGAAGACATCAAGGGAACAGAAATGGTTCATATCTTGCTACACATTCAAAATACACCAAGATGTCAAGAGGTCCAGTAACAGAGCCACTGTTATGTCTGTGTGTCCAGTGGGAAAGCTCACTTTCCACAACAGTGCTATTTAGTTATTGATGTTTGTATGAAAATTTATAACCACCACTATGTTACTGAACACTGAGTCTTTGTTAACAGTTTGCTGCCTAGGCAGATGTCTGCTACAGTCTGCACTTGTAGTATGGACATCTTTTCCTAGACAAGACATAGTAAGTCTACTCACCATATTGAAGGAACATATAGAACAGCCCCAGTGAAAGAAGTCTTCAAGACAAGCAGGTGCCTCCTCATCTCTTCCATAACATCCCCTAAGGTCCTACTTATCCAAAATAATTAAGAGCTTCTTGATATTTCCAAGTCCCAATTGGGGCACATTAAAACAACAACACCGGAAGTTCTCAGATACACAGGTCATTAATAATTGCCAGCATTTTGATTCAAATTGCATCTTTGTCAGAGTTAGATCAGAACAGCAAGGGCTTTCAGTGTTGCTAACTCCAGAAATGTCTAAGCTACCAACCACAGAAACATTTTAGCAAGGTCTCCTCAAGCTGATGTTTCATGCCTCCTGCCAGGTCCATTTACTGTATTTGTTATTACAGGTACAATCACTATCCCATTGCATGGTACAGATCTTTGGGAATATGTGACTGACAAACTGTAGAAGGGCAAATTCATCTCCAGCATTTATGTACTATAACTAAAACCCGCACCTAACACTATACTGCACATACATACAATCACAACATTAAAGCCACTTACCTCTTCAATAACAAATAATCACAAAAAAGGTCATTTGTCCTGTGGTGTCAAACAGTATCATCTCTAACAGTTCATTCTGAATGTTTACTCCTGTGACACAAAGTCATCACAAACAGTCTGTACAAAACATCAAATGAGAAAACAAAAGCAGCAAATTTAAATTATTAGCAGAAAACAACTTGCATGCACCAACACTGTTGGTGAGGGCTAGGTTCACTTGCATCTAGTGGAGCCATTGGATCAGAAATGTGAGACAGCAGAAGGACACAGACATTACCTTCATAGCCACCAACTCTACAGCTTTTTAATCATCTCTAATCTAAAAGTAACACAACAGCAACAAGCAGACTGCAATGTGCAATCGTATTTCTAAGTTCAAATCAATTCCCTTAAGGAAGCAAATATTTCCAGTTTCAAAAGCATCTTGGGATGCTGGGATTTCCTCAGTAATACAAAACACTAATAGACTGTGTAGGTTTCAAAGACTTCAAACTCTGTAACAGTGTTTCAAAAAGCTTTTGACAACTTAAGTGGTTGCAAAGTAGATTATAAAAATAGAGCCTGTATTTTAAAAAGGAAAGTAATTGAATTGGAAGAGATACTATCTTTCAAGATAAATATCAATCTGAAGTTACCATGCTCCAGTTACAGCAGTAGCAGACAGAATATAATCATTGCAAGCAGATTTTGTTACTAGGTTAGTAGGTTTTCTTGATAATTTTGCAAGATACAATGCGAAACAGTAACTGCAACATCACCTTATTCTCTGTGAAATAAATTAACTCCAATTAAATGGGACAAATAACCTGATCATAATGAGTCCAAAGGTGAGCAAATAAATCAATTCATAAAACAGCAATTCACGAAGGAAAAGGTAAAAATGAACTCTGGGGCCACTAAGAACAACAGTAACCATTTATTTTAATCAGTTCATGGTTAACATTCTACAGTAATTTAGCCTTTTGTCTCATGCTAAGTCCTGATCAAGTTATTACTCTACCAAGTGTGAATACACCTCTCATACAGACCATTCAAAATTCTACTTCCAAAAGCCACTGCTCAGTTTAATACCTTTACTCTGTCACACAATAACAGAACCTTCTTAGCAGGTAAATCTTTCGTATCTTATCTATCAGTTGTTTAACCACATCACAAGGTCAAGTCACCTTGTGATACTTAGCCTTACATACGCCTTCTAGAGCTATTTCAATAACCTACAGTGACAACACTAATTCCTCTTCTCCTATACGAGCTACCTGCCCGTACCTCCAAGGGTTTATATATTTAACAATCCCCATGTGGAAGAAGAAGCACCAGTGTACATATCACACACCTGAGAAAGTGAGGTTCAAAGAGATAAGTCAAAATTTCTCCTAGGATCTTTCTATATTCTCTTTGTAACTGGACACAGCTTTGGAATTAGACAACTAATTTCCACTTGCATGGACTCATGGAGGATATCTGTTTGATGTTTTCCTCCAGAAGTCTGTAAGTCATCAACCTTTTACACAGTCGATTACAGTCTAGAAAAGCACTTATTTTACTGCAAAATACACTGTAAGAACAGCCTAGCAAGAATCCCTTGTGAAGTTTACTCCCTCCCACTGAAGTTTCTCTTCTCAAAAGTTTCACTTTTGAATTAAAAAACAGCACAAAAGTTTGCAAAACTGGCACTTCCTGGGCAATGCATAATACAAAGACAAAAGATACACAACCTAATACAGTAAGGTAGGCACAAAATATGATTCAAGGCTCTGCAATTTAATTATCAAGGTTGTCTTCTGTTGAGAGGCTAAGACACCATGTTCTTCAGCAGTTCACGAACACCTCTTGCAATCAGACATTGCACACTTTTGCTGTACCAGCAAAAGCTCTACACCCTGTCAGTCCAGGTACACAAGAGCAAACAGAGAAACTTTCATAGCAGTGAAAGAAACAGCAAACATCAAAATGTTTTCATGAATCAGTGTAGCATTAAAGGGGCTTGAAATTAGACCACTTCAGAGAAGCAGCTGGAAATTGTATGATCTTATGCACAGGTATGCAATCACACCTTTGCAGTCTCTGGTAAGTGGATGAGGGAAGGGAGAACAGAAGTGAGCAGTAAATTTTAGCATGGAACTTAGTTCCGGCTTAAAAGGGACCTTGTTCAGGGTTTGTTTACTTTTGATTGAAAAGAAAGCCTTCTGCACAAATTTGTCAGCTTTTCTTTAGGGACCATGATTAGGGAGACAGTTTAAATTGTATTAACAATAGTGTTTCAAAGGAAGACATCAATCCTTTCAAAGGAAAGGATTCATTGTGCTTGTGCTTCATTTGGCGGCAAAAGCAAAGCCTATGAAGAGCAGTCACACTCGCACCCTAAATGATCCTATACAATCTCCACCAGTGTGCAGAAGGATTACAGGCTGCTCACTGCAGAGCAGTAGGTCTGTGGCAGGCAACCAAGGAACTGTCAGTGGTTAAAAGTCACTGCATCAAAGAATCCTCATTTTCATTAAGTCCCACTCACCTTCAGAAGCTCTACTAGCAAGAAAGTTGAAGCAGATTACTAGAGGAACAGTTTAAATTACATGAACAATTATCTCCCTTAATTTGTCCTTTCACGTGTCAATGCTGCTGTTCACCAACTGTCCTGTCCTTCGTCTATCTCAAGCCAAGCATTTCACATTTAGTCAGCTTTCTTCAGTCTAGCTTTTCTATCCAGTATTTGCAAAGACACTATGCCTTCTGTGTGTAGGTGGGAGAAGATATATTTTATGCTGATAAAGCTATCTGCTTAAAATCCTAACACAAAACAAGTCACCACAATTGTAGAACAATGTAGTTAATCAAAGTATCAATCTGTTCTCATCAAGCACAATTTAATCCAGCCTGCTAACATGAAATAAGAATCTCTTGTGATTTGTCCCCACAGA
This sequence comes from Dendrocincla tyrannina, assembly GCA_035047865.1. NCBI lineage: Eukaryota > Metazoa > Chordata > Aves > Passeriformes > Dendrocolaptidae > Dendrocincla > Dendrocincla tyrannina. Next base: position 29,105,909 of record JAWWMP010000132.1, on the reverse strand, counting down.
GACTGCCTAACGATCTATCTCATGAGATAAACTACAGTATGTTTTATGAGGCAAAAATATTACTGTCCCATCTACAACCAGCCTGCTGCAGTTAAAAAACACAGTTCATCTTTTATCAAATGTCTGTGGAGCTGCACCACTCATATGTTTATTGTAGATTCACATTAGCTCAGCTGGGGTACCACTAAGCTCTTCATGTGATCTATATAATCCTGTGGTGTTATACATTAGGAGCTTCAGGTTGTAGCATTAAATAAGTACATGGTTCTCCAGACACATGAATGGGCAACTCCCCCACAGTCAACAAGCAGCAGTGACAGCCAAGAGGCCCGGCTGACTGCCACAGTTCAGGAGTGCTACAATGGCATAAACGGGCTTGCTTCCAGGGCAAGCAATGGGATCAGCTCTTGCTGGCAGCCCATGCACTGGGACACAGGCAAAGGCAAATCCCAAGCCCTCAGAGAGTCTACTGCATCGGTCAGCCAAAACGAAAGAAGAGAGATGCCAGTTAGGTAGTATGGTCCAAAATGTATTGATGGGTTAAGCTAAAATTACATAGAGTGGGTCCAGAAAGGTATAGAGCCAACCAGCAAAGGCAGGTCATCATAGAGCATGTTACCAAAGCTAGAGAAATGGCAGAGACTGCTCAAGAAAACAGTAATTAACACAGAATACTTGACAGAGACCTTGACCACCTCAGGGAGGGCCTCATTTACCTTTTACACCACAGGGCATGTTCATCTACCACATGCATTTGCACATAAGTAATTTCACTGTAACTCAAAAGCATACCATCACTGAAGTTACTCTTGCTAAGTCCCAGGAGGAAGGAACTATATATTCATATCCCTGGGTCATAAATCTGAAGCAAGAGAGAGAAAAAATTAAGGTTGCTATGTAAGTGTTGCTTTTATAGAAGGAACATAATAAACTTGTTTCTGTTTTATTTGATCTCCTCATATTTGGCCTACTACAGAAAGGCAACAATTCAGTAACAAGTAGTCATTGAAAATACAGATTACATTGGTTAAAAACTAAAGACTGAAATAGCAGCTAGGGTTCTTAGAATCCAAGACAGATATCTCTCTCTTCTTAGCAGAACTCTGGCACAGTATGACTGAGATATCTTGTCTGCACTGGCAGAAAAAACCAAAAACACCAATCAACCAAAACAAAGCAAAACAAAACAAAACCCCAAAAATTCAAAAAAAACCCCAAAACCTCTTCCAAAAAACAACTTAAAAATAGCAGTTCAGAAAAGTTAATTTCTACGAACATCGTAAAGAAGATAGATGTCATTGTACTGAAATCAGTTCAAGGACTTTAACTTTGCTGGCTCATTCCCACATCACTACCAAAACAGATGACCCCAGAAAAGCCTGTTTCCATAGCAAACCAAGTAATTAAAATGTCCAATGCTCACAGATCAATGCGCATGGTGTTGTACTGTGTGAGAGTGGCATTACAAGCTTCATTTTTAAAACTCTGTACTCTGACTGTGCTTTCATACCAAATTTCAAAGAGAAGCAAAAACAATCCCAAAGGGCATAGCACACACCACTCAATGAAAACTACCTTCCATTCTTTGATCTGTAGGGGAATTACAAATATCAGCTGCTGTGTCTACACTAGGAATTTTGTCATAATTGAAGTAAATTATTGGTAAAAAAAACAGTTGTTGCCAACTTCCCCATCTCTACTGAGAAATTGTACAGGGTTTATTTCAAAATTCATCACTATCCAGGAGTGGGAGGGAGCAACCCATCAGAACACAGACATTTAACAAAACCCACTTTATGTTCCAACTATGCTCCTGGAGGAAAGAAATCAAAATGATCCATACGCTCTGCAGCATCAATTTCGCTTTTCAAGATAAAGCTGACATCTGTGTGACATACAAACCTGGCTCCAACCTGTTCATAATTTAGGAAAGCCACATGCTTCCTAAAGTTATGATGCTGAAGTCAATAGAACTTTTCTTTTTTACATTTTTACATTTTTTTGAGAAAGATAACATGGTGTCTATAGTTTAGTATCAACTAAATTAATAGGAAATTATTAAGTTGCCTTTCTAGAAAACCTTCCAGACAGGAAGATGAATGAAAGCAGCAAAGCAGTATAAGACTCTATACTCTGAAGATTTAAAGCTCTTTTCAGAACACTAGTATACGGATAAGAAATACTACCTTCCCAACAGAAAGATGTTCTAGAGAAATGTTATCAATATACCTGTAATTATCATATGTAGATTACAGAAAACAAGATTAAGGTATATATATTATGCCTACCACAATAATATGTAAGACAATATTTCAAGTGATTCGTAGAACATGTCAAATTACTCATTAAAATAAACATAAGTCCAAGAATAATGTTCTCAAGTCTACAAAGTGACATTAAAGAAGACATGTATGCTTTCAGCACTAATCCACAATAAAATGCAAATACACATATATTCCAAATGTCCCACGTTTCATGATAAAGAAGCCATAAACTTTTTTTTTACCATTTTCAAACTCCGAGATGATTCTGCAGGTTCTAAATATTGTTCAAGCATAAGAATCAGCAGCAAAACACCATTAATACTATCCTGATTATTTGATCAATAAACAAACAAACCAAACAACAATCTTCCCAAGAGGATTGTCACAAAGTTTTCACTAAGAAAAAAACTACTTAGCAGATAGAATTCTTCTCTCGATCACATGCACATGCTACTTCCCTTTATCTGTCTCTTTCAAACTAAAAGCACCAGAAAAGGACAGAATATGCCATAAATTCAAAACTGACAGTTACAGAATGGATATTGCATAGTCATTAACATAATACTTACTCTAGAAGCATGTTTATTTTTCCTCACAAAACTTTATTCACAGTACAAAGTCCTCTTTTTCCTGGAACAAAAAATGGGCTTATAACGTTATCTAAATTTAGGTAGCTATCTATCACACAATAAAACCCTTTTATACTTCTCAGTATGTTCACTATAGTACACAGACTGTAATAATTGGCTAGATAACTTGAATCTGTCATTTATCTTTCTGTACGTGGTTAACTGAAACTACTCATTTTAGAGAGAATTACCACCCCAAGATACTTACCCACTAAGTCAACATTATTTCCTAGGCTCTGAAGTGATAACATGTTAGTGACATGATGAACTAATGAACGAAGGGACGGAGCAAAAGCATATAATTACAGAGCACTGCAGGATGGCAGAGGCCCATCACAAATAACTCCTTAAACCTAGTCAACTTAATGAGCTACTAAAATCTGAAAGGTCATTTTCATATCTCCCCTATGTACATGTATTGCCTGACAGTTGACAGGGCTCTGTGATAAGTGTTATACTTAGTGGATTGATACTTTTGAATGTAAATGTAGTTCTGTGGTCTTTTTTTCCTTCTTTAAAAAAATAAAAAGAATAGAAAGAACAGAACACTGTGTTAAACCAACACTGTTTGCTTCAGACACCTGCAATTTCGCCTGGAGAAAGCTCCAGAAGCTAGCGAACTTCCTTTGTCCTAAATTATGTTCAAGGCTCAGCAAAGAGAAAAGTACTTGCAAAAACTCTTTTTATGATTATTAATTGCCAAATTTGGGGAAAAACACTTTATAAACATTAGTGTTTAAGATGAGACCCACAAATCACTATAGTACACCATTCGCCAAAGGACAAGGATGAGGAAGAAGAAAGCAAAAGGGAAAAAAATAGGCAAAATGAGCACTCCTTACAAAATCCTATCCTATCTCTCCAGTTTCCCATTCCCATAATGCACAAAACTCCAGGTATCTGGTCTCATAGGAAACTGCACAGGAACGCTGGTTTTCTTCTCCCTTCCTATTCCAACTCAGATTTTATAAGCAGAACTTGAAGATTCATTTTCTATTAATTCCTACAACAAAGTCAAGAACCTCAATAAAATAACACTTGCCCATTTGTGAGCGTAGATCCATGAAAAATCAACATCTCCTCCTGCAATGACACCCTTATTTAAAAATATTAATACAGATTTGCAAGTTGGGTGGACTTTAATAGATTACGGCTTTCCCATATGCACATGAAATTTTTTGCTTTTAATACATATTGTAGTAAACAACAAAAACCAAAGTGGATTGTTGGCATTTTTATGATGATTGGTGCATAAAAAGTCAGATCAAAGAAAAATTTACGTGTTACTTATACTTCCATTTCTATTTAGTTTCATGGCATTTTCTACAGATGGTGGATGTTTCTCCCTTGAAGCTTCTCCAGCTTTCCTAGGAATAAAATTATTTGTGTAATGTAAACAGTGTTAAGTTGCCCATTATGCAGAGTAAAACTTAATTCTTCATCTCTGATCTCTACTATGAAAATATTTTACATTCTTACACCACCTAGTCTTCTGCAAATGGAAATTGAATGACATTACAGCACCTTCCATTCTTGTGACTACCTTTGCCTGGATAATGAGACATATGAATGCACTGGCAAAAAAATAAACATATATAGTCTATACAAGACCTGTCTCACACATGTTGCCAGCATGCAAAAAAAAGAAAAAAAAAACCTGATAAACAATCACAGGAACAATTAGAAAAAAAAATGGAGGTAATCTTACACTTTCATAACAATTCTGTGTCATTTTTTCCGTCTTGCCTTTGAACCTTTAAGAAAACATGAATAGAAATATAGGTGTCTTTCTAGTCCAGGAAGGAATGAAGATAAACTAGTATCTTTCACACCCTTGAGGGTAAAAGAAGGCAAATAACCTAACAAACTGCAAATGAAGACTATTCATCTTATAAAGCAACTGCTCTGAAAAACACAGTATCTCATAAATATAGCTACTAAAAGGGGGGACAAATATCAAAATAAAGTAAAAATAAAATCTAATTACTATTTAAACTTTTTAACACTTGGAATGATCAATACTGAAAGTCTAGTAAATAAGGGAGTTGGATGTTAGCCCTGACAGGAATGCTTCTTGGTACAGATAACCAAAAGTCAAACCACAGCCTCTCCCATGTAATGTTGTAACACCTAAGGAGACAGGCGTGGGAAAGCACAGGTTCCACCCATGAACAGGTTGCTCTTACTCGTGCCTGCACAGCTCCGAAAGTGGGGAGTGTCTGTGTATGTCTTTGAGAACCCTCCTGCTTCTCACCTCTACTTTTGTCCTTCCATCTGAAGCTGTCAGAGCTGCTGAAGCTGCAGTACACCAAGGTTTGGGGTTTTTTAAGTAGTTGGAGTGTACTCTTAATCCGCTGTGACTGAAATCCAGTATCCCTCCTCTGCCATTTACCCTCTTTTTCAGTTCATCTTTATAATTCTCTTGAAAACTGACAACAGATGTGCTATTCAACATTGCAAACTGAGCCTTGTGCAGTCAGATCTCACATACCAGTCCTCAGAGAGCTCCAAAGGAGAAGCACAAGCTAAAGGCAAAAGCAGTTCAAAGAGGCATGAGAAAGTCTGTCTGTATGCGCAGGCCTTGAATATTAGTCAGCTGTAACCACTGAATGTTTGGAAGTGAGATCTCCAACTTTACTCCTGAGGACATGGTTCTTGACACTTAATTACAAATTTATTTTTTCAATCTCTCAACTGAAAGGGGAAAAAGACCACAAGAATTAGAAAGCATCTGTCAAACCAACTTTTTTTTCTGAGGTACCACTTATGAAAGTACTTCAGTACATGAAAAACTGTTACATCATTCACCAGTTACCCTGCTGCTGAAACAAAACTGTCACTATATATACTGCCATCTCTGTTCTCTGTTTTACCTTCAAGTCCTCCTTGTCCCACAGACACCATCTTACACTTGCCCTGTAATTCGTGCCATGGCAACCCCAATAATAAAGCCCTTCACCCTTGTTTCAGAGTATGTCATCTCTCCATTAGGCAGTGTTCTGAGATCCCTGCTGTTCTCAAGCGTACCTGTACTCTGAAGGACATAAACCTTCAGTCCTGAGAGTCACAGAATGGCTCAGGAGGACCTTCACTCAGTGACTTTACAAGTGCATTTGTATACAGTCAAGTACCTGTGCTGAAAAACTAACTGCAAATAAATGGTAAATAAGCAGTAAGTCAGCACTAAACAAAACATATAATACTAATGACAAATTAATGAAGTATGGAAGAAAACCCTGCCCTTGTGAGACCCCACTTGGAGTCCTGCATCCAGCTCTGCAGTCCTCAGCACAAGAAGATGTAGACTTGTGAGATCCAGTCGAGGAGGGCCACAAAGATGACCTGAAGGCTGAAGCACCTCTCCTACAAAGATAGGCAGAGAGAGTTGGGATTGTTCAGCATGACAAAGGCTCCCAAGAAACCTAATTTCGGCCTTCCAGTACTGTAATGGGGCTTACAAAACAGGGGGAGAGTAGATACTGATAGAACAAGTAGGAACATTTTTAAACTAAAAGAGGAGAGGTTTAGATTACATGTTGGAAGAAATTCTTTACTCAGAGTGGGGTGAAGCACTGGAAAAGGTTGCCCAGAGAGGCTGTGGATTCCCTATCCCTGGAAGTGTTAAAGGCCAAGTTAGATGGGGTCCTAAGCAACCTCGTTTAGTGAAAGGTGTCCCTATCCATGGTGGCAGGATTGAAACTGGATCATCTTCAAGGTTCCTTCCAACCCCAGCCATTCTATGATTCTATGAAAACCTCTCTTCAGGAGTGGTGATACCAAAAGTGCATAAGCCTACAATTATGGATACCACAATGATAAACCTAATTGGAAAGAATCAGCCCCAGAATTGCCAACACCTGAAAATTCAAATCCACTAGACTCCAAGCATACAGATGGGGTTGTGGCAATGCCTCTCTATCCTCTAAATCACTAGGACTGGGAGCAGAGATGCATGATTTTCTCTGACAAGAGAAAAACTGAGTTTTCCCTGTGACTATCTACCAACTGAACCAACCACAAGATCAACACCAAAAATAAAACACAGTACTTTGATAGATGACTACTAGCATAGTAAATCTACCACCAGAAGCAGTCTCTGACTAGACTCTAAGCACCCGTGACAGTGGTAGCCACTGTTACTACAATACAGGGCTACAGCAGCTGTCACACCTCACAACTTTCAGATACAAAGGGGTTTAAATTTCAATTTAACACAGTATGGTAACAAAAGAGATTCACCTTGCACCTCTAGCAAGTATTTAAACAGACCCATTCTAGACTATATATATCTGAAGTACTGTTACATCATAGCATATATTGAGTTGGAAGGGACCCACCGGGATCATCAAGTCCAACTCCCGGCCACAGGCAGGAATGTTGCTTAGAAAGAGGTGCAATCATTAAAGAACTCAACCTGAGGAAGTTAGTATACATTTTTCAAAATAAAGACCATATGAAAGCAAACCTGAACCAAGTGGAATGACTGAGTTTTATTGCCTCAGACACCAGAACCAACCCTGTTCACTCCCACTCACTGAATCTTACAAACATTTACTGGGAACCGTTCAAAACTTGAAAGTTTCTTGATGGATCGAACAAGTTTCTTTGGACTTAGACAAGATTGTATGAGCAATTTGCTGGGAAAAAGTATCCAAACTCGACTTAGCAGAAGAATTACTTCAAACGTGTTCAGCTGCCTCTTACTCACCCTGAATAGCATGCAGGGCATAAAACGATCATCACAAGCTGCAATGGTAACTGTCTGCATGCAAGAGCTCAAGCCAGGAGGCTTAACATTCTCCTCCAATTCTCTTCTCTTGTACATGAGCCTAAGGCAAACTACTCAGCTCCATTTCTCCCCTAATACAAGAGCCACAGATTTCTGTAGAGCTCTGATTATTATTAAAGCATCAAATCATCATTATTCAGTTGACAGTCTGGCTGTTTATGTGTCACAAAAAATCTCAGCATCCCTATGTACCACACTCATACTACACACTTAGACTTACAGCCCCCATCAGAAACTCCTGTTTGGTAAAACTCTTCTAAACTTGGGGCCTACAAGTAATGAATTCTCATCTTACCTTCATTTCTGTATTTTGGCATTATGCAGAATAGATAAGACAATCAAGGCCCTCTAAATGAAAAAAAAAATAAACACAAAGTGTTTCAGAACACCAGTGGGAGGATTTCATGCAATGTATGGCTATTATTAGATTGCTATTTTGCTTAGCAGATCAGAGGATATAATCAGCAGATGATGCAGCCATGATTTGCGAAGCACAGCCTTATTAAAGGCTAATGAGATAAACGAGTTAAAATTTACATTTTGCTCCACTGATAAGGTTCATTGGCACACTTAACTCCAACACCATGGTTTGAATATTAAACCCACTTATTAATGTCTAGTAAAGCTAATTATAATGCTGAGTGGCATTAAAGTATAATAACCAAGCAGGATGTTAGAATCACATCTTTCAGTATTACTGTAGCTCTGAAGTTAAGTGTTCTGCATGAGGAAATAAACACCTTTTCAGCTCATGCTGTGAGAAAGCACCAGCCCTCTGTGCCTTTTTCCTGACCCTTCTGAGAACCTAAAGCCATGTTCTTCTAACAATGCAAGACGCAGGTAAACATCGCTCGTTACTATGATTTCAATGGTGTCTGTATTATTGCAGTAACAGTGAGGATTAAGGGACAAGTATTTTTTCATCTACAATATATGACATTACACTTGTCATATACTCTCTAATCCCTAACAGAAAAAGCACTAAGATACTGACAAAATTAACAACAAAAGCCTGGAAACTGTATCTGTTTAACTCTCCTTTTTCACCATCTTCTGTCAAAACTACAATTATCACTATAAAAACACCAACATTTACTGAATAGGATACTGAAGACACAACTTAGGCCTTACACTACCCTATATATTTTTATGCCACATCTATGTGAGCACTTAAATGGACAACAATGACTTTTAAGCATAACATAAGAGGACATGGGCAATAACATTCTTTCCATTTTAATCTCTGCAATGTTATCTGTCCTGTGACAGCAATGGAAAGAAGGCAAGACAGGGAATAATTAAATGCCTGCTATCCATGGATCAACAGTACCCCATGTGAGGACTCACATGTGACAGTCCAAAAACAATTTCCCATAAGCACAAGCTTGAGATGCACAATTCCCCTGGGATCTCCCCAACCCTTACAAGAGAGGCACCAGCCCTCCCTCCACGAGGAGAGTCATGGAAGGTACAGGACTGCTCAACAGCCATCACTACATTTTAAAAGTAGAATATACAAAAAGAATTACAACAAAAAGCATAAAAGCACTACAGATAAAAACTCCACGTTTTATTTGTAAGGTAATACTCAAAAGCAGACATTCATTACCCACATAAAAAAGCCATTGCAGAACTACAAGATTTTTTTCTTCTCTGGGAAAAAACGAAAAGGCACTTGCAGCATGACAACAGAAGAAACTAGCTCAGCAAATCACGTGTGAAACATTAAATGCAACTGCTTTTTGGCATATGCTTTTGTTCCTTTCAATTTATCACCCAATTTAAACATTCAGCTTGTAATGCAATCCATTCCACTTTCTTCAGCCCAGCTTTAAAATACAGGTATGCTGTATTTCAACAGCAGAAGCAAAGAAATGCAGTGGAGCTCAGAAAGAACGGATTCAGTATATGGCTCACTGAGAAGCATTCCCCTGCATCTCTGGTTGTAGAAATCCATAGGTATTCAAGAAAGAAAGAGAGGCAGAGATGCCTCCACCAGACCCTTTCAGCTACTGAGAGCACGAGGTATGCCAAAGGAACACACACCTTTCCACCAGCCATACTCTTTGTATAGTTCCTATGGCATGCATAGGCAAACCTGGAGTGTTTTTTGAGTGCTCAGAGTATCCTTCCCAAAAATCTGTCTTGAAAATGGATACTTATGACTTTGGAAAAGCAGAACCATCAAGCCTCTTTCCCTAAGGGAAAATCCTCCCAGCCTGATTTCACAGGAGCAACTCTCTCCACACAGGTTCTTCCCACAGAGTAGAAAGTGCCTCTGCAGTCTTTTTCCTTCAATTGCACTAGATGTGGCTTTTCCCAAGCCATTTTATGAGTATAGTTTGTTTACTAAAAGCATAATCAGAGAAGCTCCTGCAATTACTCTCTCAACTATGCTAGTACTTGGTAGCTTATTCTAAATCTAAATGTTTCAACGCTTCCCTACAGCTGTAATCAACAGACGCACCTAAAACATACTATATTTTTTAAAGAACAGCCAGCCAGCAGCACAGTATTCCCACAGGCAGCCTTGCCGGGAAAAGATGTGTGGTAAATAATTAATTTTCCTAGCTTACTTGAATTCCAGACTAGCATTTTTGAGCATCAGTGCCATGGAAAGGCAACTAACAACTCTAGTTTGTATTCTTGTCCAGTAAGGAGCTTTGCCTTACATGCAAGCACTGACAGCCAAAGTTTTATCATCTCAGGTATGAAAAGTAAAGAACACTTACACAAGTCCAGCAAAGTCTATTCTGTAAAATGCAAAAAACTCAGAAGAGTCTGTGCTTGGCTACTACTGGGGTTTTTTACTATTTCCTTCTTTGACAGGTAATGGGCCAAACACAGGTAGGTGCTGAGCACTGATGTCAGACTGCAGCACACAGAAACCTCCAGTATAATCTACCCTAGAAATAATTAAAGACGTTGTTCACCACTTACTATGATTTCCTGCACTACAGATGTTTGGCAGGAAAGTTGGGGACAATTCTAAACACAGGGCAGAGGTGGCACATTCCAGACAAATCTACTTTTCAAAATTGATCTTATGCTTAGCAGTTTAGCACATAAAGGTTTCAAACAGTACATAAAATGTTACAAATAGTACCGGTGTACATTCAGCACTCGTGGTTTGAAGTAACTGAAATTTTAGACAGTCAATCAACTGTGATGCCATATCATACTTTGAAAATGTAAATGATTTAATTTTTTTACCATTTCTGTTGCCTCAAAGGTGCTGGCAGATCATAACAGACAAAGAACAGTTCATACAATCAGGAATACACTGGTGTTTGAGAAAAGACTTTGCAGAAGGTAGTTCATTTTACCTGGAAATGGTCCATAAAAATATCTAAATAAATATTTAAGAAAAAAACTTCATTAACATATTGCTTGTGCATTAATTTTATGACAAATCAGATGTGTCTTAAGTATTTCTATACCTGCTAGTACCCATAAAGGGGATGGAAAAGCCTCTCATGCTTCGCTTCCCTTTCAATTCATGGAACTCAATCTAATACCCCTGGAATTTCTCTTCCAGGTTTGATTTTATTTCTAGTGCTTCTAAAAACTGCCTTGACTCTTTGACCGAGAGCAGAGTTGATTGACCTCAAGATCCTATTTCCTCTCATTTCATTCGGCTGAATTTCTAGAGGATCAGAATACAGTTATATATTTCTTTATAATGGAGCTGCATTACAACCATGATAAAGAAATGGGAGAAATGTTCTGCTCTGTTCATTACAATCAATAGATTATGTAGCTCAGTCACAAAGCAGAAGGAATTATGAAAAAAGAAAGTAATCTTTAAACTATTAATGGTTCCAGAACAACTTTTCTTTCAGATACACATATTCCCACCTCCCAAACTCAGCTAATAATGTCAGAAGCCCGAAGATTCATATGGTCAGAATGACTAATATTTACATTAAGCAAATGTATTGCCATAGTAACATAGACACCACAGAGCTATCTACCTGCCACAGCTCACTAAATTATTTAGCATGCCAATACTACAGTGACACTGTGTAAATGATCACATTCATTAAAAGCAGAGTATGTGCTGAGAAACTGAATGTTAGACAGCTATATTTATTGCTATGAAAAAAAAAATAGCATCAGTATCGGGGAAAAAAAAGGCATAGAGGAAGGCTCCAGCCTGTAGCAGAACAACATTCCTTGAAAATTTTCATCTAAAACACATGCCCACATCCCTGTGCAAAGCAGCACAAACGATAATCTCACTTACGGGACATAAGGCTGACCCACTGTGGCCAGAACAATCTGAGCTATTAGTTGCTTCTCAAATTAAATTTTTTAGATAGTCATTCAATTTGTTTAATTTGCATCTTAAATTGCCAAAATATTATTCCATATTCTGGGATTATAAGAGCTAGGGCACATAAAATATTCAGAAATAACTACGACACACCCTCACACAATTGTTCTTCAACAGTCAACAGATTTATAGTTAGGGGAGAGGTGCAATACTTGGAGTGATGGTCTGCCATGTCCTCCAAGCAGCAAATGACAGCAGGGATCTGAGTAGTTTGTGTAAGCCATTACCCTCAACCCGAGGTAACGTTTTTGGAAACCTCACACACTTCCGGCACTACAGATATTTTCCCCTCATCATATTGAATGGCAGAATCAATGAGGGATCAGGAAAACAAAGAAACAGCTCAGGTCAACTCCTGTGACCAGATGGATTTCTTAGTAATTTTTATCAGCTGTAGCCCCTTCTTTTACTGGACACAGATGATGCATTTTTATGTCTCTCTTTGAATTCAAAATAACAAAGAAATCACCTAAGATGCATAGTACAAAGATCCAGGCACAAAATTAGCCCAGCCCAGCTCTAACCAACTCTTGTTCTCTCTGATCTTTTTAATTCTTCATGGGCTCAATTTACAGTATTTCAATGCGAGAGAAAGCATTAAAAAATTTGTCTACCTCATTTTTATGAAAATAAGTCTAGCATACACCCTTCTTTTATTATTCACTTGCACGGAAATGCCACAAAGTCCTACTTAAAGACATTTTCATGGTACTAGCAATAATCAAATCCAATCTTCAGCCAGCAGATTACTCTAACAGATACTCATGTGGAATTTGATCATGAGAGACATAATTTTCAAAATATTGAAGTGTTTGGACCATGCTGTTCTCCAGAGAGAATACTGCTTAAATAACAAGAGTCTACTTTTCTTAAGCAAGTTATTTTAATCAGCAATTATTTAAGAACTGACTTGATCCTCGAACAGCACTTTGGTTTGAAAGCAGAGTTAGAAAGCATGGAACCCAATAGTCAGACTAGAGAGGGTGCCTCATATACTGGTACTGAAGAGCACAGGTGTGGTGAAGAACACCAAAAAGTTTATTCTTTACAAAAATCAAGTCATCTCCCAAAAGTATTTAGATTGCGAACCTCTATATGGAGTCTCCGCTCAATATCCTGAGATTGTGAGTTTAACAAAACGTCTGCTGTTTTTAGAGAAATATCTGTGCAAGGCGAATACTGCTCTTAGGGCTGTCAATATATAAAGGATCATATGAGAAGCAAACGACTAGTGGACTAATTAGCAGCAAGGAGGAGAATTATGCAAAGTCTCCAGATTCAAGACAGAGCTATCAATTACATTTACATGTTACAAATCACCTTGCTTGATGAAGTGCAAGTTGGAAATAGGAAGTCACCTTCAAGTATTCAGCACCTTAAAGCACATTTGCAATGGAGTCAGTGGGGTATCTGCTTGGTTTGTTGGTATAATTTAAAGCATGAACTAATACTCGAAATGTTTCTACGACAATTGAGCACCCAGATAAAGTGGCTGAGATAAGCCTTGACAATTCTAGATAAGAAGCACTAAGCAAATAATAGAGGTATCCAAACACTAACCTTAAAATCCACTTAGGCTGAATTTTCTCTCACAGCTCCCACCCTTCAAGGTTTTAACTGATAGCGCTGGAAAAGTCAGTCCTGCTGCATAAGCCACAATTAATTCTAAACACAGAATCTGTGTGTTGTTTTCAAGCCAACGGCAAGTAGAGGAGCCCAAAAAGCAAAAACAGACCACAGAAATACTGGCTGAATTTCATTAGCTTTGGCTCAGTACCACTACCACTGAATCCAAACTGTCTTCTACAGAACAATTCAAGTAGCAGCAACACAAACCACTTAGCTCCAACAGGAGTCCTTTACCTATCACGTGTGCTACCATTCCCAAATAAAGTCCATGTTTCCACATGGTGCTATATTATGCTATAATAATTCTTCTCAAAACCTAGGATTACGGAAGTTTTACATGGTATCAGTTTACACACAGCAGAATAAGAACTAATAATGACTGCAGATGAAGCTGAGCTGAATTCAGGCAGAACAGGCACCTCTGTGCTGAGCCTCTCAGTGCTTCCCATTCCAGGAACACATCTCCAAGACAGTTCCGTATAGCAAATGTTTCTTAATTTTAGTTCTCATCGGGTAAAACTGGTTGCTGTGAGTTACAGTGAGACACACTGACTTGTGAACCATTAAAGACAGATTTTATCTAGTGCTGTGCCATATCATGCCAACTCCCAACACACCTGAACTACTTTTGGATCTACGGCATGATTAGGTCAGATAATCTGACAACACGTTAACTGTGAGCTGACATTACACATGTATGGTCAACATGGATTATGAAAATTTTGCACAGTATAAATTATATAACCTAATATAAAGCATACTGCACAATAAACAAGATTTCTTTTAGGCTTTCTCAGGGATCAAATGCAACTGCTTCTTGAACTCTCTTAACCAGTACGCAGAGTAGCAGGTTTAGAAGAAATGCAAGGTATGAAATTTCAGTATCACTTATCTTTAAAAGATGACTACAGCCAAATGCTTTTATTCTATAAATGATGAGTCAAATCATAGTCTTTTTTTACTCTAAAAAAATCATAGTCTTTTTTTACTCTGTATATACAACAAAATCTCACTGTAAGGCTTTTGCACGCAGATTGTAAACAGACCTATCACACATATAAACAGGTAAATTAGGCTTGATAGCTAAAAACTCGCATGTGCACCCAATTTTAATTTCTGAAGAAAACTAACTCTACCTGACCCCAAACCAGCATGGTACCCAGCACCAAAACCCCAGATATGCAGAGCACTTTGCCAAAGAACCAAATAACTTCATACAAAACAGAGTTAAGAGCTGATAATGACGTTTTGTTTGTTTTCAAGGTGTTGCAGTATCTAGCTAAAAACAGCTTGCAAGAACATCTTAAGTGTTCAAATGACTCATCAAAATCCATGGGAAGCAACCACAGCAAAGACTCTTTAAATAAAGCTGGGGAGTGAAAGCTGCTTTTATTTTTACTAACCCAGAAAGACTCCTTCCACATTCTACTCTCCTTCTCAGCCAGGATGGGAATGGAGCCCTTTGTCAGTGTCAGATCTCAATGGCAACTGCTTTTAAACATAGCAGGAGGACTGCAGAGGTAGATTAAATCTAAGTATTACTGCCTCAAGCTCAGGACTTTAAAAGAAATAGCCTTTGCCCACTTTGCATACCACAACAACTCAACTCCCCTTTTCCCCCTTCCCTCCTGCTTCCACAAGGAAGAAGTATTATTGCCATGTTCTCTGACCGAAACTTCCAGTCCAGGTTCAACAAACAGAATTAATGAAGATATACCCTGCACACCACTGAGATCTTCTCTTTTAAGCCATGATTTACTTGTAGCTGTGCATTCCTCCCACACTTTCAAAGCTATTTGTAATAATCATAGAATCATTAAGGTTGGAAAAGACCCTCAAAATTATCAAGTCCAACCTTTGACCGAATACCACGTCAACTAAACCACAGCACTAAGTGCCACCACCAGTCATTTCCTGAACACTCCCAGGGGTGGTGACTCCACCACCTCCCTGGGCAGCCTGTTCCAAACCTTAATCATCCTTTTAATTAAAAAAATTCTTCCTGATGTCCAACCTGAACCTTCCTTAGCACAGTTTGAGGCCACTTCCTCTTGCCCTGTCACTAACTGCATGAGAGAAGAGGCCAACCCTCACTTCACTGCAATCTCCTTTCAGGTAGTTCTAGAGAGCAATAAAGTCACCCCCGAGCTTCCTCTTCTTCAGGCCTGTGTGAACCTCATGAAGTTGAACAGGGCCAACTGCAAGGTCCCACACCTGGGTCAGGGCAATCCCAAGCATAAGTACAATGGTTTTGCACCAAAGCATCACTTTGTGTCAAGCTGCTCAATTTGAATGCCTGTTGTGTGCATTCATGGACGCTCTTCCCACAGGTGCTCCAGGCAGTGCAGAATTATGATAGCGAAGTAACTACTACCATTCTTTAGTTATTGTCACTGCCCAATTCAAAAGAAGTAGAAGTACAAGCCCTGATCTTCCATGGCTGGCAGCAGAAGAAGAGCTACAGAAATAAATGCTACAACAAAGCAAGAGAGAAGAAAAATTAAGAGGAAAGTGCAGAGAAAAAGGACAGATGCAGGTAAGCACGGGCCACTTAAGAGACCAGTGTCTGTCATCTCTCTCTCCAGTTCCATTATCATTCCTGCAGCACAGCATTTGGTTTATCAGAACAGAGTAAATGGAGTGAGATGTAGATAGTGGAACTGAAAGAAACAAAAGCAAGCATTTTTGTTTTCCAGGCAAGTAAGCAAAGGAAAAAAAATAAAAACAAAAAAAGGAATGCAAAAGATAGATTTATATGATTGGCATTGATTAAAACACTAATCAGCCTCTTCTGTACTGTACAGCAAATGTTAAAACCCCTACCATCACCACTACCCATGTACATACATAGCAATACATACACAAGCAAATATATGTTGCTGTTAGGAGACGAGGTGCTGCATACTTCATACAGAGGCAGATATACTTGACAGGTATTTCTAAATTCATGTTCAAACCTCACAAGTGCCTTACCTAAAGCATATCAAGTCCTCCATATCTACACCTTGAACATAAAAAATACAGTTTCAGACGCAGACATCTTGCTATTAAAAAATAAATTGAACAATTACATATGCATTAAATAAACCTTGTGCCATTTATGTCAATTCTTTATGTGCCAAAACACAACTCTCCCCACTCCCAAAATCCCGACAGAATAAAGAGCAAATAAACAAACAAAACCCCCAGACACGGGTCCAGCTTACTGTGCATTATTAAAATGCCAAGCACAGTAGGTTGTTAATTTTTCACTTGAAGTAACTGCATAACTTGGTTGGGGAATTATTCAGTTCTAAAAACTCCATAGCCCTTTCATTTCACCTTTCATTTTCTATCATACATAAGTCAAAATCATGTATGCAGTTTAAGGAAAAGTAAAGTGCATAAGTCCTTGAATCTCAGATACAGATGGGATGAGCTGTGAGTGATTTTCTCACCAAAACTAATAAACAAGAAACCAAAATAAAAATTGAAATATACAGAGATGTAAGCATAGTAAGTCAGAGGTATTTTTATCACACTGCAAAAAAAATTCCTTCTTTCGATAAGCCCAAGATATATTTTCAATCATTTTGTCATCTATCCATGCTATGCATCATGAAGATAGATGGTGATAAATGAATGGAAATAGAATGGTGATGGACAAATGGAAACAGAATGTGATAGATGAAAAATAGTGACACTTAGGAGTACAAGCAGCTTAAAGAGTACTTTGAGTATAAAGCTAAGTGTATGAGCAAGAAAATAATTATCTATATTCCACAGACAAACACAGCACATCCCCAGAGACAGATCCCTTTACTGTGAACATCCTCCTGCTATTAACTGTGCAAGAGTCAGGGTCAGGGAAGGATGCAGCATCAAAATTGTGGCAAATAAACCATTTAACCACAGCAGATGTGCGTTTACCTAACCTCTGCTCTCCTGACTCACACAAAAAGAGGTCTTTAAAAACTTCTTAACACTTAGGCCTCTAATTGATGCTTGCTTTAACAGTCTAGGGAGATGTGAAATGTACACACTGACCTCCTTCAAAAAGGGGGTGATTGGAAGAACACAGATTGGGCTACTCTTTGTATAAAATGCTAAACATCCACCTGAGCAGCAATTTGGAGGTGCAGAAGCTCTCACCTAATCACTTGCACAAATAACATCCTGTCTTTGCACACTGTTCAGGCTGTTAGCATGGTGACGGGAGGGAAGCCTGTGGCATCATCTCACTCATCACTTAGGTAAGCGGGAATCACATTTGCAGGGATCAGTTGTTCCAACCACTCCCCTATGGATAATTTAAAGACAATTATTCTCCATCATGAGATGCTTACTGCTTTTGTATGCTACTACAGCACATTTCATTAAGAGACTCATCTAAGATGGTATACCTTACAGGTTTAAAAAGAAACGTGTAAAAAAATACCACTCAACATAAATGCTCTAATTTGATGGGAGAAGCGGGTTGGAAGGCTATGTCCTCCTCCAGAAGTAACCAGCATCAGGCTTGAGTCAAATAAATTCAAAGCCCATATTGTTTCAGAACACTTAAGAACTTTTTCGGAAGCTAACAGTGACATGGTAAATGAAACAAGCTGACAGAATACATTGTCTTATGAGCAACATGCTAGTCAATATAAAAAGAATTTCTATTGTTTCCACTGTAAGATAAAAAAAACAAAGCATACATAAAAGAGAATCAGAAACTGTGCTCAGGGTTTGTTGGGTTTGGTTTGAGTTTCTGTTGGGTTTTTTGTTTGTTTTTGTTTTGGCTTGGCTTTTTACCCCAGTTTCAGGAAAAGCAAATAGTTCTGAACAGGGTCATTCATGATACTGATTGAACTGCTGCCTTGCCTTTCAAAAGTACCAGACCAGTTCTTCTCGTTTCTTTTAAGAAAGCAATGCAGTGGGACAATAACTTCAGCTCCCAAATTAACTATTGTTGGGTACTCAGCTCTAGGCAATTGGCTTACTCTGAGCAAGCACTTTATTACTATCCTCCTACTTGTTTGTATTTCTCAAAGTGCACCATACTATTCTCCTTGACTGCAGTTGCTTCCCACATGTTCATTCATCTTAGTTTGTCTCACTGGATTTCTTCAACTGTGCCTCATTAAACAGCCTGAATTTTTCTTTCCAACTCCATGCTACGTTGACTTTTGGTGGAATTAAGGTAGATTTACACCAACAAAGGAAAACAGAATCCAGTCACAGTCTTAAATTTTCAGAGACAACAAAATTTTCTAGACTATGAATTTTAATACTCAGAGACTAGCAATTCATCTTCATTTCAGCTCTAATCTTCTAGGACAAAACAGTTACCTAGAGAGTTCCTGAAAAGTTTTTTACTAAAAGCATTGCTTCAAAACATGTGGTGAACCAACAGAACAGTTCATAGTTCCCAAGAGAACGATGTCCTATCCCTCGTCCCACATGCCTAGCACATTTATTCTGTACTTCCTGTTCAGTTCACAAAGCAAATCAGTTTAACAACAGTTCAAGCAAGAGTAAAACAGAAAGGAGAAAGCCACCATTACCACCATCACCGCAAATTGGGAACAGAGGCTGAGGGTGCTGTGCATCTTCCACCCTGGACAGAAACTATCAGCCCTTTTGCTCCTAGAATTATTCCCCAATTTTTGTTACCATAACTGCTTATTGAGACCCAGCAAGTCGAATTCTGAAGATTTACAGCCAGTACTTGATGATACATTAGTTCTTCTTCTGTAATAATATTGGAATAGTTCAACCTAACTAGCAGTAAACATGTTCAAAATGTCAGGAAACACTCATTCTGAACTGACCAAATGCAACAGAAATATTCCCTGGCCTGGTAGCCACTGTGCCCCTGGGAAGGGACACAAACTGATAAAGGAGATATAAGGAAACATAACATGAAATGCCTGCAGAACCAGACAAAAAAACTCTACTGAACATGATTACTAGTCAAAATACTCCTGGAAATTAATCTCCTTCTGCAGATAAATTAATAAAAAAATCCTGATTTTCCTAGTGTAAACTTTTCACATCCTTTTCTGTGGAACTGAAAGAATTCTCATTTCTCAAAGATTGCTTTCCTGCACTGCTTTTCCAGAATTAAACCTTCCAACTCTGCATTTAGCCAAAACCAAGCTGAACACAACCCTTAGAGGCCAAGAGATTTTCTTGCAGCTCACCCACTCCAGCAGCTAAAAGTAGGACTGTGCCTCACCCTACTTGGCCACAAAGAAAAGTAATTACAGACAGAGCAACTTCTCATCTACTCTATCCTACCCTCAAGGATCCCTGGTATGGAGGGAACTGATTCCAAGATGCATCTACCATGGCACCAGTATAAAGACGTTAGTTCCCACCTTAAAAGGCACTTTGCTGTACAACTGACACAGTTTTGAAAAGGAAAACAGATTGATAATGTTACAGCCTTAAAACAAGGAGAAGAGCGGGAAAGGAAGTTGCTCCTCTAAGGCATAATACTTTTTTGACTTGCTCCTCAGATGACATATACAATTACTTCCTTAATCACAACAAAATAAAGTTTCTGTCTTGCCATTCATACATAACAAAAAGTTATGCTAAAGTTTCTAAGCTGTTTTCAGAAGAAAAATATTCCAATTACTTTGACTTTTTTAAGTTTTTTCTCTATGTCATGACCTTCATTGGGACTTGGAACTGAAAGATTTCCTTGGTTATCAAGTCCCCCTCATCGTTATCATAATTTATAATCCTTCGTATTTTGACAAGGCTTCAAATTATTTACTGAAGATATGATGACATTTCCAAAGCAGTGAAATATCAGTCCAAACATTTTTTGCCCAATATCATATTGTAGTCTACTTACTCACTAGAATCACCTGTAGTATGAGATTACTGTCAGAAGGTTTTATGTATCTGTTTTCTAAATTAGAAGATAAGTAATTAGATCTTTAAAGACTGTACTGAAAGTTTAATGTTAATGTTACTGAATTCACATGTAAAAGCTTCACTACCACAGTGTCTTCAAAAAATCCATTTTTTCAGTTGCGACTAGTTGCTCAAGGGTACACCTGAGCAGCTGTATCATGAGGCTGAAATGAAGGCTGCTCTCCAGCACATCCTACAACACCAATACTCTGCTGCTTCTATGTAGAAAGTGTATTTTGCGTAGGCCCTTTGAGAATCTACAACATTTTAGAGATCCGGAATGTAATTTCAAAACACAGGGAGAACAAAATCTCAACTCCAACAAAGCTTATTAGGACATAAAAACAATCAGCAGAACTAGGAATGATTAAATATCAACATTCTGAGATAGAGTTGTGGGGCGGGGTTTTTTTAATGTTGTTACATGTCTTCTCAGTTTAAGTGGGTAGCCATTAAGTGTGAACAACAGCTACAAGAGAAACGTTTTGAAAGAAAATCAATATTAAGTGGTACTTAGACCAAGTTATTTTCTAGTATCTGTTTTTATATCTGAAGGATCCCAAACTGCTTCAGAAAACAATCAGATTTTAATTGTTACAGTGATTAAACTGACAAACACCAACAGCTCTTCACTGAAACAAAATACTGAAGTTTGTAAATAAATCTCAGAGTAGTGCCAATCAAGTCAGTAAGTTACAGTAATTTTATCTAGGAGAACACCAACCTTCAAAGCTGCAATACCATTTCAAGTTAGCCTCCTTCTGTGGTAGAACAGTCACCAAAGATTTACCCTTTAGCAAAAGATTCAACCAAAAGACACACTGTCACACACTGACTCTGTGCCACAGCTAGAAAACAGTGAAAGTGTTCCCCTTCCTCTTGAATATAATGCTCCTAGTCAGCTGCACACGGAAACAGCCTACAACAAAACAGTCTGTATAAAACACTCTGGCACTTTACTGGAAGAAAGGGGAAGCATTCAAATTGAATGGACATAGAAAGAATACTACAATAAATCAATTTGCAAACTACATGGTAGTTTCAGTAACCAGTGCCCTTCAGGAATGCATTATACTAATATAATCACTTGCACCGTTTTTTGGTTAAGAGAGGCCACAGTTTATTTTAGTTAACAGAGCCACAAAGTAGGGTGAAACAAGTATTCTGCTTAGCTTGCATTTTGCAGACTTGAGCACGCATATGGCAATGGAATCAGTTACTACCACTCAATTTCTTCACTTTAAACCCCAAGCACTGCCAGAAAATCTCAATCTAATCTAGGTAGCAAAAAAGCCTCTCCAAAATTCCTTCTCAATAATGTTATACTTACAGGGTACAAATCTTTGTTTTAAAAGACTTACATCAGAAATATTCAGTTTACATTTTACAACATTGAACTTAATACAAGGCCACAAGCACTGCTTTAAAAAGCACAACAGGACCCTTTTCATTATAATCCAATTCTATTTGTAGGAAAACATTTAAAAAATTCTGGGGAATCCAGAGAGATGAATGACAATGTACATTCACAGTTCTGAAACATACAATAAACAGAGTGCTTAAAAAAATTAACATCAGTATATGATACATGATTTAAACACCTGGAACTTGGATTCTGCATTCGTCTCCCTCTGGGTAATTCTTCTTCCCATCTCTGTTCCTGCACAAGTGTTAACTTGTTACAAATTACAGAACTCGTTGTTAAAGGCCACGACAGTTACCAAAAGTATACATGATTTTTAAAACAATTTGAAAAGAAAAGGACAAAACCCACTGAATTTACAGAATGGAAAGACTATTGAATAAACCCATGGACTGCATATGGCCAGAGACACCACCACAGACTTGGTCTATGCCCATATTCTCCTGGCCCCTTCTCTCCCAACAAACCCTATTGTGAAGACAGCTCAACTTGAAGACCCTCAGAGATCCCCACTGCTCCATATACAACAAACCTGTCAAACTGTGTTATCTCCACTCCTTGTCTGATGAACAAGAAGCTCGTCCAACAACAGTTACAGAGGGGTTCTGTGATATATTTCTGTTCAGCCCAACAGATTTTAGCACAGCAGAAACAAAACCAAAATCTAATGAACATTTAGCCTTCCAATTCCAACAGTTCTCACAGGCCTATGTATTAACAGTATATCTTACTTACTCTTCTTCTCTTCCATTTATTACAAGTTTGTATTTTGAAAAAAAAAAAAAATCATATTTTAAAACAATTTAATTAATCCACACTAGCTTTACCCTAAAAGGCTTTTTGTTTTAAAAAATATTGGGGTGTTAAAAAATATTGGAATATAAAGAACAATGATGCACAGGAAAGTATGTATCAACCAAGAATCTGATCCTCTGACACTTAGTTCTGCAATTTTATTTCGTATTAACATGATTTTTTCCTTCTAAGTTAACTGCCATAACAATGCTGGGTTTTTCCTCCAAAATAAACATAAAACTGTTATGTCGATAATGCTCCATTTTATTATGAAAAACATAACCACTTTTTTTCTGTTTTGCTTTTTGTGTTTGTTTGGATTTTCTTTTTAAGTCAGTCAAAATCTCTTAATTTACAACACTGAACTTACCAAATCTCCATCATTCAGAATGGTTACAAATTCCCTTAGGTTTTACAGGTCTGCTACCAAGCATAACTTACACTGATTTAGTACTAAGGCGTGGCCAATTTTAGAACAGTATCTACTTGCTATTCTTATTTCAATAAGACCAAAGTTAAGAAAAACAGTTGTCACTTATCAAAAAAACAGTGGCCACTATTATCATAAAATCAGTCATACTTTTCTATTTCCTAATGTCCATCACCTCTACCTACCATTACACACTGCTAACTTCCCTGCACTGTGCTGAATTCTTCAGGGCAAAATATGCACTTACCTAATTAAACTCAAGACACAAGCAATGACACGTAAATCAAGATGGTTGGAAAAAACATTCTTTAGACATACCCTGAAACTTTGCAATGAATACCTCACATGATGAGATACATACACAAGTTTTTTCCTTGTTTATC
Organism: Dendrocincla tyrannina; assembly: GCA_035047865.1. Classification (NCBI taxonomy): domain Eukaryota; kingdom Metazoa; phylum Chordata; class Aves; order Passeriformes; family Dendrocolaptidae; genus Dendrocincla; species Dendrocincla tyrannina. Next base: position 29,082,340 of record JAWWMP010000132.1, on the reverse strand, counting down.
TTGTACTGAGAAAGAGCAAGTGTTTAATGCATTATGAAAGCAATGTATACATCTTTCTGCTTCTGCAAACTGCCACGGAGATGTGTCCCTGACAGACCTCTCCCTCAGCATCAGACTGAGAGCAAATTTGTATGCTAGTATATAGTGAAGGATTAGAAGTAAGAACCATTTAAATTATTTATGGAACTTCACTGACTCCTAAAGAAGGTCATGAGAAGTAGCCTGCAACTGGCCCAAGGAATACTATGAAAGAGTAAAATATAAAGCATGTAATAGCTATTTTCAATTAAGATTAACATTTTGTGAAGCTCAAGGCAGTTTAAAAATTACCTCCATCAGTAGAACAGGATCGTCCTCTCTATAATACTTATTTCAGACAACTGACAGTAACCAAGTTTTTACTGGATTGCTCCTAAGATCAAGCTCACTGCTGACTAAAGAAGATACTTTCCTCCCCACAAGTCTGAGTCTTCATAGTTTTTCTACTTTTTGTAAAATCAGAACAAACTCAAAACCCTACAAACTGCCACCAGAAAAAAAGACAACAGGAAACAACAAACCAAATAAAACCCACACCACAAACCAGGAAGAATACAGCTGAAAGGAAGCATGATCCTAAGATACTGCATATAAACTAATGGAATTCTATCCACTTAGTGTCTTCTTTCATTTTGAAATTCCAACCTGAATCTATGAAAGTCTTACTTAGAAAAGTTTAATTGAAAACAAAAATGTATGAGAACATACTTGTTTCAGATGCATTAACATTTTTGAATAAAAAACATTATGGCTTTAATACCAGTTGGGAATAGAGTGGATAATCACAAATACTTCACAATCTTAGACTAGATACTAAAGCTCTTACATTAAGAGATTAGATTTTTTTTTCATTCCTACTGTTAGCTAAACCAAGGGGAACTCAAACATTCTAGTATAGTTGATGAGTTAAACTAACATGGAATAGGAACAAATGATAACTAGAGAAGGACTTCACACCACTGTGTTGGTTCAAGTCACTTCCTGCCATCAGTGATTGCACTGCCTTTCCGTAAGCATAACTAGATTTTAAGTCAAGGACAGAAGAAATAGCTAACTGAAAGCTGTACACCACTGCAAATAAAGTTACAGAATGAGACTGAACTCTAGTTTAAACTAACAGTTGTTGTTCTTTTGTTTTCTCCCAGGAGAACAAAATGGACTTGTCTTTATTGTGCAAGATATTAAATTCTAATGCAACAAACCATCTGAAGAACTCTTACCTACAGCAACTGATTGAGAAATAGTCCCTTCAGCAACCAAAGCTCTTTGCATACACCCACAGAACCATGAAGCAGCTGTAGCTCAGTACAAGTGAAAGCTGATACTCATTAAATTTTGGATATGGTACCACTAGTCTTGTGAATATGTAGTTCTTCTGGACAAACACCCTGCAAACCGAGCTTTTAAGACAAGGCTTGACATTCAGAAACATTTTAATTATTTGCATTTAATAAAACAGGTTTACAAAACTGTCAGAGCTGCCAATTAATTCCTTCAGAGAGCAGAAACAATAACATACTAAATACTTAACTTGTCAAGCATCAGTGTATCTACAGTCCCTCAGTTTCCTGAAGATACTTCGATATGATATTTTGGGAACTTGTACAACCTGTTGAAGAGAAACCAGATGCCTCCCTAATCATTACAGAGCAGCGCAGGCTAGGGTGAAAAGAATAATACCCTCATCTCCAACTTGACAAAACAGTCTCCTATCAGCATCAAGAATTGCAACAAACTGTATCGAAGAAAGAGGCTGAAGTATGCGTATGTGTCACTTCACTGGAGGATAAGACCAGACACACGATACAGGAAAGGCTGCCAGAGGATGGTGTTCATTTTCATAAAGCGTTTGGCATTTTAAGAATGCCAAACCCGGCACGAGAGTTTACCAGATAGCTAATATTTAGTTAATATCACCAGCTATTCATATTTTTCCTAATCAGTTTCAAAGTAAATCCAAATATATAAAAACCAGGAAAGAGCGGATATTGTAAAGTATCATTTCATATTTGTTCCCTTTTCAAATGTTGTTTGACTGTTATGAATGCTCTACCTGATACAACAAACACAGGTCTGGAAACCAAACACACTATCAGATTTTCTATGATTTCAAACTTGTCTGTACTAATCCCAGTCTCATTTCACACCCACACACCAGGTTCCCTCCCTAACTAGCTTGGGCTTCTCTTCTGCACACAACTTCCTTATGACAATCTTGCAATTAACACCCACATCTCCCCAGATGATGTCAACCCTTCTATGAAACACTCAGGCTATGAAGACCACACCTCCCTGCATGTTCTTTCATCAGCCCCTTTTGCAAACTGAGAATAAGCATCTCTTGGGGAGGTGACTCATAAGTGTTCAGCCCTTTTCACCTTGTAGAACAGCTTATCTAATAAAACCAAAGCACATGTACAATGTTGCATCAAGAACCAAATGATACTCATCCGTGGAGATTAGGTTGGGGAAAAGTTTTCTGAATTTTCATGTTAGCTGACTAGTTTCAGTGCAGAGTAATATGAAGTAAGATGATCCAATGACAAACCAAAGTCTAGAAGCCTCTACCACTTCTTCAGTTGTTGTTGAAAAAGATTTTCTAAAGTTTCTGGGCTCAAGTTTTAAGTTCAGATAGAGAAGACAAGTGTTTCCTCCTTCAACTCTTTTTGTATCCTACATTGCAATTGTTAGAGACAAAATCTAAAAAGAAAACAAACATTCTTCCTATGACAGGCATTTCAACTATTTCATATCCCATAGTCCAAACAACACGGAAATATTCTGAGGGGAAAAAAGAAAAAAAAAAACAGGAGTCTTGCCAACTCAAGAAAATCCTGCTATACAGGCTGTCGGGCTCTCATCAGTATGCCACTAATAATCTATCACTGACTTGCAGGGTATATAGGTCATATAATATTGTTCTCCAGGAGTCACAGGGCACTAAGGGACAGCTAAAGTGCATTTGGTAATTGCTGTATATTCATTTCCCATGTAAGCAATTACTCAGGTTGCTGTAGGAATATTATGCAATTATCCTACAATATAGGCATGAACATGAACAGAACTGAAACACCAAACACTGACTGGATGCTCCAGAGCCCATGTTGTCTAAATGCAATTCAGTGCTAGTGGAGACCCTATTTGACATTTTAAATGACTTGAGGTCTCAAGCCCCCTTTTCAGAGAACAGGTGTCCATAACAAAAGTTGAACTGACACTTCGCATTCCAAACAGAAAGCTCATGGTTCAGCAAATAGACTTCTGTTCTGAACTACCTATTACACACACACACATATCTTACCTGCAATTAAAGCATGTCAACAGCTCAGCAAGGAGAAGCTTCCTCTAGTAGCTCTTCCATTTGGTGAACAACTTAGAACTAAAGTTTCTTCAGCTGGCACCTTTCAGCAGCATTCAGCTTCCCACTACAGGCAAGAAAAGGCAGAGAAAGCAGAAAAGAAAAAATTACCATTCTCTATTAACAGAAAGTAACTGCCCAACATTTGAACAAAATTTGAGAGTTTAACAACTGAAGGGGAAAAAAAAAAAAAAAAAAACACCTTAAAGAGAACATGATGATAAAATCTCAAATACACAAGAGAAGCAGTTACAGAGTGTATTTCACAGCACGAGGAAGGTCCACACAGCCAAGGTTATAACTTTCAGGCCTTACACTGACACCTTAGTGAGAAGCCCTTGAAACCACCAAGGACATCATCAGCTCTGAGCCCACACCACTGCATAAGCAACCCACACTTCCCTTCCTTGCTGCCTTCTGTTCACTGCTGCAACTCAAAAACATTTGCATCCATGCTGCACCTCAAAAATACTTGTGCATCACACACTGAATATGTTTGAAGCAATTAAGAAACTGTTCTGGCTAAAAAGTACCTGTTGGGGGAAAAAAATAAAACCAAAAGCAGAAAAAAAGGTGGTATTACACTGAATACTAAAGCTGCCTACACTGCCAAAAAGCTGATTACAAAACTCACTTTTCAGACAAGAAATGCATCATAACAACGTCTTGTTAAACAAGCTAAACACATGCAAAGGAGAAGCAGAAATCCACACCCTTCTGTCAACACTGAAGTAATTCATATTAAATTTATATTTGACATGTAGCAAGGCTGCACGCATGCAGAAAAATGCAAGTATGAAAAGGGTGTCTGTTCATTTACACAGTGCTTAGCATTCAAAATTGATTTTACAGACATTCTGCTAACCTGTCTGACAGAAATTCCTCCAGACTACACAAATTAATTCAAAATAGGGAGGCTGTCAGTTTTTCTGCCTCAAAAGCAAGGAGGGAAAATTCTGAAAGTTTCCAGTATGCTGAAAAGAATCATGCAAAAGTTAAAAAAGTATATACATTAAGGGAGAAAATTTTTCTTTTATGCATAAATGTAATTTTTGGCCAAGAACTCATAGTTTAAACCAGGTTCTTATACAGCTTTCCTATCAAACTAGCATGAACAAAACATCAAAAAATTAAGATCTTATGGGAAGACACTGAATTTATAGGTCACAAATATAACATGGTTTCTATACAAGCTGGAGCAGATGATCCAAGAGATCCCTTGTCATTTTATGCTCCTGAATTTTAGGGATGATTACATCAGATTCTTCCATAGAGACAACTTAAAATCTCGTAACATCATGACTTTTAACATCATTTTCCCTCTCTGTTAAAATAAAGAGGTAGTCTTAAAAATTCGTCAATTTCCAAGTGAAATCTAAAACATTTCCTGCCTGTGCCCTTAAAGCAATCCTATGACTCCAAATGCCTGTGACACCAAATAACCCAAAAGAAAATAAATATCTAACACTAACATGGAACCAAATGAATCCAGAAAATGCTATGAGCTAAGGGCTGGGATTTTTTTTTTTGTCAAAGTACCCTTTAAATAGTATGTGGGGCTTGTTTTGGGCTTTTTTTAATTCTACATCAGGAAAAAAGTTTGTTGGTCTTTTCCTACTTTGACCCCAGTTCTGAAAGGTATTGCATTGCACAGTTCTCTAGAGATAAAAATCCTTGAGAGATTTGCAAAAACTTCTCTGTATGCTTTTGCCCGCTGACATTCCATACGGTCTTTGTTACTCCTAGATGGCTTCCACAGCGAGAGGATGTGTGTGGCATCACTGAAGTAGTAAAACACAAAATGCTAGCTCACTAAGCTGTGGTATTTTTAATATATTTTCTTATTACTTCAAGTAACTCTCAGTGGGGACTCTGAGGGAAGGAGATTACTCCATAATTTGTAATTAATACTAACTCCTCCGCTGTCTGCTTCATACATCCATTGCATCTGGTCATAAAAACAAGATTTCAAGTTTGATTTGGAATCAGTTTGATTTAAATAGTGTCTTTCTGTTTTTGTTTTGCTGTGTCACTTAGCTATGTAAATTTTTAAGTGAAGCCTATAATTGTGTACTTGACCAAGCTGTCCATTAGCTTACATAATAATTTTCTCCCCTGGATTTATCTTCTTCAATTTGCAGCGTAGCTTAAAAACTACTGTCATACACACCATGAAATAGGTATAGTCTAAATGACAACCTCATGATTGAGATTTAGAAACTGATCAACTTAGCATTTTTCTTTTCTTTTAGCTAGATAAGAAATGGCCCTTCACAGGGAACAGAAAAGAGAGAGCAGGGGGGAAAAAAGCGAGAAATAGCCCCTACCCAGAGTCAAAGTCTACACATACTTAAGAGTGGCGCCATCTTACCCTGATATATTCAGTGTTTCTGCTTCAAAGTACTGCAAGACTGACTCAATGAATCTTTTCTACTACTACTGAGGCAGTAACGAAAATCACAAAGGTGTGTTCTTTTGTAACCTACAAAAGTTCTTTTGTAGTTTTGTAGATTTCTCTATGATATGCAGTTAACATGCAGGTTTTAAAGAGCAGGCGTTCAGAACATGGAATGATTCTCTGGTCACAAATACGTTAAAAAATCTGGATCTGAAACCTTATCATCAAGCTATGGTAGATTTCCAGATCCTAAGTGCTTTAGCTTCCTAAATCATTTGAAAAACTCCCAAAAACCCCCACAAAACCAAAAAAAAAAACACAAATAGGCACCTTAGGTTAGGTGGCAAAAGAATACTCAGTCCAGCATATGAAATAACAAGAGTTTGAATAATTTAAGAATTTCCAACTTTGAATCAGTTTTTTTTCTTTTAATTAAAAAAAGCTGTAATTAAATTAAAGAAGCGTAGTTCTAAGTAAACAGAGAGCTTCCTTGTGGCCCAGGAGAGTCATATTAATCACCCAGTATCACCAGTTCAGTATTGCCAGGTAGGAAATAATATATCCTTATCTCCAGAGAACACTGACAGTCTTTCTAGGCACTGAAAACCATTAGTACCAAGCACAGTCCTCCCTTATGTAATATATTTGTGAAAGAGCAAATATTTTGTTATTGCATCAAATACACAATTTTTTAGAAGAAAGCAGGCAACATCACACACCAGGTGAAAAATAATACACATCTGCCTTCTGCATCCTGGACAGGGAGGGGGGAACAGAGGGAGAGAGAGAAAACACAAAAAGGGTCTGACTCCTCATTTCTGAAAACTGAGACAGATGAGGAAAATATGAAATGGTGGAAGAGCTGCTCAAAACCTGTGAACCAGACATATACAATATTTTTGATTCATAGTATTGATATTAATTTTATATAACATTTGCTGGCTCGTATTATTCGTATTAATAATATGATTCATAATTATAGGAATATCAGAAAAATACATATCTCCATTTACATTGCTTGGATAGCCTGAAATTCTGTCCTAAAATGGGTGTGATAAGGTGTGTATATTCAGAAGCTTTAAAACACAAAAATAATCAATTCATAAATTCATTAATTAAGATGCTCTACTTTATATCTTGATATCATCAGATCCTAACAGACAGACATTTTTAATGTTTCTTCAGCCCACAGCAAAGCAGAAAGTCAAACTTTCTTTTAACAGGCAGGTTACCAGAACAGACTCAGAATGGCAAAAGCTTTTTCAACGATTTCTAAGTTCTCTCTTTTTTTTTTTTTTTTTTAACCACAATTAATTTTGAGCTCAGGATTATACTGCATTTATTTGAGATGAAAGTTGTCCTAGGAGACTGTATTGCATCCCATGCATCTTAACCTACACCACTACCTGGGCTAGATATTATGAAAGATGCATAGCTTTGTGGTTTGGGAAATTCAAATTGCTTTCCTTATCTTTCCCCTTCATGTGAAAAGCCAAGAAAATAATCCCAGAAATCATAGTCACAGACATATGAATCAATACAAACACTCCCAGTAGCAATATATGCCATTCAAAAACAGCAGATGGACTGTAAAATATTAAGAGGAAAGTATGTTCCTGTTTCAAACATGCATGAATTAAGAGGAAGAACATGTCATAGAAGTGATACATCCTGGGAAATTTCCCTCTGTGAATAACAAACCAAAAGTCTCCTAAACTGTTAATTTTACATAAAAATGTGCCTATTTGCTTTTGATTTAAACACAGGTTGACTGCAGGACTTCCTCAAAGCTTTGTTTTTCTTCTGCTATTCACAGCTTTGCCCAATATCACACAACTGAAATTAAAACCTTTTTCTAATATCACTGTTGTCATCCCTACCATTCAGACAAGAAATCTCACACAGTGAAGAGGCATCTCTGTTTTGGGCTGTTACTAGACAATTAATTAAAGGAAAAGAACTAGTGTACTCAAATAAACACAGGCTACAAGGGCAGCACAACAGAGGGCTGTTTACAACATCGAGGGGATTACATGAAAGCATTTTCCAAATTTTCACTAAGACAAGCTGATTAATCTGCACGGCAGAGAGCAGACTAGCACAGGTCTGGAAGCAGTAAAATCACAGTGGCTTGGATGCAATACCACACAAATATGACAAAACTGTTTTTGAAGCTAATCTAGGCAACTTCACATTTCCTAGCACTCCCTGTTCTAGGATTTGCTCCTGCAGAGCCTGTGTGGGTATAGGCATGCCCACAGTAATTTCTTCATGTTATTGTCTTCCAACAGGGAGTTCTATCTACTCTCCAACAGCCACAGCAACGTGAAGTTACAAGCCTTGCTCATCTACTCCATGCAGGTGAAAAGGGGGAAAAAATAGAGAAAGAGGCATAATGTTTTGGTATCTTCTGGATCCTCCTTGTCAATGAGAATCAAGAGTAGAGGTAGTGAGAAAATGAATTCTCAGTACTGCGCTCCCCTGGGATTTTACACATCATGCTGTACCACAATAACCAGCTCCTATTTACAGCCAAAGGATAAAAGAATCACCTCAAAGTCACCTTGCCATCACGTTTCTGTCACAACTCACAGCTGCTTTCATACCTGTTCTTAAAATCATACACAACTTTTCTAGATAATACATTCCAAAGCAGCAGTGTCTTACTAACCAAGGAAAGAAAACGGATCATCATGAAAAACACATATATCTCATACACTTAGACTAATCCTCACTTTCTCATGTCTCCACTACCTGTCTCTTCTTTGAAGCTAAAATAACAGCTTCCAGTTCATTCAGTCATTCCTCTAGATACCCAGGTATTCTTGTATTCTTCCTCTTCTCCTCTAATGGGTTCGTATTATCATATTACCTTCTTTTCTCCTTTCTTTTTGTCAGTTAATTCCATCTTCAAAACTGGGCACTATGTCAACATCAGCTGGAAAGATCACTTAACTTGCAGAGATTACTTCTCACATATGTGATGCAGTCACAGGACCTCACAGTAAGAACTAGAAAGGTCCTTAAGGTTTACTCAAGCAAGCCTCAGGGAAAAGCATTTGGTCCTTCTGGCCTTCTCCAATTGCTCCCATAAGCCAGGAGGCAGAAATTACTTTAAAGAAGCCTCCCTATGTTTGAAGTAAGAAACTGTTGTGCAGCTCATGCTTTTGCCACACAAGCCTCAGTCCCAACCCAAGAACCAGCTCTATTTTATAAAAAAACCTTTCTAAGAGCAGAATTCAATCATTCCGTGATAATTTCTTGGTATGATATTCTATAATTTTACAATTATATAAGAATGCTGACTCTTGCTATTCTTGCCATCCACTAGTACACATAAAACCTTCATATATATATATATAAAAAGACCCTGCCCCAAACCAGAACACTATCTCATGAGTCCATTCCTAGAGAAAACAATGTTTTTCAAGCAGTGTAGCACTTACCCTGTCAATTTCTCCAGACATTCTCTTAATAAGAATGAAGTTTTGACAGTTTCTATGAGAGAGTCAAGCTATCAGAGACCAACTGTTTCTCCTCTCTAAGCATTCTGGAGGCAGAAACTGCATAAGCCTAACACAGTTTAATCTTAAAAATAAAATCCTATGGGCTACTGCTTATTTCTTTGTCATGTTCTACTGCCTTAGGAGGGTTTAATTTCCAGGAAAAATACTTAAACAAATAATAAAGATAAATAAATGAGTCTGCAATGGCTCATTTCCCCCGCCCCCTATGCCTGTACAGACAGACACTATAATCACTCTTCTCAGTGGGACAGTATTACATGTATCCTCCATGAGTTAAGTAACTGCAGCGGCTCAGGGATTACATCAGCCACCTCTTACCCTTTCAACAGTGTTTTAAACACTTTGAACTGAAACTTATCCAAATGCTCTAAAACTCACTCTTTCCTCACATCAGCTTAGCGTTTTAGCACTTGCCTTGGACACCATGTTCACCTCCAACTCCCAGTATCTCTCAGTTAAAGGTGAGGCAAACAAAACCAAACCAAATCAAACACCTCAGTCTGCTTTGAATTACCTGTAGACAGCTCCACTGGTCAAACAGAAGCAAATTTCCTCTGGCTTTCTTTTTACTAACTCTGTATTTCTATAATGATTTCTCCATATTCTTTTTGAGTTGGCCATTCTGAATGCTGCATTTTAACTATATGTGCTTGTGCTTTATTTTTACACTTGTCCTTGGCAATGCAGCTGGGATTTCCTTTCCCTTTTTGTATATGATGTCAAACAGCTCTCTAGCAGTCAAGCCAGCCTCCCACTACTTTTCTTATTTTTCGCTGTGGAAGAATAGTTTCAATTTCTGCCACTAGCATAATTTCCTGAAGGAACAATACTCCTCTAGTTTGTTGTTTTTTTTCTCTTAAAGCACAGAACTAGTTAATAAGACTCATGTTAGCCAGACTTACCTGAAGTCTAGCTTTCTAAAAATCCAATAGTTTTATTTTAGCACAAGTCCTCCTTCCCAGACTCTCATTTGCTCACTCTCATAAAAGTTACTTATCTTCTGGTTACAACAAAGCTTGGAAGTGCCTATCTTCTGGCTGCCTTCTTCATATTTGGCACCAGGAAAACTTTACCTGTGTCCTCCAAGAACTTACTAGGAACCTGCATCCCATCCTACCTTCTAACCAACTGTCCTAGGTAATTAAAATCCTAGATCTGGATGACTTCTGCTCGATATCCCAAACACACTCAAAATATTTCCCAGATTTGCCAGCCTTCAGTCACTTCTACCAAGACTATTCTTTAACTTTTTATTTGCACAGACTTTTAGTAGAATTCTTCAGAATGGAAAATTGTATTTATTCTGCCATTGACTGTTTTCTCAATTCCCTTATGCCACAGAGTCCAATATTCCTGTTCTTAAATAAATATTTTTATCTCAGAATATATGAATGTACTTTGAAATTATAACTGCTTAGATCAATGTCATACCTCCTGACATTGAGCCCAATGTTGAGTATTCCTGAAATGTTGCTGATGAGTTGATACCTTTTTTAAATCTAAACTGTTGTTATGCTACATTTGCCAAAACTCTGTACAAATGTACAGTACAAATCTACACTAGTAACAGAATATGACTTGCTGCCAACACAAGAAATTTTAGCCCGACACTTGCTGCTACTTTAAAATTTAAACAGTAACTTTTCACCTATTGAATCACAGCACATGTACCTGCTATGGTAATGATTCAATGCACAGTAAGTACTGAATTTAAGCTATGCATACTTTGTCACTTCCTAAAGGAATACAACATCTGTGAAATGGGAGGCATTGCCATCATGTTAGAATTTTAAATTGTCAAGAGGAAGAATCAGGTAACGTCATTCATCTTTAATTCATTTACCTTTTTAAGATGTATCTGCACACAAAGTAATTCAAATGTTGAATTTCACAGAAGGCTAATGGGAAAAGTTCATGCAAACACAAGCTACAAATTCTGCTATAATTTTTTTTCTTATAAGCAAAGACTAATACCTGGAAAACTGTTCAGATAGCTTCTATGGACACCAAGTCAAATAATTCAGTCAATTTAACTGAGCTGATTTGAATGTCAGCAGAATCAAGGTCTATGTTTGTACAGAACTTTGCCTACTCCCTCAGCTGCAGAAGCTGATCTAACACCAAGTTCTATTACTTCCTTCCCCAGGGATCCTTGGCCCTATGTCCTTAATACAGGGTTAATGTTTCTGATTTACTCATTTCACTAACATGTAAGTTACTAAAAACACTCCTAGCAAAAGATATAACTTGCAAACAGTATGCATTATAAATGCAGTCTCTGCTAAACTGCCACAGTTGTTGCTCTCTGAATACTTAGTATTTTTTTTCCAACGAAAAGGGTTCTTGTGAGAAGAAAAAAGTTCTCCATGTCCAAGGATTCCACTGGCATCCAAGCAAAACAAACCCAGCCCTATCTAGTCTAAGGAAATTTTGCAAAAACATTTCAATATTACTGTGTGTTCTGTTGTATCAACACTAGCAAGTCAGGAACTCATAAGTAATGTGCTGGTGGTGGCAAATATCACCACTGTAAAAATCATGCCAGCGAAATACGCTGAAAGCAGATACAGCCACTGACAGACATAAAAACCTCTGTGTTATCTGGCAGCCAGTTTACAGTAATGTCTCCTGTTGTTGCTCACTGACCAAAACTTTAAAACCAGAATCATTGTGAGGGCAAATCAGTGTCTGCCCTCCATGTTTTTCCTTCATTCAAACTTCCACTTCACATGCCTCTCATCCTATGAATATGTTTCAAGAAGCTGATAAAGGACGTCCTTATTGTTTACCTGAAACCACCTCACACAGGCAAGCATAATTAATCTTAATGCAAGTCAGCAATTCAGAAAGGAAATTATCCTGTGACACCTACTGCTGACTATGTGTTCTATGCTTCCCTGTACTGAACCGCAAAAGGCCAATTAAAAGCAAAAAAACCCAAACAAACAAGGAAGACCACCTCAAAGTAACAAAGTAGCTAAATCCACTACTTCCTTGAAATTCAGAGTTCCAATATGACTGATATTCCCAATCCACACCAAAAATATTCCAAGGACATTTGGGTGGTTTGAGAACAGCACTGGACCAAAAAAAAAAGGAATAACACATACTTTCCTGAAATGTTAATAGTTTGCAGTAAAATTCTTGGCTGTTTGGCACCTGTCATCACTGTACCTTGGTCAGACACGTAAGAGAACAAACACAGAATTTAGATAACTCTAAATCACTTGCAGAGAGAACAGAGCCCTCACTTCCAAAACAAATCCATGTCTTGCTGTGGTTGGGATCATGTACTTCCTGCAAAGTTCAGCACTGAAAACCAAAGGAGTTCCTCAAAAGGAGACATAAACTTTTGTCTTCCAGAGGTTTTCTTTAAAATACATTTATGGCACAAGCACAGCATAAGAGTGCAAGGAGCCAACAGCATAGTTTTGTTTAATAAAGCCTATCAGTAAATGTAAGAAGCCACGGATGTCTCACCTTCAACTTGTAATTATAAAAGGCACACCTCCCTACTTAGACTCTCTTCTTCCCTTATATGTTTAAGATATGTGTGCTTACAGAAACACTATTCTTAATGTAATGCCAGCACAGCATTAGAAGCTGAGTTATCTCTCTCTCAGGTGTGTTGCATTAGGGCAGGAGCCTGCCACAACAAAATGAATTGACACAACTCAGTAAAAGCCATACTGCTCTTTGGACTTGACTGCACAACAGCAACTTTTCATTCACAGCTCTTCGGCTTGTGTGTCAAAAACCCAAACATCTCAAAATAGTTTATTTACTGCAACTATATTAACTGCTAATCATTAATAAAACTAACTCAAAAATATCAAATTCTCTTTCCTCCTCCTCAGGGGAATCTGAGGTTTTATAAAAGATTATGTGAATGCAAGTGGGATTGATTCTTTAATAGTCCAACTCTGCAGAGTGTGATAAAAACAGCTAACCATTAAATGTAAGTTACAATTCAGAAGTTTACTGGCATATACCTCTTGCCAACGCCTTAAAGGCTGGATTTTTTTCACATTCACTAAGAAAACCTTCTAACTGGGAGCTCTTTCACTGCCATCACTTCATCAGTTCCTCAGGCAAACTAAACTATTGCTAGAATAGTTATTACCTTAGATCTTATTATACAAAAACTCTCACAGAAATAAATCCTACCCTCCACCAATATACAATACAAGCAACTTGTAAAAATTACCTAGAATTGGAAGAATAATGGGCACAATTGTCTTTCAGTATCAGTTACTAATACAAAGAACCTAGCACGTGTTTTTAGTATCACACAGCCTTTCTGTCCTTTGGGGTTTTTTAAACAAAATGGACCAGTTCTTCCAAGGCATGCAAATATTTGAATAAACAAAACTGTGTCTGTCATACTGTTTGGAGACTACAGTAGAAGTACAAGGGGAGAAGACTATATTTGACTATGCTTCTACAGTTAAATGGCAAAAACTACGTAATAAGAATTTGCCTAATATTTTAGCACTAATCTAGCTATAGATGTCCCCACACAAAAGCAGGTAACATGTCTGCTGCCATGGTAATTATGATTAGACCAGAATTAACTCTTGTGGTCTAACACTACTATATGGATAGGCAAATCAATATTACATCACAATTTGACCTTTTTATTTTTACAGGAGGGAAAAAACAACAATTAAAAAGAAGTAATTGATCTCCCAATAACTCACTATCCATGGGAAGCCAGCACAGTTTGGAAGAGAATAAATCTCAGGGCAAATCTTTCCAACTGCTAGGAAAAGGTGCTACATTTAGCTCAGAGGTAGCACGAGTCAAAGCCCCAACTTGGGCTTCCTGCATGCAGATAGCTATACTTGTGCCATGTTTCCAAACTTTCCTCAATTAATTAAAAGCAATCCCAAGAAATATCAGAGGTAACACGTTCTTAGTGTCTTCACATGCCTTGAACCTCTATCACAACTGCCACCAGCTCTTAACTTACCTGCCCTGTTTCCATTCCACATGGAATTGCTTCACTGGGACATGCTTTTCAGGATCATCTTTGACAGGAATTTTTTGGCCACATGGTTTAACATGGAAAGCATTTGCACCATACTATCAGTGAGTAACTGACTGAAAGATACCTACCTATAATAATAGGAAGTCTTCTGATCAATGCCCAAGACAGAAAGTAAAGAAAGATGAGTTCGCAAAAGCTCCTCAGCCTTTATAACAATAACTTTAGCTAGTGAATGCTTTGCTACCATCACAGCACCTCCACAGTTAAGCTGACACTTTAAAATGTCCTGGTGTGTGTATACATCTATTACATTAGAGTAATTATGCCAGAATGACTTATTGCTATGCACATTCACAAGTGCATTCCAAACTGTTATTTCAATACATTAGAATCACAGAATCACTGAGGTTGGAGAAGACCTACAAGACCATCAAGTCCAACCTTTGGTGGAACACCACCATGTCAACTGAACTTTAACACATCCAGTGCCACATCCAGTGGTTTCTTGAACTTTCACAGGGATGGTGACCCCACCACCACCCAGGGCAGCCCATTCCAATGTTTAACCACCCTTTCAATTAAGAAATTCTTCCTGATGTCCAATCTGAACCTCCCGTTGGAGCTTGAAGCTAAGTTCTCTCATCCTGTCACTAGCGGGGAGAAGAAGTCAACATTCATTTCACTACAACCTCCTTTCAGGGAGTTGTAGAGGGCAATAAGGTGTCCCCCAAGCATCCTCTCCTCCATGCTCAACAACCTCAGCTCCCTCACCCACTCCTCATATGACTTACTCTCTAGACCCCTCACCAGCTTTTTTGCCCTTCTTTGGACTCACTCCAGGACCTCAATGCTTTTCTTGTATTGAGAGTCCCAAAACTGCACACAGTACTCACGGTGTGGCCTCACCAACTTGACCCAGGTCTAACTGACCTGCTACCCGTGACACAGTGAAGTCCCAGCTCTACTTTCCAAACTAATTAATCAGAGTAGGAAAAGGCACCGCTTCTTGGAAGCTGTTTGCATGAGTTTTTAAAGGTACAGAAATTCTTATTGAACAGCTAGTATTGCAAAAAGGACTGAAAAAAATTCCAGAATTTCCAGGTCACTCATGCCCCAACTTTTGACCAGTGTAGACCTTTGTAGCCTCTTCTGGAAGCACCCCAACGCTTCTTGTCTTTATTCAACACTATCAGAGCATAACTAAAGTATGCTAAACTGCATAACCTACCTAAAATACAGGCGTCCACTGTTGTGTACTACATTACCCAAAACACACTCAAAAGCAGGACATAAAAAGCACTATTTTGTCAACAGCCCTCCTTGATGCCCTCTTTCCTGTGGGCATATTCTGATGGGGATAGAATATATGTTTTTTTTGAGGGAGAGGGCTGCAGCTATTTAGTGTAAGCCTATTCCATCAGGCTGAGAAGAGACCACAAGTAAGGTAACAATGCTAAGTCAGCTTGTTTGAGTAGAAGATTCTTAAAAGTGTCTGTAACCCAAAATACAGTCATGAAACGGGTACCAAAAACGATGACTGGAACAAAAGGTCAAAAGAGTCTTGTTCTCAGCAGCACATAACAAACACGGCAAATGTACCAACTACAGAAAATATGCCTGAGAGAGAACATCTCTCTCATGTTTGAGGGAAGCTACTAGTCACAATAACAATCAGGATGTGAAGACCTACATTTTTAAAAAGTCAAGTATGCAACTCAAACATTAAAGAACTAAACAAGATTTCCATACGACTAATTAAAATTTGAAAATCCTTTGCAATGAAACCTTTGAAATGAAGCATTTGTATACTAATAAATAAAGATGTGCAAAGGAGGAACAGCAGCATTGGTAAGTTCTTTTAAAAAAGAAAGTCTTAAAATTATGTATATCAGAGTAATCTTGATAACCCTTCAATGAACAGTTTAACAGAGAAACTGATGCTTCAGATGGTACTTCAGATGAGAATCTGTAAATCTGAAGACTTAACAGGCATCAATGCATTAGTACAATCTTTTGAAGAGAAAATATATAATAATTTCTAAAACTCAGTTTCATGTAAGGATCAAATAAAACCATATCAGCAGCAGTTTCTCCAATTTTGGTTCACTTGGTTTCAGATTCTGTGAAGGTTTGTATACCATTTAGGGAAAACAAAACCAAACAAAAAAAAACACCCAAAGAAAACAAAAAAAAACACCAACCCAAGATCAAAACAACTCTTACAGAGGACAATCCAATTCTTACCATCACCACCATATAGTTTAGACACAGGAAAGTTAAAAAAAAAATAAATTGTACATAAAGTTAAGTTTCTTCCATGGGCTTTGCCCACACATTTTTCATCATTCTAATAGGATTCACTTCTTTTTCAAAGCACAGGTAGTCAATCACCATGGGCCAATAAATAGACTAAAACCAGCTGTTAACAGAACTCAATTGTAAACATTTGTCTTGACTGAGACAGCTAAGAGAAAAAGGCATCTGGATGTTCCATGAGCTTCACAACTGCCATTGTCACACCAGTATCTCACAGGTACAATCCTGTCCTTTGCAACTGTTTATAAAGCAGATTGTAAGCTTCTCTGTCTTTCCCTTTGAATTTCCACATTCATTAAAGCAGAGCCAGAGAGGAAGAAACAAATTACAGTATTAGGTCCTAATTCTTAGATTAGTTTCTGATCAGGTGGACTCTCATACACAGCCCAGCAGAAGGAAGGCAGCACAAGCAATGTGAAAACCCTAATCCTCCATTAGGTATTGTAAACCCTTCCAAACAACAATTTTTCTGAAAGATTTACTTCTAGAAATTATGATATAAAACCAGCACAGGCCAGAAACACAGGTCTGTACTGCATGACCGAGCACTGCTACCTCATTGGTGTGTGAGAGATCTCTTCGAATGGACAGTCTAATATCGTGTCCTCCCTTCTCTGAAAACAAAATAAAAACCATCATGTTTCCCAGCTAACAAGATGAGGCCCTGAATTCTTCTTACTGTGATGAGGAAGAATAAAAACATTGCTGTACAGAAGGAAAATTCAACTATGAAACCTTACACATCATCAGAGTTTCACACTGATCAACAGAAAACACCTAGGGTAGAGAGGGCACTAGCAGATTCTGAAATCTCTTTCAATTCAATCAGAAGTAGTAAGGTGGCATATAAAGTAATACATTCATTTCCAAGCATTTTTTTCTTATTATTATCATCGTATGAGTTGTGTTAACGCTAATCAAAAAATCAACCATACGCCCCAGGAAAGAGGAGAAAATTAAACTGAAATAAGGATCTCCAAAGACTATCAAGTGTAGCCGTAGCACTTCTCAGTTACAAGAAACCACATGCCCCAGTCTGGCAAGCTCCTACACCGCCAGGCTGGCCCTATGGGCAGCACAACCTCCGAGCCAGGCGGCGGGCATGAGCCTTGTCCCTGTCCACATGGAGCACCTCCAAGTCGTGCCGGGCTGGCTCCAACAACCCTGGGCGACAGGGCAGCTTCAGAGAGCTTGCTAATAGCTCCTCAAGCATCAGAGACGGCAACGCAGCAATCCCTTCACCGGGGCACGCTGCCTTCTCCACTTACCAGGGCCCCGAAGTTACCGCGGCTTTTTCGCGTCCAAAGCGAACAGCAAAACAGCGCTCGGTCACTCGGTGCATGACGCAACCAGAAAGAACTAATCGATGTTACTCAGCCTGTTGAAGCAGCAGCCCGACCCCGCACCGCCCGCCCAGGCGCGGGGCCGCGGCGGTGACAGACCCGCGCAGGAGCACCTGGCACTCCGGAAGGCGCCTCACCTGTAAGGAAAGCGCCTCCTTGGAAATAAAAGCTCCCACCTCGGCACCCACGGCGCTGCGCGAAGCCAGGCTCCTCTCGCAGAAGTTTGCCACCAGCGCTGCCCGGGGTCGCCCTACAAACCAGCAGCGGGAAAGCCGAGCCAGAAAGATAAAGGGGATTAGGCGGGCATTACTTCCCGTGACCTATATAGTGCCCCAGCCCGCAGCGGCCCTGCGGCACACGGCAGCTGCTCGGCCGCGGGGCACACCGGCCCGGCACCGCGCCCCGCCCCAGCGCCGGGGCCAGCGACACCTCCCCAGGGCCGGGGCCAGCGACACCACCCCAGCCACACCGCCCCAGCTCCCGGCCGGGCCCGGCCCCTCACGGCGAGACCTGCCCCAGCGCCCGGCCCGTCCCCTCACGGCGGGACCGGCCCCACCTGGCGCGGCCGGCGGAAAGTTTCCCCGGGGAGGGGCGAGGAGGGCTCCACTCCCTCTCCGCCGAAACGACCGGCTCCGGGAGGGAAGGAAGGAGGCCGGGGGGTGAAAGGAGAGAGGGAGGGAGGGAGGCGGCCACCCAGGTAAATTGCCGCCCGCTGCGGGACAGGGGCCGCCGTTAATGCCCGGGGCGGGAGCGCCTCACCCCGCCCGCCCCGGAGGGTCCGTGCCCCCCGGGCGGGCATGGTGCCCCCTCGGCCCCGCCGCCGAGGGTGTGCGGGGCCGGGAGGAGCCGCGGGAGGCACGGCCCGGCCCGGCCCGCCTCGCAGGGCGCCCTCCCACAGACGGAGCGCGCACAGGCCCCCCTTTGGAAGAGGCGACCCTGTCACTGAGGTAGCTTCCTGCCGTCTGGGCCACCCTACATGGGAAACCCGCAAACCACAAATACAGTTTTCAATCCAGCACGATGTTACAGATGAGAATTGCAGGTAATTCCCTAATGGTACAGGCTAGGAGGTGAGCAGTGGGCTGGAGCACGTCCCCTCTGAAGAGAGGCAAAGAGATCTGAGGTTGTTCAGCACGGAGAGGAGAAGGCTCTGGGGGCACCTTATTGCGGCCTTCCAGTACTTGGGAGCATCCCTCCTGGGAGGAGGGACTGCAGGAGCTGGGCCTGTTCAGAGAGGACTGAGAGCAGATCTCATTGTGTGCAGGTATCTCGCAGGCGGGTGCCCAGAGCAGGTGGTGCCAGACTCTTTTCAGTGGTGCCCACCGATAGGATGAGGAGCAATGGCCATAAACTAAGTTCCACCTTCCCATGAACTTGTGTACGCTGAGGGTGGCAGAGCACTGGAACAGCTGCCCAGGGAGGTCATGGAGTCTCCCTCTCTGGAGACATTCAAGCCCCACCTGGATGGGTTCGTGTCACCTGCTCTGGGTAAGCTTGCCTTGCCGGAGGCGTTGGACTAGATGATCTCCAGAGGTCCTTTCCAACTCTCACAATTCTGTGACTATGTAGTATTTGAAGGAGGGTCATAATAAAAGAGGGAGAGGGACCTTCTGTATGAGTAGATAGTGATAGGACAACGAAATGGTTGGACAACGAATGGTTTTAAACTAAGAGATTTAGATGATATGTTAGGGAAAAGTTCTATATTCAGAGGTGTTGAGGCACTGCAACAGGTTGATTAGAGAAGCTGGGATGCTCCATCCCTGGAAGTGTTCAAGGCCAGGCTGGATGAGCAAGCTGGTCTAGTGGGTGGTATCCCTGCCCGTGGCAAGGGGTTGGAACTAGATGATCTTTAAGGTCACGTGCAACCCAAACCTTTCTGTGATACCATATAGCTCTTATTTTTAAATACCTCACTGCAACTGTGATGGATTGCTGTGATGAATAGTTAAGCATGGTTCAATATGCTACTATGTCTTTTTTTTTTTTTCTAAATGGCTTCAGATACATTAATTAGAGTGTCAGGGTTCTAATTGTGATTTCCCTAATGACTCAAAATAGGAATAGATGCTGGCCTATTAGGGTAACAACTCATTTAAATAAATGTTTAATATAATTTACCAAGTGCAGTGGTGGTGTCTGTGAGCTCAGGAAGCATTCTCTCCAAATACTCTGTGTAATCAAAAAATAATTTACTGAGGTTTCTAACTAACTAGACTCACACAAATTAATTCACACCTAGGTATGCCAGAGTTAAGATTTTCCAACCCAAGATGAAACCATCATCCAGAAATCCAGTCAGAAATAAAACTGATCTAACATCAGTGAAGTTCCTCCACTCCTTCACTTACGAAGACTGGAAGAATCATTGGTTCTAGTAAAACATCTTGGCACACATTGAAACTAAATCTAAACTTTAAAGAGCAGGGGAAGCTGCCATTTCCAGAGACTCTAAATCCTCCCTCATGTGCTGTTGTTCATTGGTTTTGGAATTGCAAGGTTAAATATTAGGTCCACATAATTCTTTATGGAAAATGCTGTGGTAGAGGTGCTCAGCAGAGCTACTAATGTCATTGCCCTCATAGTCTGAATCCAGAATATGTTGCCTAGATGTCTGAGCATGTATGTCACTGTTTGGAGAGGTGTTTTCAACATTAGATCTGGTATTTCTTACCATTCGTTCAGGAAGCAGTTTCCATAAGCTGCTGTGGAGCCTGAGCGTGGAGATGGGTGGCATTCAGCTGCTGTCTAGGATGGCAGAGCAGAAGCCAGCTTGGGAATTTGGTAAAATTGTATAGAGGACTTTAGCGGAAACTGAGAGGATACTTCTGTTTAAAGTGTTTGTTCTCAGAAGAATGGGAACCATCAGCCAGCACAGAGATGAAAGATGCCCTTTGTGTGAAACATCTCATCATAAGCAGATCATTAAGGAGTGAGCCTCTGAAATAGTGCCTGTTATGGATGCTGATATAATCTATTTCAGTTCTTCCTATTGCTGCTCTAAGCATTTTAAAAACACTCCATAATTATTTTTCCAGTGATAATGAGGTTGAATCCAAGATAGCTGTCCTTTTACATCTGTATCTCTTAATCATTTGATAAGCTGTTCTGTCACACAGAAGAGATGGAAGTGTAAAGATGGCTTATCACAAGCTCTCACTAATCCTCCTACTCACCGTCTTTGTTCTGAAGGCATTCTATGCTGCTAAGAAATACTTTACCCAGGTGTAAAAGAAAGAGTCATAACACTTGAACCCAAACACAAATGACTGACAAGATAGTTTCAAGTAGTAAAGGTAACACAAGGTTTAACGAACAGCACTTGTCAGTCTTGAATGTTGTGTCATTGGTACAATTGTGCAGTACCTCTAGTGAAGTTTAAGTAATTATAACTTTGTATTGACAGTAGTTAGAAAACATAACAACATGTATGCTCACACTTTTGGTCAGCAGTTTTACTCCACAGAAAAGTCAAGCTTTCTAAAGAAGTTCCAGAAAGTTTCTGCTTTCTGTGACCCAGGGGCATGCCTGCAGCATCAGAAAGATGTTTACTGTTGCAGATAAAAATGACTAAGTGTATCTACGCAGGTTAACCAGCCAGCTTTTACAAGAACTCTCTAACTGTAAATTTCTATGCCATTTTCTCATGTTACATATTTTAAATGTGTATAAGTGTCCATAAAGAAGTATGCTTTATGCATAGAATTTAATTACACTCTCCAATTACTAGTCATAGTTGTACTATAAAGAGAAAATCCGTAAGATAGAAATAGTTTCATTTACAAAAACCCAAGACACTGTCAACAAACCAGAATGCTCAGTGTAAATTACATGACCCCTGAGCTGCCCCATTTAACACAGATTTTTCTTGATGTGATCTACATATCACCTCAGTAACACAAATCTGTAATACATTTCCTTCTTAGCAAGGGATCTGATTTCCAGGAAAGGTGTTAGAAGATAAACATCTCCTGTTTAAGAACGAAGGGGAATATGGGAATTTGCCGAGTTATGTTACATGCTTTGCCACAGCCATTCTTCCTTCTGTCAGCAATAGGAAAAAAGAAAGTTTGCTTTCAATCTTCAGTATGCCACTTCAGAATTTTCTCTATGCATACCTTAAAACCTTCATACTAAGAAAGGAAAGCCACGTACTTTAAATGCTTATGAAACATCTTTGGTTACTCCTACCTAAGCCATATTTCATCCAAATAGTATAAACCACATTAATCCCTTAATGTTCAAAGATGTCCCCAAGCTTTTTTGAAAGACTCTTTTGCAGATATTTTGCTTCAACACACAACTTACAATGTAGCACCATTCTAAAATCATTAGTACATGAAAGATAGATGTTATATTTATATGGATAGAATCCAGGCACCTGGCTAGACTGGTAACTAATAAAAATATGTGTACAGATTGGAAATTAATACATTACCTTTAAGTGGCTGTACTCTGACGAACAGAAAGCAACTTAAAAGATTTCATAACCTATCTTATTATGTATTGATTTACCTGTTTCAAAACAACTCTTTAAATAAAAGAAAGTTTGTTGAAAAAGTTATATAGCAGGATTTAGTTGAAAGGACTTACCTATGGCTATTGTAAATTACTGATTTATGAGGCAAACCAAAATAAGTTCACTGGCCTTTTAATAAAATTATTTTTCCTCTTTAAAACCAGATTTGGTTATCTATGATAGATAGATAAGGGCCTGACACTAATTTTGAGAATAAGTTAATTCACTGTGCTCCAAAAGTCAGTCCACTCATAGTCTGCAATTTCTCATGTGCTGTAAAATGTCACAGGTCAGTACTGCTATCAAAAGAAGTAATCTTGCCTTCCTCCACTCATTCTGTCCCTCCCTACATTTCCATCTTCTCTGACCTATGCAGCTGTTTAATAAATGAGATCAGTTCCATGATCCAGATTAAAATTAACCCCCCCTTTTTGTGCTTAACTTTAACATGGATCAGTTTTTTTGTCTGGTTCACCTGCCACCACATAAATCCATAAACTCTGGCACAAGAGAGGGAGCAGCATGAGGGCAGGAATGAACTAGGGCACCATAAATTAGCATAAAGAATATGTGAAACTGAAAGTATGATCCAAAAAACAGCTTTTAACCAATAGGCATCTAGAAACAATTGTGCTCTATTCTATTGTTTCTGAGGTTGTTTTTCTTGAGAGTATGTGCCTAAAGCACATGCTATAATATAGCCACTGCTTATCTGAGAACTTGCCTTTGTCCTCTTCAGATGCTCTTTTTTCCTCTTTATGCTTTAAAGACACAGAGCTGAGCCCTGGACTTGTGCTGTAAATCCTTCAAGCTGTGGCTTTGGGGAAGAAGGCGGCAACAGACAACTTTAAAAAACAAAAAAATTCCTTCCTTCGGACAGAAACAAGACCAAAACCTCCTTCCTTCTCCATAGGCTGCTGGTCTTGGAGGATAGAAAATTTTTCAGTCTCTCATATATTTACTAAACCATCTCTGCCAGAGAAGATTTATGCCTGGACCCTTGCAAATCACTTCCCTTAAGAATACAGATGAAGAATATTTTAAAAAATATATCCACAGAGGATGACTAGCAGTAGAGTTTTTAAAGGCTCAGTCCTCCTTTTCTAATAACAAGTTGTACTTCAACATCCAGTGTAAGCTTTAGCCAAGAACTACATAAACACATTTCTTTATGAAAATTAGGTTATCAGCATTACTCTGCTTTTCTGCTTATAAAAAGTGCAACTACAGCAAACATAGTGTTTGAGCAAAGAAAGACAGTCAAAGATACTCTTTCCTTACCTATAACCTGCACAGGTGTCACAATATAGTCAATAGTGAAAACGCATTTGTGTTTTCTATCCCTACCCTACTCAAAAGTCATCTCTGAAAATCTGGATTCAATAATTTAATTATGTCAGATTTGTAAAAAAAAAAAAAAAAAAAAAAAGAGTCTTGACAGTTCACCAGTAGGGAAAATTTTAGTAGACTGCAATAGCACTGGCTCAGATACAAGGCCTCTTCCCAGCTAATTACAATGCAATCTACACAAATTCCTTAGAGAACCATTTGCTTATTATTATCCACACAGTATTCTCTGTTTCTATAACATCTCCCTTAGTTTTCACCACTATACTGCCCTCCCAAAGTCACGCTTCTATCTGCTTTCACAAACCTTGTACTTTGTCCTCCCGATAGACCACCTTTTTGGTAAATTCTAATAACTGAGCTACTGATAAAGGGGAATAGGTTACCTGTGATATGGGAAAATCATGAAGTCTGAGTTATACAAAGTCCGTCTGCTAGATGTGAAATCAGACATATTGGAATTTCTTTTTTTGGGGGTTTTGTCCCTAAGTAATATGAATTTGCACCTGCTGGAAGCTGTTAACGAAGGAAGGAAAAATAAAATGTCATACTGTATAAGCCCACTGTTCTCTGAATGGAACAACTGTCCAGCTTCATGCCTGGGGAGATACAGAGGCAAAACAGGCAATGAAAAATCATATCAGTTGGCGTGTCTCTCATATTAATTAAAAGACAATGAAATATTATTAAGTAGCATTGTTGTGTGAGTATATGAATGCTGATTGCCTCTATGAATAGGCCAGTACTAGACAGGAGATTAACCATTCAGCTACTAGGCAAAAAATCTGTAGTAAATCAGAGAGTATTCCTTAGTAGTGTTTTGTTCTTCTTCATGTGCTTTTTTGTTCCTTGCTTAGGTCTGGAAAAAGGTGATTCTTCACCATTGCCAGATACTTTGTGTAGTCACTAGCTGTTACTTACTACTGAGAAAATAATGGACAGAAATAAGACTTATCAAGGAGGAAATACATGCTTTGCATTTCTTGCATAGGATGTACAGATAAAAAGGGGTTAATTTCCTGAAAACTGAGTTGGTTTTAATGTTTTGCATTGAAGCTTAACTTCTCTTCAGAGTTTATGGGTGACTGTTAAGAGTCTTAAGTTTAAAGTACTAAAGTTTTTACTTAATATTTTGAAAATTTGTTTTCAACTTTTTGCCAATAATGATTTTATTTGTGCCAAATAAATACTCAGTGCAAAAGAAAAGCTGGGCAACTATCTTTGTGTGAGATTAAATACTTCAAGCTCTCAGACTAGACCCCTGGTGAGAGACAAAACCTCCACTATGACTTCCAGCCAAATCACAGACAAAAAGCCCCATATTTTAAGGTCCCTCCTTGTTCTGCACGGTATTAAATAGGAAGTTTTACTGAAATCCTCAGCAATTTGCCGAATTAGAGGTCAGTGGCTGTTGGAGATTTGAGGTCAAATATCAGCATTGATAGGTGCCTAAATTATTTGAAATAAAATCCTGTTGGGATTTTTTCAAAAGTGTGTGACAGGTGAGAAGTGCTCATTACCCTTTGCATTCTAAAATCATTGGATAAAATTCACAGACAGCATTAAGATCAAAGACCAGGCTCCAAGTCTCTTTCTCATCCTTTGAGAGCTAGTTCCTAGCTGCCAGCTGGTACAATCATGCTCCTCATCCTTGCTCTTTCCAGTCTTGTGCTCTTTGTGGCAGAGTACTCCAGACTCCAGCTTCAAAAGACTCCCTAGTTTCCCACTTGGTAAAAACTGATGGGTAAGAAACATTGATGAAAGGAAGGAAAGTAAAACAAAACATAGTTACTATCCCAAGTAAAATGGATGATATATGAAAATGTTATTAATTTTGAACTTGGACTGCTGCAGTTCAAGAAATATAGCCTAAATTTACTGCAGGAGTTGTACACATTTGCCTCTGAGAAACCAGTTATAGTCTGCACACCCAAGAACTCATATTTACAGAATGTAAGCTGCCAGATACTAATGTCTTGAGATTCCTTATCATAATAATTATTTGTTCAAGCTCAAGCTTGACACCCTTGTTTTAAAAAAACCCTCAATTTTAGGGTCTGTCCTTTAAGATGTAGTCCCTAGAAAATGCAATCCTGATACAATTCAATGGTTTGTATTTGTTGGCCCTGGCAGCTATGTATTAGTGAAATAAATAAATTAAATAAACAGCAACATCTGTTCCAGTCACTAGAGGCTTATTGCTGGAGTTATCTACGTCAGATGGGAGAAGGAGCTCTAGTAAAGGAGTTTGGCTTTCCAGAGCAGTGATTAGTAGAATCACTAGGAATAAATATGTAGAATTGTGTGACCTGTGGGACATACCTCACCTGCCAAATGATTACTCTAACTAGTATTAAAGTTTTAAGTCCTCTAGCATCTATTCTGCATTATTCATGTGAGTAGAAATCCCATTATATTCAAAGAGCTAATATGGTATCAGTTTGTGTCTTATTAAAGAGAAAATCTGTGGTGTAGTTGAGAACCTAAGCCTATAGGTTTTTTCTTGTAGTTCATTATTCTTGGATCCAGGATACCTTACTTTCATATCTTACGTATGTGTGTGAATCATATTAAAGTGTGTATATATTTATGATTATACACATAATTCTTTGTGTGCACATGGGTGTGAATGGCACCAGATAACACACATATGACCATACATGCTGTAGTCAATGCATTTCCATTGTTTGGATAGACTAAGCAATAAACACACTGGATAGCTGTTATGAACAAAAAGTAAGGCAAGGGGATCTAATAATACCTCAGGATTCCAGCTTCATGAATATCCAAAAAAACGTGGGAGAGCAGTCACAAAGTAGGTATTCCTATGCTGATGTTCCTACCTGGTAAGTTAATGAATGCTCAGTTACAATTTTTAAAAATATGCAAAATAAATTCTTCATCAGCTGAACATATGTAACTTGCCAATTCCATGAAAATAACCTGGGAAAATTGTATACAGCTGTAGGAAAAAAAGTGGCAGAATGAACCAGAATGTTTCACTTCCTTTACGGGAATCTAGAAAGTCACATGGAAGTTGTTTATTATTTTTTCAACCTTAGCCAAGAATACATACTAATAATAAATATTAAAATTGGAAGGAAGGCAGAATTGAAGCTTATAGACTGAAGATGATGATTGTGCTTCTGAAGTACTGTAGTTGTATAGTGCATGGTTGTTTAAAATGGCAAAACCAGAATTCTTTGAAACTAATTCTGTACTGAGTGCTAAGTACTTCAGAAAATAATTTATGGTTGTTAATCTGTTCCAAGCTGGAGCTCACAAGGTGGCTTCTTTTGACAGAAATTGCTCTCTTCTGGGAATCATCGAATCATAGAATGGTTTAGGTTTGAAGGAACCTTAAAGATTATTCAGTTCCAACCCTCCTGCCATGGGCAGGGACACCTTCCACCAGACCAGGTTTCTCAAAGCCCCATAATACTGGGTCTTGAAGACTTCCAGGGGTGGGGCAGCCACAATTTCTCTGGGCAACCTCTTCCAGTGCCTCACCACCCTCTTACTAAAGAATTTTTTTCCTAATATCTAAATCTACCTTCTTTCAGTTTAAAGCCATTCTCTCTCTTGTCCTATCACTGCATGCTCTTGTAAAAAGTCCCTCTCCAGCTCTCCTTTAGGCTTTCTTTAGGTACTGGAAAGTGCTAGAAGGTCTACCCAGATCCTTCTCCAGCACAAAGAACCCCAACTCTCAGCCTGTCTTCATAGGAGTGGTACTTCAACCCTCCTTTGGATTCACTCCAACAGGTCCATGTCCTTCACGTGTTCCTCACCTCATTTCTCACCTTCTTCTCGTTCAATTGCAAGCAATCAAAGACTAATAGAAACACAGAAACATTCAGGATGAAAGAGATCTCTGGAGGCCACCTAGGCAAGGCCCCTGCTCAGGGCAGGACCAAATAAATCAGGTTGCTCAGGTCTTTTTCCAGCCCAGCTTCAATGTTTCCAAGGGTAGAAATACCACAGCCTCTCTGGGCCCTTGTTCCAGTATTGGACTGCCCTCATGGGAACAAAGTTGTTTCTGATACCTAGTGGGAATTTTCTGTTTCCTAGCTTATGTCCATTGCCTCTTGCCCTATCTTTCTGCACCTTCAAGAAAAGAAAAGGGCATGCTGCTGGCTCACATTCAATTCAATGCCCAACAGTATCTCCAGGTCCTTTTATGCAGAGCTCCTTTTTTTTTACCCAGCTGGCTTCCAGCCTGACCTATTGCATGAAGTTTTTCTACCCCTGGCGTAAGGATTTGCATTTGCCCTTTTTAAACTTGGTGAGGTTCCTGTCAGTCCGTTTATCCAGGATGCAGAGGTCCTTCTAAATAACAGCTCTGCTCACCTGGGTAACAGCTATGCCCTCCAGTTTGGTATCACTCACAAACATGCTGTGCATGCAATCCATCCCCTGGGTCTTTATTAAAGATGTTAAACAGTATTGACCCTAGTATCCCTCCCTACCTGAAGGCCCTGCTAGTAAGTGACAGCTAGTTGGATTTTATACCTTTGATCCTAGATGGCTTCCTGGGCCCAGCAATTCAACCAGTTGCAATGTCTGGCTTGCTAGGAAAGGCAGCTGTCAGGGCCTTTCAGTGCTTACTCCGTCAATTTTAGTCAGCAGAGACTGTGCCATCATTATTCTCAAAACATAAGCACTAGAGTGCTGTCAGTGAAGAGATCTGGTTGTGGGTTTAAAGCAAGCAAGTAAGCAGGAGGTAGTGGTAGTGTGAAGGATAGTAACTGAAGCCTAGGAAGAGGTCTCAGGATCAAAGGGGAGTAAATAAAATGGAGGACAAGTCCCATTATTACAATTGATACTGAAAAAACTACTGGCACTTTTTTGGCTCAGAAAGTTTTTGAAAAGCATACTGCTGGAGACCGAGATTACTCAAGCTATTTTCATCCTTTTCCTCTATCAGGCTGGACAGCCCCATCTGTGTGAGCCATTATCAGGTACTCAACTCTCATCTCTTTTTGCATTAAAAACATAAAAGTATCGACAGGCTAAGTGGTAGTGGTGTAGAAGGTGAAGAAAAGATGATGACATTGTTTTGATATCCAGGAGAATGCTGAGAAGGTTGGAGGTTCTCACTTTGGTTTTCATACTTTAGAAACATCAACATATTGCAAGTAACTGTTACTACCCACTGTTCTGGGTAGTATTGTATTTACCAGTTCTCTGAAATCTGAGCACTGAATTTCAGCCAAGTAAGTCAGATGTGTGGGTAAAAGGGATATGTGGTAATTTAAAGGAACATGAGTTGGCCAGCAAAGGCTTCTTCAACTTTGTGTGAGGGTACTCTTCCATTTTCAAATTATATCTCAGTCTGATAGGTAATTTCCAGGCTTGCTGCAATGAAAGTTGTTCGCTTTAAAGTATAGTGCAGCCCATATTTGATTGCTAACTAGTTGGCATTTATCTGTCCACTTTTCTCAATTTTGTATTACATCTGGTCTTCAAATTACATGAGTAATATATGGACATCACAGACAGAAAATCAGGAATTGCAGCATGAAGATATTTATTGTGTAATAACTAAATTTGATAATTGCAGCCATTTGAAGTAAAATTATAAATGGTTCATATAAAATAATTCTGGTTTTAAGGATAATGAGCTATATAATTTAGTGGCATTGGGAACTAAGTTCTTTAAAAGTTGCTGTGGCTAATGCTGTTCTCACGCTAATTTCAAGCTGTTAAGACTCCACCAGCATTAATGGAGTTAATCCTAATTTTCATTTACATAAATGCAAAGAAAGCTCAGCCTGAGTGATTTTTTACATACTGTTTCAAGTGTGCTTAAAATTCCTAAACCCACTTAATTCCACATAAAAATAAAGCTTAATGCAGAGAGATCTAATTGTTCTTATTTCACACATAAAACTCTGTGGCAGACAACAGAACAATGAAATACTGTTCTTTGACATTTTAGATTTGTGATGCTGGTTGAACATTCAGAGGCTTTTTGAGCTGTATTTTTATCAATGAAAAAGTCTGTGAAACTCCTTAACTAAAAATCAGCTGATATTACTATTATCCTCTTCACTAGCTTCCACAGATGATGGAAGTACTTAACTGCCTGTATCAAAGGGAAGAAAAAGCATTTGATTTTTAAGACATAAATCAAGTACTTCGTTTCTTACTCTTTGATCAGCTTTCCTTACACAGGCACGTAATCTGACCCCCTTTGCCATCTAATTATCAACCCCTTTCCCCTCCCTCCCCTTAGTATTGAGCTTTTATCAAGGGTAGTTTCTTTCCCCTCCAGGGAGTAGTCATGCCTCCTGCATTTTTCTCTCTGGTGTTTAGAAACTCCTTTGCAATGTTAAACCATTAGGAAATACCCACTTCTTGGAACATCAAGTACATTATTTTTTTTTTGTTACTAGGCTGCCGCTCTATGGCCGTGCTCATAAACTACAGCTTTAGTTCTCCCGGAGTAAGCTGTATTGGAGGAGTTTCTGGGAATGAGTGAGAGAACGTCTGGGTTTCATGTTCTACAATGAAAGTGCGAATACCTTAAAAGAAGAGAAAGGAAAAAGATGCCATTTCATGTGTAGGCACTTACCAGCTTGATATCTTAAATACATTACAATGGTTTTGATCAATAATAATGTGCATCCTGTAGTACCCTAACAGAATTTACCAGTGCTTGTCTTGGCTGTCTAAAACAATGCTAATTTGAATTGGATTTTCAAAAGAAACCAAAAGATAGCGCTTTCAAAATACCGTGCCCAGGAAGTCAAGTAAACACTTAGATTATTCATGCTTGATGTTCTTCACAAGTATGAAATTTTGATGCTTTTGGATCTGTGCAATACATAAATCATGGAAGTGAATCAAGCTCTGTTTTACGTGAAGAGGTTTATATGTAGCCATACACAGTGGTTTATAAATGGGTTAAAGGAGCACTAAACTTTTACTAAGAATGTTTTCACTTATGCAAGGTTAGAATACACTGCCTAGTAAGTTATTACATAAGTCACTGTTTTCACGTCTGCATCTGAAAATGGAGAGGAATGAAATTTAGCAGATCTGTCTTCTGGAGTACTGTGAGCAAGCTTTAGATTTGTCTGCCTGTAAGCACTTCAAGACCTTTCACAGCCAAAAGTCGTTTTAAATGTGTGTACAATTATTTCTTGGACAATTTTGCATGTTTCCATTCAAAAAGCAGAATAAAAGCAAGCTTGAGATGTGTTCCTGCCTTCATTTTTAGCACACCCAAGCTAAGAGGAAAACTCCAAGGCTGATGGAGATCTAATTTCTTGTAGATGTTAACTTGTAAAGAACACAGTCCCTGGTTATGTCCTGTCAGTGACCATTAGTTGCTACATAAAATATTGTCAGGTCTTCATAATTAGACTGTTTTCTGTATAAAAAATACCTACTGTTTGAAAGCAATCTGAAAAACAAGTCCAAAGCAAAGGAACTTCATTCATTCATTCATTCATTCAAGTGAATAAAAGAGGTCTTATTGGCCAGAGATGCCCAGTAGCCTGAAAACAAGCTCAGAATTTTTAATATGTGTTTTTCTTTGAATATTCTCCTATACGCACTCCTAGGTTTGCTGGAGGGCAGAGGGGAAGGAGGATTGTTAAAAATTAAACAGTTTCGCACTTACTAAAATAAAAATCCATCATACAGTTATCATTGATTAAAACTAAAACAGGC
Source organism: Dendrocincla tyrannina (assembly GCA_035047865.1). NCBI lineage: Eukaryota > Metazoa > Chordata > Aves > Passeriformes > Dendrocolaptidae > Dendrocincla > Dendrocincla tyrannina. Next base: position 29,050,826 of record JAWWMP010000132.1, on the reverse strand, counting down.
GCTGACCTTTAGTCGTGTTAGTAATTTGTTCCAGAGAATCTCTTCAGCATTTTAATGTTTTGTTAATGTAGGTTAATATTATAACAAGGGAAAAATTTTCTTAGAGTAGTATTTTCCAGGATGTCCAGTCATAAGGCAACTTTAGTTTCTAAACCAAGCCAGCTATTAAAAGTGCTAATTAGTTGTGCCAAGAAGGTAACAGTGCTTATGTCCTAATAATCCAGATTATAATACATATTTGGAGGCTTTGAGGCTCTCAATGCCACAGTACTATCCCCTCATTTAGAAATATTACAAGAAAAATTTACTATGAACAGGACACTGAGAAAGAAGGAGAGATCATAAATTATAAATTAGGAGCTCAGAAAGAAGTTGGACAAGAAACAGCTTGGGTATAGGAAATGAACCAGTATAAAGGGAGATAGAAAATTACTTCATTTTTAAAAGTATTTCTACATCAGTCAGTGCAAGCAAGAGCAACTATGAAAGGTGCAGCTTAAAACCATACACTGAAGTTGCAAGTGACAATGTTGAAAGATACTGAAAGCAATTTTAAAGAACAGGGATGCTGACCAAATAGCTAGAGGCTGGAATGCAAAAGAAAGCGAGGTTGCCTAAAGCATGATGCAGGCAGCACAAGATCCTCCTCTGCAGTTTATTTGTTGCAGCAGAAGCACCAAAGTCCCAAGCTACCATTGCTGCTGTGTACTAATCTGCCATGTGCTGCAGTGCATCAGTCTTTGACACCTAACACATGCAGCTGAAACATTCAAGTCTACCAGCAAGGCTAAAGACTGAGAATTAGAGCAGTAGACAGTGAGTACACATCAACACATTTTCTCTTGGGTGGCACCGTGTCAGGTAGATGCACATCAATATATGTATGCAGAGACATAGAGGTAGCAAAAGCTAGGTTAGCTGTCGTTTGCAAGAATTAATTTAAATGTTGATGGTAAACTGAACTGCAAACCAAACCAGGTCCTATAACATTCAACAGTTTTTGAGCTACTGTAATAAGCTGAATTATTTCCTGCACAGGGAGCTACTAAAAATCTCCATCTTGTATGAAGTGTTGTATTCTTTTCCCCTGAAATTTTTGGATAACTTCATCACCGTTTGCCATAATTTTTCTCCTGCATTCTTCCGAAATGGTTGCAAATGCCAGTGCACTGTATTTCAGATACGGCTGCAATAGGGCTTCAACAGGACTTTATAGAAGATCACTTATTCAGCTGAATTCCAAATATGAGCTGTGGCTATTCTCAAAATGCTGCTGTTTCTTTGGTTTTACAATGGCATCATATAACAGATCTGTATTTAATTGCACACTTTCCCCCGTCTGGTTTGGCTTGGCTTCTGAGAGTGTAGGTGGCCAAAACTGTTATTTTTTTAAAAACAAAATAACATACCCTCAATATTTTTGAAAGGTAAAAATGTCCTAATCCTGAGAATGGGACCTTTTCTTCCTTGTGCATTTAAATTATTCACAAGGGGAAAAGGCCTATAAAATCAAATCAACCTTATTGTCAAGACATGAAAATATAAATAACTGCTTTCACCTGATCTTTGTTTTCTCTTGTTCTGTTTACTAGAAATTCGTCATACAGATTCAGTGTATTTATCTTATCAGAGTGTCCAGGTTGATTTAATTATATTCAGAATCCTGTTGTGCCAAAACAGAAAGTGCCTAGAGGACACAAATGTAGTTTTTCCAGTTTTACTGACCTTTGCCACTAAGGACTTTTGGTAGCATCACTGAACTAACAAGGGTGGAGCCCCAGAGAGGCAGAGTTAATTATCCTTCTCCCGTCCCTGCTGAAATGCTGTTTCACTTTTCTGTATTTCAGTTTTCTCATGCATTGTATTTCCTGCCTCTTGTCTTCTTTGTCTTTTTTTTTCCTTTCTTTTTGTTGTTGTTTTGTTTTCTGTTGGTCTTTTTACATATTTGTTCAGACAGTAAGATATTCAGTGTAGGAACAGTGCATCCAAAGGGTCCATATGAGTTGGAAGCTCTTTGTGTCTGTATACTCACACTAATAAATTCTTCAGCTCAGATGCTCTGGCTCACTTTATTTCACTAGACATAGCTCCTCACAGCACTTCCTCCTCACTAATACTCTGTTTTAGTAGGGATGAGCAGATTAAAATGAGCATGCTGGACATCTGCTACCACCCTTGCAAAACAGAGGAGGTCATGGTCCAATCCAATTAAGAACAAAAACCTAAGGGATACTGAAGTTAGTATCCCCTTGAGCTGCCCAGAGCTCTGCCCTCTCTCAGCTCAGATCAAGTTTTGCATTGAAATAATGTCCTGTCTTGATTCTCTTGCTTTGTTTAATTATCTGTACTGTTTGTACTATTTCTTTTCATGTTATGTCTATTAAGCTACGATTTCTTTTTCTGTTGGCTTGACTGCAAAGGTCTTATCCTGAATATGCATAGAATCTAGTACAATGGGCAATGGTGAATCTCCAATACTGTTATTTATAAAAGATTTTTTGTGGACACTGTACACACAGTAGTAAATTTATTGAAGTGTAAAGAGAAAAATGGCTCAATACAATGCAACACTTCAGGAACACATTTTGATATAGCTCTCAATCACACACAAACATGAATTTATACTGTCTGCCATAAAAGAATTGGATGTGATAAATTCTGTGAGCAGTATATTAAATCTAAGGCTCAAAAAGCTAGCCACTTTCACAATGCCAGCTCCCAGAAGCTGCCTTGATATCCATTCGGTCTTATATTTAACAAATTGACATGAAATTATGTGGGTGTTCTTTCCTTTCCCCTCAAAATACGGCTTTTTGAAACATCACCTTTTAATATTTTTCTGTTCACATCCCAGTGGATAAATATTCATATCTCAGAATTTCCCACAGCTGGCAGAAATTGGCAGCACTGTTGTTTGCTAGAAGAGAGGCAAAGGACTGAAATGGAATGCCATTATTGCCCCATAAACATGATCTCATCAAATCAATCTACAGGTCTGGAAAATTCATAGTTCTTCCATTGAATTGCTTCAACACTGTATGTGATTTGTGGATAATGTGAGGTCTTACATGCCTGATCCAAAACCAGCTGAAGTTGACAGAAAGACTGATTGTAATTCTTTGGAGTATGCATCCTTATCTGCTGACTAAAATAGGTGTGCAGAAATACCTGTGCCAAGCTCCTGTGCCTGTTTACGACACAAGGAAAACACTTATATTTCTACTGGGTTTTTAAGTGAGAAAATCCAATCCTTATATAGAAAGGAGCCTGCCAAATTATGTAAACAATGCAGCAGGGCTACAGAACAATTTTTATACTGCATATCTAGAAGAAGGAGAACTGAATTCACAGCCTTAGGGGAGGATAAGGAAGACTAGCTTTAAACACTCTCTGTACTCCTCTGACTCTGGGTTGCTCAGCAGTCTGAATAGCTTCTAACTGGTGCTGAAGTTCTGGCTCTGACAGCTCTTGTCTGCCATGTTCTGCAGGAGGCCTTTGGATAAACAACCCTTTTCCTCCTTAAGCTGCCACTAACAAGGATGCCACCAGTTGCAGAACACTCCAACTATCTTAGCGAGCATAAAGTGATCAGAGCACATTCAAAGACATTTAAAGTGCACAAGAACTACTTCACTTTTATTGAGATGTCCTGAGTAGTTTCTATGGGGCTCACGTGTCTGGAAGCACTGTGCTGATACATCTCTGTTGTCACTGCTCCAGTTCATCAGTGAACTTGCTCCCAAAAATAACAGCAGAAATGCAGAAGACGTGTTGCTGGAGACTGTGGTAAAACCTACACAAAACTTCTCCTGATCAGAGTCTGGATTGTTGTGGACCATATGGGCTCATCGTAAATTTGTTACAATATTTATTAAACAAAGAACAAATATATAAACACAACTTTGTATTGTAGCCAACAAAAGAGTAATATAAGAAGGAAAAAAGAGAGGAATTAATCAAATATGTAGTTGACAGCACAAACAGAAGAACTATTATATCAAATGTACAGCCACAATTTCTGCAAAGTAACATCTTATCTTTTCATTATTTTTATTTCCTGAATTAACATATGAATGATCAGGAGATGCTTGGGGCATTTAGAAGCCAGAAATAAACTAGAATGTCTAGCAGTTTGTCCTGACCTTCCCTTTTCTACTGCCATCCCTTGCTTCTCGTCTCTTTTGCTTCCACCTCACTGTTCCTTAGAGCTGCTTTTCCCCATTAGTGATCATGTCACAGTCTTCCACTAACTAAAAGTCTTACTAGATAGTCCCTCTGGATGGTTTCTGATTCTGTTATTTCTCATGATTCCTCACTAGCCTTTAATGAAAGTGACACTTCTAGTAGCCTCAGAATTTTCTGCTTGAAATAAGTTTTCAAGTAATGTGTGTATTAGCTAGGCTGAGTGAAGACAGAGGAAGTATGAGAATTGGGAGGCCTTTTAATGAATATTTGTAATATAAAAGGATTCATTTGACAGGAGTCTTGAAAAAAAAAATTAGACAAATCAAAAATTAAGTCAAATAGCCATAATTTTTAAAGAGTTTTACTTGGTTCAGAAGAATCTCTTCGGTTTTCTTTCTAAGGAATGCCATGAAATTCTGTTTTTCCTATTTCTTCTTGGCTCACTGTTTGTATTCTGATATCACTTTACACAGCAAAAGATTGCCTCTTGGAGAGTTCAGTTACACATGCTGTTCAAGTGATCCTGACAAGGATGAATGGTAATAAAAATCGTCCATCCTTTGAATGTGATTTGGATTACAGAGCAGAAATTATATGTCAATATTGAATAGGGCTGTAGGGGAGCTACACACAAGAAATATAGGGTTATATGTGAACATGATTTCTCATTCCCCTCTTGACACCACTCACTCTATGGGCCTGTTCTTTATTTATAGGCAAGAAGCATGCTGACATTTCAATATTCCTTCAGCTCAACAGTTCAGAGTACAGTCACAGCAAGAAAAGCAACACGTGTAACGATGAATAGCTGGAGGCCCATTTCACTAGATTTTCCAAGAATTTAATTTTAAATTGAAAGGTAAGCCACAATGCTGATTTTGCAGTAATTTTGAAAAGGGGAGATCAAATTTTAGGATAAAAAAAAAAAGATGTATGAATAGTATTAATAAGATAATGAGACTAAGAAAATGGCATACAGAATTCCCTTTACATTTTAGTAGGAATTATAGGAGACAACAGATGCTGTCCTGTCATGCAACATAATGTTTCATTTTATTTAGTTCTGGGCTTTGCTCACATTACTAGGGCCAAAAGTCAATCTTAGCTTATTTCTATGAATTATGTCTTTGTTACTGACAGAAACAGGAATGATCGTGTATACACAAACAGATGCAAATGTATGACAAAAATAAAAGTCATGCTATTGTAATGAGAAGGATTAGAAGGAAAAATGTGTTTGAATTGAATGAGGCTTCAGTTAATTTCATTAACGTGCCAGGGTACTGTGATCATGAGCACATTAGAAATAGCTTAAAAGGGATGATTTTCTGTCTTTCATGCCCTCTTTAAATATATTTTTTGTCATACATTAGGAAATGATGAAAATTCACACTTGTCCCCTGAAAGTTTGACCTGGTAATGATGCAGAATGAATATGATACTTCTTCTAATAGAAGACTAATAATGTCAAAACATTTCAGAGTAAATAAGATGGAGATTACATCTTGCAAATACAAGATATTTTGGTATTATAAGTTAGCAAGAATCTTTGCACTCAGGCAAAAAATCACTTCCCAGAGAGAACAGGAAGCATAATCAGGCCTGTCAGGAAGTGTAATCAGGCCTGCACATTTTCAGAAGCCTTGAACAAATTAAAAAAAAGAATCAGAATGAAAACAGTTAAGCATATAACTTTTCCAGTTGTTAACAGACCAGGTGTAATGCTAGCTTATGTGAACCTGTATAGCACTAAGCAGTCACTTTTTTTTTCCCAACAAGATATTTTTCATCAAAGAACAAAAATAAAAGTTCTACTAGATTCAGAAATCTCTGGTTTAGCCAACATTATGTCAATATTATTGGGCTTCAGTTGCTAACAACTTGCAAGCTGGAGAATTAATAACCAGACTTCAGTTGCCACCATTCACTAATGAGGCTGGAACGTGACCTGCACACCTAACCAGCCATGAATAAAAAAGAAAAAGCTCAAGGTTCACTTACAACAACTGTCAAACTAAGGCATTTTCTTTAGTGCTAATCCAAAGATGGATGAGCCCTAGTGCTGCAGCAGTATATCAACATTCAGCTAGTGTAAGCACCAGAGTAAAACAAGAGACAGTTTACTCCAGACGTTCTCAATATATGTTTTCCTTTTGCTTTGAACATTTCTAATGTTTTGCCCTGGGACTGGATGATAAGCCTGTATTAATCTCCTTGGAAGGTTGTATTTACTGTAATTGTGTGAGATGGGACTAAGGTTTTATCTCCATATTTTACATTATCCTTTTGCAAATTTTTGCATTCCTTTCTCAGTCTTCAGTTATTGCTTTACCAATAATAATTGTGTATGCCAGAGCTCACAACAGTAGAAAATTCCCTGTGTTACTGCACAGGTGAAATGCAGAGAGGAGAGTAACCCAAACCTGCCTTCTTTATATGCACCTCTCCAATCTGAGCAAAACAAGGGGTGGTCTATGTAGATTTCTAGACCAAAACCTGGGTTTTAATTATATTTTCAATTAAACCAGAACATTTCACTTGTTTTCTCTCATCTTGAAGGAAGTCTGAAATTGTTTGTCCACATACAAATTTGGGGCATGACACATCATAGATTTTCAAAATATAAAGGCTGTGTTAGAACCCTGAAGGTTTTGTGGAATAAAGTTGTCTCTGAGAGAGCTGCTTCAGGGCTGATAGGTTGTTCCTGGCTCCAACACAGTCCTGAACACACAGCTTTTGTAAAAGCATCCCAGAAACTGCTTCTGACACTCTCTTCCTTATTTTCCAGACCATTGAACTCTTACTGATCGGCAATTGAACACTGTAGAGATCCTTTAAACAACTTCTCGCATTTAGACAGCACCAAGAGGAGGGGAGTTCACAGTAGATGTAAGAGATTTGTTTCTGTGAAGCAGTTCCTGAATTGATGAAGTTATCCTGAGATAACTTTTAGGGAATTTTTTCCATAAAACAGTTTAATTAGTTAATGGAAAAAACCAGAAAGAGCATAGAAAGCACAGGTGAGTGTGTCTGAAATTATTTTTGCCCTACAAATTCCTGGATACCACTTCCTGACCTTGGAACAAGAAAAACCCATGTAAATTGGAGCGAGGCCTTTTTTGGAGAGAGGAGGAACAGCCCAAACCTCCTCCCATGGTGTAAAACCCCAGGAAATTCTACCCAGGGTTTTCTCTGCCTTTCATTCATTCCACACTCCTAAAGCTTTCTGCTCAGCAGCCCCTTGAAGAATGTGGCATTTCCTTTGAGCTAATGAAATTGCGACAAGCAGCTGCAACATTTGGACCGAATGAGCTGTTTCTCTGTGAGGAAAGAGTGCAGTTTCTCTCTGGGCAAAGGAATAAACATTGTGAAGTATAAACAGAATGAGTAGCTGTAGACTGAGGAAGGCCGAGGTTTGGGGCAGGGTAAAAGAGTTACAATATATACACATCAGGGAAGAATAGGAGAAACATAAAATGCTACAGAAAAGAATATGCAAAGAAAGTCTTAAAAGGTTTGAAAATTATGCCTTAAGGAAAATCTCAGGTGCTTCAGTTTTCAGATGAGAATTGTTGTATACAGATCTCACTCAGAAACCAGTGAGTGCAAAGCTCTGATTCATGGTGTGGCTTTGCTGTGAGAATTTTTCCATCCATATCAGGATTTTGCCCAAAGCACCTTGTAGAAATGCTGCTTCCTTAGTCCAGACCTCACTGGGAGCTCCATGCATTTGACAAATGTTTGGGTTTCACTTCACTGTATCAAAGAAGGGTTAGAAGGCACTTCTGGAGATCATCTACTCCAACGCCTCTGCCAAGGTAGGATCACCTACCTAGAGCAGGTGACACAGGAATGTGTCCAGGTGGGTTTTAAATGTCTCCAGAGAAGGAGACTTCATGACCTCCCCGGGCAGCCTGTTCCAGTGTTCTGCCACCCTCAACGTAAGGAAGCTCCTCCTCATGTTGAGGTGGAACTTTTTGCCTTTCAGTTTATGGCCATTAGTCCTTCTCCTGGGCACCACTGAAAAGAGTCTGGCACAATCAACTTCCATAACTAGAACAGAGGAAATTTGATTACTGTTGTATCATCATATTATAAAATCTAACTTTGTACTTTTTTAATCATATGAATCTTTTTCTTTCGAATGATGCAATCCTATGATCATACTTGGTGAATACAGAAAAAAATGCTGAACCTAGTGAATATGTATATATGTATGCAAAATAATAAGGTAAAAAAAAAATAGGATAAGGCCTCCATTGTTAGTATACTACTAACAAAACTCAATATGAAGAATTTAGCAAGAGGTCCTTGACACCAAAATCACCAAATTGCTTTGCAGTAGCAATGTATGAATAACATGAAGCTATTTCTGGGAGTCAGAAAAAAAGAATAGTTCTGCAACTCAATTTTGCTTTTTTCTAAATAGTATAGAGATGTCCTCAGGAGTTGTCAGCTCAGAAATTACAGTTGTTTAAAGCAGTATGTTTAACTGGAGTGCAGGACTCCTAAAAACCTAGCAAAATATATTCTTGCAAGCATGAGTGTGAAATACATAAACCCTCTAGCTGATGGCAAGTCTTAAGCTCTTTAAAACCAGTATAGAGGCCCTGATGTTGAGGATGCTTGTCATCATTTATTTATCTACTGATTTTTGATGATTAGAGTAAGGGTTGTGGTATAAAATCGAAAAGACAGGAGTGATACTATCATGTAGGATTATTTTTCTTTTTCCCATAATTGCTGCTGGGGCATGCAGGTCCTTCCTTCTTACCAAATAAATTGAAAAATAAATGCCTGAGTAACACTGCTATATCTTGCATCATGCTTGGCTGTCTGGCTTAAAATAAGCAGGTGTCATCCAAAATTTTGCAAGCGTCCTAGCCAAGTACTCAATTAAAGCTATCAAACTGTTTTTTCACTCAACTTTCCATAAAAGCAGACTGTTTTTAAGAAGTTGTGTGTTGTTGAATGTATGACTGAAAGATAATGTCTGGAACACATCAAAGTAATTTATTTTTAAAGTTGGAAACTCATAATATTCTATTTGTCATAGTCTATTTTGAAATTTTTAAAACTTCCACGTTAGAAATGTGTTTTTTCCAGCCAACACACATTACTGCTACAATGTCTTTAATATTAAACTTTTCAACGCTGAATTAGTAATTATCATACTAATATTTAATAGAAAAAATATTCAGTTACTGGATATTAATGTTGCTTTGTGAACACCTCTGGTAAGCGTGAACTCTGTCAGTGCTCAAAACAAGAAAAGCATGACAGAATGCTTGAGTGATCACAGGTGGTACTGTTGGAGGGAAGAAAAACCCAAACCAATCAAGTAAACACACACACCTCCAAATAAAATAAAAACAACCAAAACCAGGAGACTGCACATTTTTGTACTGAACTGGGAAGATTCTCTACATGTATGCCATATGTATTTCCAGTGAAAGGCAGCTTACATATATTTAATAACAGAAGAACAGAAGAAAACAAAATCAGAGCTACTCATACCTTTAGCTCTTTTCAGTACTGTGAGAAACTCCTAAATTTACTGCAGTTGACAAATTTATGACCCCGTTTGACCTTTTGAAAATTCTGTAGGACTCTGTTTGCTGTCTTCCATAAGTTTTTCCCTTGTCAGCTCTTTGCACTGAAGTGCAAACTGCAGCAGAAAAGGTGGACTGTCATCCTGGGGTTAGCATTCTGTATTCTTAGGCACTAGATTCACATGTGTCCAATCTTACATCATGCCACTGTCAGCTCCCTTAGCATGACATCAACACTGTCCACTGATAACTCTGTGGTTGTAGAGTAAACATGAACTTCAGGACTTAAGCTATGAATCAATTTGGCTTTGACAGCCTCTCATTCTAAGAAGTGTTTACCTCTGAACCAGCTCTTTTCTCTTCCATATTTTGTCACTTTCTTCTACTTCTTATTCTAATATATTTATTACCTGACAACTTATAACACTAATAAGGGAGAATAATACTGTAAAAATATGTTTGTTAAGAGAACAGGGGAGGAAAGGGTGCTTTTAGTCAAAAGTAACTGAAATTATCCATAAAAGTAATTTTAAAAACTATTAGAATCTCACTCTGAATAGGGTTTCCCCCTTAGGCTGCCAATTTTTGGTCTTTGAAATTATTGGATCTGCTGCTTTCATGCAGAGATCTTTCTCATTTTTTGAGAGCAGTCCCAAAATCCCTAGATTTGCGTAAAGCTGATTTTACAGTGCTTCAATAAGAAAAGTCTTTATTCAAGGAAACCAACAATCTTCTATTTAAATTATCTTCATTCATCAGAAAACCACCTACCTTTAGACTGCCATCATGCTCGTATGCTGGAAGCCACAAGTAGTTGTAACAATGCAAGGAGAACCTGCGCTTAGCTGGAGACATTTCAGGAAACCTGCAGGCTCCTGATATGTCTTTCTCCAGCTACATTAAAATCCATTGGATCAGCTGAACACAAATGGAGATCAAATTATCAGATCTTGGCCCTCACCAATGTCAGCTTCCTATACTGGCTATATCACTAACGTCATTCATCTATTGAAGGAGAGCCTTGTTATTTTTACTCAGAACAAAAATAATGTTGTCATGTCCACAGGCTACATTTCCCCCTTTGAAAATACTCTTTCTCATCCTTTGCATTTTTTAAAAATCTTTTGTCTGCATTCTTTTGTGGTCTGAGGCTCCTGTATCTCAGCCAAACACTGATACATTCATTGCAGGCTTCAGCTGCTTTGCAGAACCTGAATAGACATTGAGGCTACACGGGCGACTTCAATTAAGCCGTTCTATAGAGCTGATATTTTTTGTTGAAAAACAGTGTCTTTTTGCAGGGCCAAACAAAGTGGCAATTCCAAGGATGCAAATCAGAACAAAATACTTATAAAATAATAACTGCCAAGGCAACTAATTGTAAGCATTCAGCAGAGAGTACAAAGACCCATTTATCCAGTTGTCTCCTTCTTTACCATTGTGAAATTACAAGTATGTACATTACAGCAAAGATGCATATGATTAGGTAGAATTTCAGTGAGAAATTTCCAGAGTTTGATAATTAAATTGCACACTTTTTGAGACAGTGAAGTTTGTTTTCTTGGAGAAGGTTAGCTATGAAAATATACAAAAGCCTTTTTATTCCTACGCACATGTACGCAGCAGAGATTCTCACTGAAATACAAAAATGCAATTATTTTTCCTTCACCCTACTTGTAAGACACAAATATGTTGTACTTCATGAAGTGCTTTAGAGCAATATATGCCACATGCTGATGCTTTCCCGTCAACTACCTGAGACTATAGCAAGTGCTTTCCTTCTTTTTTTGCTCATCCTTTTTTAAATAAAACTTTTGCAACTTGCATCTATATGTACTTTTTCTTGTCCTTATATTTCAATTTGATAATTTCTGTTTATTTGCCAAAAAGTAAAAGAGGATCTTGGTTCCTTGACTTTCTGGAGAGAATTTCCATGGCTTTAAATCCTTCTGCACTTCAAGTTATTTGGTCCAATTCATCCTCCCCTTCTCTTTGTTTTCTTCTTCCCCTGGGCCCAGCAACCCAGCAGCAGAAATCTTTGTGTGTGTGTGTGTGTGTGTGTGTGTTTGCATGTGTGTGTGTGTTCCAATCTGAGCCAAATTATTGTGAATTACTCTGTCTGGTCTAGGCTATTATTAGACTGTCCAGCAACTGTGGTTCTTTTGATTATTTCAACAGCTGGTTTTGTTGCTTGACTAAAGATGCAAAAGCACAGCTTTCTCCTCCCCCTAGAAACTGCTTACCCAGATAAAGGGCTATGTCAGGATCTGTTCCAAGACTGCTGAGGTAGATCTGCTGTTGCTGCTCAGGAGCACATTGTCAGAGCCCCATCTATGTCCCACAGACATATTAAAGGTTGCCTCCTTCCTAGGTACCTCCATTATTTACACACCTTTATCAGGTATCAACCCAGTTATGTGTTGTTGCATTTGGCAAAAAAACCTAAAGCTGTTTATCTCTTGAAAATACCAACATAAAACTAGAAGTGAGGCACAGCTCACAGACACAGCATGGATGAATGCATCTGGCAAGCACTCACTAGGAAAGAACTACTTGAAAGAAATGGAGGCATTTAAAATCTAAAAAACACCTCTGAACGTGAATGCTTGTGGTGTTCCTCAGGGGTCCGTAATGGGACCAGTGCTGTTTAACATCAGCAACAGGGACAGTGGTACTGAGTGCACTCTGAGCAGTTTGCTGACGACACCAGGCTGTGTGGTGCAGTCAACATCCTGGAGGGAAGGGATGCCATCCAGAGGGACATGACAGGCTTGAAAGAGATGGGCCTGTGTGAACCTCATGAAGTTCAGCAAGGCCAAGTGCAAGGTCCTGTACCTGGGTCAGGGCAGTCCCAAGCATAAGTACAGGAAGGGCAGAGAATGGATCAAGATTGCCCATTGGGAGAAAGAATTGGGGGTGTTGGTAGACAAGAAGCTTGACATGCGTCAGCAGTGTGCACCTGCAGCCCAGAAAGCCAACTGTATCCTGGGCTGCATCAAAACCAGCATGGCCAGCAGATGATTCTGCCCCTGTTCTGCTCTGGTGAGTTCTCACCTGGAGTCCTGAATCCAGCTCTGAGGTCTTCAGCACCAGAGAAGATGTGGATCTGTTAAGAGTGGTTCCAGAAGAGGGCCACAAAGATGACTCAAAAGGCTGAAACACTTGTCCTATGAAGACAGGCAGAGAGAGTTGGGGTTGTTCAGCATGACGCAGAAAAGGCCCTGGGGAAACTTCACTGCAGCCTTCCAGTACTTCAAGGAGGCTTACAAAAAGGAGGGAGAGGGACTTTCTACATGGGCAGATAGTGACAGGGCAAGCAGGAATGTCTTTAGGCTGAAAGAGGGTAGGTTTATTTTAGATATGAGAGAGAAATTCTTTGATGTGAGGGTGGAACAGGAACAGGTTGTCCAGAGGCTGTGAATGCCCAATCCCTAAAAGAGTTAAAGCCCAGGCTGGATGGGGCTCTGAGTAACTTGGTCTGGGGATAAGTGTCCCTGCCCGTGGCAGAGGGGTTGTTACTGGACGATTTTTAAGGTCCTTTCCAACCCAAACCATTTTATGATTCATGACTGGTACAGTGGCAGTGTGAGCATACCTACAGATACCATATCTTGAAGAATTCTATCTACTGGTAAGCAACCTCCTTTTGGAGGGATTGAGCATTGTTGATTTTTTTTTTTTGCAATAAAAATTTCAGAAATGTGATTCAAGTATTTCATTCAATGCTGCAACATTTTCTTGTTTTGAGGAGTACTGATTAGAATTTGTTTCCAGTACTGTTTACACTAAGGTGTTAGTTATTGTTACCTGAAACATATATCCATATATGAGTTGTATCTTAGTTTGATCTCTTCTTTTCTAGTGAAATCTATCTTCAAACAGTTACAGGCATTTCCTGAATGGCTGCTCTAATCCTAAAACTCAGTCACTGTCCCAGGTGCGTTTCCTGCTCACAGAGCTAAATATTTGGCCAAGTGGTTGCTTCCAGGACTTCACCACTTTCTATATAATTTAGTTATTCCACATTAATTTTTAAGTTGGACTTTCCCTGTGAATGCTAAGGAACTCTTGACCATTGTCAACATTAAATACTTGTGATCTTTCTATACTGTATTACTTGATATTTTGGGGAATGTTTTCTTATTGCTGGAACTACTCTGTTCAGCATGGTTTTCTTAGGTCTAAGATCTGGCCAAATGAATTTTCAGTTTGATATGCTTAGAAGCCTGTTAATTTCATCAACAGCAACAAAAGAAGGTTTAATCCAATTTTTGGGGTCTCTGAATTTTTGCTCTGTTCTATGGTATATTCCTCTCCTTTGTAATTTTACATGATGCCAAGCTTCCTTTCCTTCCCCCAACACTAGTGAAACATAGTATAAAAAGAAGATACTCAGGCAGTGGAAAATGGATGGGTTCCTTGTCACTCTTTGTGGTTAGTGGAATTTAGAAGCTGAATACAGGTACTGCATTTTGGCTCCATGGTGGAGAACCAGAATACAAACAACACATACTGTTTGTTTTTTACACGGAGAGTCTATTTTATCTTTCATGCATGCACATACCAGCAATTTCCCTCCATTTTGCTGTTCTTCCTCCTCATATTTTCTGCATTAGAACTTGTTTTTCTGTTGTTTTTGGTGGAGGTGATGCTTTGTGGCACAGCCATATAGCATACCTGTGACAGCAGTGCTCCACTGAAGAACTTTGTATCCACTCTAGATCATTTTCAAGGCATGCAGATCCTGCATTGAAATTTATAAGCTATTCTGGTTTAAAGGTAAACTGGTGGGAGAAATGAACCCTATTCAAGAGAGATTACAAGTCAGAGTTGCAATTTACTAAAAAGATTACAATAAGTACAATGATACTGAGAATAAAATTAGTTTTAACCCACAACAACCAGATGTATAACCCAGCACCTGGGACACAAACAGAATCGTGTTCATTAGCCCTTATGCTGAGCACCACGTGGTCCCCCTGAGTGCAAAGTAAAAGGAAAGGAAAACCTGTTGGTGAGGATGATGGTCACAGTCTTGTTGAGAGTGGCAGTCGCAGGCCTGTTGAGGCTCTGGTCCTCCTCTAGATCCAATGAGTGGTACCAAAAATCCCCAAACCCGAAGATTTATATATGCTCCAGTTCAGGTGGGAATGCCCAGTACCTCCCTCAGGGCAGGCAGTTCCAAAATGGGTGATTTAACTCTGTAAGTCATGGGATATTTTTGGAATCTTTGATTGTCTAGGTCATTGTAGCTGCCTATTGTGCCAGTCCCCAATGCCCCATTAGCAGACATAACCCTCAGGCTGGGTGTGAACATGCTAATTCTTCTCCGGAGGGGAGTTATCACACATTTGTTTGAAAACAAAGAAACGCTCCTCGATCTCAGAGGGTTCTTTAACACCCAGCTTGTAGCCTCAGGGGTCAAGTGTGCTCTGGGCAGCTGCTGCAAACGATCCATTATTAACAGTTCACGAGAAATTACATAGAGGGTGTAGAATACACAGTTTTGGTTACACCCACACAGTGGTAAACTGGTTCCAGCCAGTGTAACTAGGACATAAACCGAGTTCCCTGGACTACCATGCAATCTATCCATGCAGAGGTCATCCAAAGCATAAGGCTTTAGAGAACACATACTTTTAGTGGAAGGCTTGATTTGTCTGTTTTATAGTCCAGCTGTACATCCAGTTTTATGCCTGGCCTCACATCGTTTTGTAGTATAAAGCCATATATCCTTCAAAGTGTGACTATTATACCACTTGAACACTAAGATGTCCAGTGACAAAAAAGCCTCTATTAAGGAACAATGATTGTAAAGTCAAGACCTGAAACACTAAGAAATACACAGACAATAATTTGGATTCACACATTATGATATATTTTTCAGTTTTGTGATGACATATTTTTTCCAACCTATATGATCTGCTTTCTTCACTTGGTGCTTATTGTGTCAGCACGATATCACTCAACATTAGGATTAATTGCTGTTTGTTGTATCTTCCTACTCTAATTTGCGGTCACATAATTTATTGATTTACTGTCCCTTGTTCACTTGCTCTGAAGCTGAATTTAACTTGCTAATGAGCTTTTTTTCATAGCACCTAAGGTGGAGTAACATGTAAGAACATTTATGATTTGGTTTTACAGTTACCATACGAAGTGGAGAAGCAATATAATTTCCACTTTAGATACAAGCACCTGAGGCCCAGGAAAAGAAAAGAAAAAAAAAAAAGAAAATTAGAGCTAAAACTACACAAGTGTCTGACTTGAAATATGGCCCTATTTTTCATATCGCTTCAGTGCTTTGAGTGTGTACCTCACTGGTTTCTAGCGGGTCCTAAGATGACCTCTCCTTAAGTAGCTCAAACCAGGGTAGTGCAGCTCAGGCCAAGACACACATGGTGCTGGACACCCGCAGGGAGCTGCCCCCTCACCTCAGAGCCAGAACTGCTGGGGTGGGAAGGGACCTCTGGAGACCGACCCCTCCAAGCCCCTGTGCCAAGGCTGGGGCACCCAGCGCGGGTGGCACAGGAACACATCCAGGTGGGTTTGAATGTCCCCAGAGAGGGAGGCTCCACGACCTCCCCCACTGCTGCGCCACCCTAGTGTAAAGTTCTTCCTCATGCTGAGGTGGAACTTCTCGTGTTTTAGTTTACGGTCATCACGCCTTGTCCTGGCGCTGGGCACCTCTGAAGTGTCTGCACCATGCTCCGGGCACCGCCCTGCCCCCGTCGTGAGGCGAGGCAGACCTCGCTGCCCCTGCCCCCGGCCCGGGCCCGGCCGGTCCCCCCGCGGTGCCCGCGGCCGCCGCCAGGTACCTCCCCCCGCCGCCGCCTCCCCA
>JAWWMP010000132.1:28910344-29034148 GCA_035047865.1 Dendrocincla tyrannina | reverse complement strand
GGCGGCTCGGCTCGGCTCGGCTCGGCTCAGGTGCATCCAGCGCCGGGCGTGTGCCCGCGGGCCGCCCTGCCCTGGCACCGCCCCGGCGCTCCTGCTCCGAGCGAGCACACAGCCATAGCATGGTTTGAGCTGCAACGCGGCCTTCAAGGTGATCGAGTTCCAGCCCCCCTGCCGTGGGCAGGAACACCTGCCGCTGCACCAGGCTGCTCAGGGCCCCCTGCACGCCGGCCTGGAGCAGCTCCAGGGATGGGGCACCCACAGCTTGGCTGGGCAGCCTGCTCAGTGTCTCACCACCCTGATGGGCATGCACCGGCCACCACAGATACACGGCCAGGTGCACAGGCTACCCTATCAGGAAGTTAAATGCCTGTTCTATTTCAAAGTACCAAGGTGGAGGAACATCTAGATACCAAGGTTGTCCACGTGTGGCCATTTCCATGTAGATACGGACAGCAGGCCCCGGCAGACAAGAGGCAAGAATCAGTGCATGTAAGAAGGCATGGAGCTTGGGCGTCAGCAAATAGATACGTATTTATGGAGAGACCTGGAGGTCACAGCAAGCTTTTATTTGAATTGGTGAACTCCAGTGGACCCTGGCAGCAACTGAAAGTATTAATTCAGACATCATAGTTAACTGAGGGGCAACACGCATGTCACTTTTCTGTAGTCACTGAGCTGTGAATGCAGCATTTGTTTTTCTCTCGGTGTAGAATCCCCTCCAGAATGAATCATTTTCCTAAAGTCTGTTTCCAGGTAAAATCTCAGTCACACTGCATAGTTAAAGTTGAATTCCAAGTATTCCAATTTTTAATAATTATGATAGAACTGTAGCAGTATAGCCCCTTCTACAATTTGTGTGGGTTTGCATCCATTTCAGCAACAAGAAATTGAGTGTCCCTTTGTAGATGACAAAAGCACAGCAACTTGAGGGATCACAGAGAAAAACTTGCAGCAGGCAGGCCCTGTGGCTTCCAGTGACCCAAGTTACGTCACTACCTATCTGGGGGGGTGCAGGATTAGCAGGACTCCACTGAAACTATTGTGTTTTGAAAGGTGTGCAGGGTTTCACCTAGTCTGGGGTAGAGTGCAAAAAACCCGTTTTGGTTCCTGTGTGGTTTCCTCAATAGTTCATGCTGCTGGTTATGATACCTGTTTTGTAAAGGTGTTTCTTTTGGAGATTTTTATTACTGGAAGACACGGAGTTGGTTCTACAGTTCATATATGTATTTAACCTTTGCTGCCTTGTGGAACAAAGCTTGTTCCCAGAGTTTGTCTTTGATACAATGCGATAATCAGTAATAAAAGGCCCATTTCCTTTTTCAGTTCCTAGTAGTATTTTGTCCTGAAAACCACCCTTTGAAATGGGCTCAGCCCTGTATGCTTACCTTGCAAGTGTAAAGTATGTGTGAATGAAGAGCATTCTGTTTTAGCTGTCTAGCCTCCTTTCCATCTGTTTGCAAGACTCTACAGTGGAAAATAGCACAAGGACTTGTAGTGGAGCATTCTTA
Source organism: Dendrocincla tyrannina (assembly GCA_035047865.1). Lineage (NCBI taxonomy): Eukaryota > Metazoa > Chordata > Aves > Passeriformes > Dendrocolaptidae > Dendrocincla > Dendrocincla tyrannina. Next base: position 29,032,640 of record JAWWMP010000132.1, on the reverse strand, counting down.
AGGCATCTATGAAGAATATCATCTAAGGTGGAGTAGTTTGCTGTTCTTCCCTTACTTGACCTTTATTTACATACTTTTATTTACAAGCCTATTGAAAATAAGTGGTTTTTTCTGCATGTAGTGTGCAGTTACACTGCCAACATAGTAATATAAATAGGTGTTAAATAAGCCTGCTAGATATTTTTGTGGGGTTTAAGCAATGTAGTCACATCTTAGCAGGCTGTCAATTTAAGCATTTCAGTCTGTGAAACTAATTGTGAATGCAAGCAACTTAAAATTTCTGGTATGTTCAACTTATGGATGAAAATGCATAAGGGCAGTTGATCACCTTTGTCCTGCACATGCAAGGAATATTTGCAACGTGGTAGTTGAAAGGTCAAAGTTCACAAATGCCTGTGATTACTAAACCATCAGACATGTAATTAGCACTGTTTTATTGGAGAACCAGAGCACAGGAGGCTCTGGAATGAAGTAGTAGTATTTTCCCTTGAAGCTAGTCACAGCTGTGCTATGCCTCATGCTGTAGGATGAAGCCAGTCAAACTAATCTAACTTGCTGCTGCTGCTCTAGAGGTGTGATCTTCATTGTGGATGTGCACTTCTGCTCTCTCCTGTGTGTCAGCTCTGCTGCTTGTCCAACCTGTTGGTGAGTGAAGTCACTGAAGTTGTGGTTTGGTGGCAGCTGCGCTGATTTACTGGGTGACTGCTGAGGCCTCTCTTGGAGAGCTCTTGTGCTTGCTAGAACCTGCACCAACCTGTTCTGGTGCATTGGCCAAGTGGTGAGGTATTTTTCTAGTTCTCTTCAGTGGATGGGAGCCTGCAGATTCAGCTTGCTGGAATGGTTTTGTGCAGGTTTGGATGAATGTGAAAGCTGGCACAGGGGAAAGAATAGGAACATGCAGCCGGAGGGAGGTAAGAGACTGTGGCTGTCAGAAGTTAGTTTGGGTTAAGTTGCTGCAAAGCTGCAGCCTGAGAGCTGTTAGAGCCTTACTCATGTTTTGTTGGGGATTTTTTGGTGTTTTTGCTTGTTTGTTTGGTTTTTTATTTGGTTCACTGGACAGTGGATTTGTTTGCGTTTTTGGCTGGAATGGGTTGGGGGCCTTTTTACTGGTTTGATGAGCTGAAGACTCTTGCTTAAGCACTAGACAAGTGCCAGAGCTGATGTTAAAGCAGGGTTTGAAAACTTGGAGATGTGAGCAGATGAGATGGGCAGAATCAATATTATCCATGGGTTAGTTGTAGATAGCTCAGGTGACTTGTCTGACTGCCTGTTTTCACCAACTGCATGTCATGATTCCATGTCATGGAATTACATTCTCTGCATTCAAGGAAGTTTTTTATTTGCCATGTTCTGGAAAACCTGTGAGAAGATATTAAGTAGAGCAATATGAGACTCTTCTGGTGAAAAGTTTTTAAGAAAATGCGGGTTGACTGAGTTGTTTGGGTTTTTTTAGTGTTCATATAGGTTTTTTAAGTGATAGGGAGGAGAACTATTCTTTAAAATTTGAGAATAAAGTAGCCTCATAGGTTTATTAGAACCAAATCGTATGGTCACCTGCTGTTGGAAAGGAAACCAGTCTTGTGGAAACCTTTAGGGTTTTTTACTGCAATATAAATAAGTTAAATAATGTGGATTGATTTCTGCCTCCCTTGTTGCATATTTCTGTCACATGCATTATTGTTCTGGGAAGTAATAGAGACCACAGGATCTTTACTGGATTTTTTTTTAAATTTAGAATCTTAGTATTTTTATTTAATTTGTTTTTAGTAAAGTGGAAACAAAAAAATTCCAGACAAACCAGAACAACAACAACAATCCCACTAAAATTGTCCATAGACTTAGACACTCTTTTCAGTATAACTTTGGGCCTTAATCTGGTGCGCTTTCCTTTTTTCACTAGCTTTTTACTCAGTGACTACTGCACAAAATAAGCAGACTTGCAGGAAAGTTTATAGTGAATATAGAAAATTTTGGTTATTAACTGTATTGATTAGTTATGTGTCCTTGCTGCTGCATTTGGGCTGAGTACCCTGGTATTGTGATGTTATCTATAGTGCACAAGACATTTTTAACATATTCAGTATCTGCATTATTTCACTTTGAATTCTGATCTGTGTTCCTTGAGGAAGAATAGCCCATGGCAGATGTTTCTTTTACCTAAAAATTAAAATGAAATTGCCAAATGTAGAAGCAAATAATGACATTTATTTGAGTTGATAATGAAGACCTATTGTGATTTGTACTTCAATGTGGTGTTAAAGGCAAAGGTGGTCAATAGTACAAGAAAAGGTTTTGATTTAAATTAACATTGCTCTGTTTTACTTATCACAAATGCTTGTCTGTGGTTTGTTCCAACACAGTGGCTGTAAATTTTGCATGAGTTTTGCTATGCTGATTGAAACGTTTCTGAACTGTGTTTTGTTGTAGGGGTTTTTTTTCCTCTGTTTCTCTTTCTCCATAGTATTTGAGATGTTTTCTGGAACTTCTTCAGCTCTTCAGTGGGTCATTTTAGATTTTGGTTGAAATAATCTATTTTTGGTTCGTTGATTGACTGAGTGTTTTGGGGTTTTTTTTGCCAAAACAAGATCTAGTTCAGAGTTGGATCAATTCTTTCCGCTCCCACAACTCCCACATCAAACTGGTGCTGACTTGTTTTGAAGCTGAGAACAATGAGCTGTGTCCAATATAACAAATTAAAGTTGAGTATTTCACTGCTCAGCATGCTGAGAGGTTATGGGGGTACATTTGTATAGCGTGTGTGATGAAATTCAGTGAACATCAATTTGCAGACATCATGGACTGTTTACAGATGAATGAAGAATACAAGAATGTTCAGCAGTTGTTCCACGTTAAAGCAAACATACATGTTTGACCTTAAGAAGTAAAGAACAAGATGGTCTGAAATTCTTCATGAAATTCTTAAGCCTTCAGACTGTTTCAGATGATGTCCTTGAGGGTTCACTGGATCATAACAAAACCAGCTCGACCTTAGTCCTTCCCAAGGGGTGCCAGCGACCTTGGAGCAGAGAAACGGCATGATTAGGAAAGGGGTGATTCTAAGAGTTAGTTGCTTAACTAAATCTTGTATTTCAGAAGTGGAAAGATCTGCATCTTAGAGATCAGATGTCAGCATTGTTCATCTGGAAACGTCTTTGTCTGCATGCCTGTGTCCTTCAGTCCTTATCTGGAAATTGTTCTGCTTGTCCATACTGAGTGTAACCATTTATCCTCTTCTATTCAGAGAAGAGAAGAGAAAAAAAGTCTTGATAGAGTAAATCACTTGTCTTAAATAAATTCATAAAGTCTGCCTATGATCTGCTACTCTGTCCATGTGTATGCAAGAAGCCCTTAAAGAGATGGCTGACAGCAGCATTGGTGTGGAGGGATGTGTGCCAGTATTAATTTTATTTATTTATTTATTTATTTATTTATTTATTTATTTATACCTTTATTTTAGCAGTTGGCTACAAGCAGTAGATTGCTCACTGAGCATCTCTTCCCTCTTTCTTCTGGGATTCAGTCTGTTTTCTTTTGGCAGTCCCAATGCAGACTCAAGGATTTCACTTTTAATAACTGCTTGAGGCACCACCACAGTAAAATATTTAAAAGCCAAAGTGCACAAATAATGTAATTCTTCTGTAATAACCTCTGACTGGTGCTGGTATGTTGTATCTTGTAAGTATTAAGAGGATTACTGATGAGGCATTTTCTATAGCTCATTGAAATTACTGCACACATTTCCACTATATTTCGTAGTCTTTGACTGTAGCTTGCTTGAGGTAAGTATAAATACTAACTAAAACTTTTCTGAAAGTTAAATAACATAGCCTATGCAAGTAAATTCCCCAACACTGAAATTCAGATGTACTGTCATTGCCAAGAAAAAAACCCTGTTTTCAGTTACTTGGCCTAGAGTAGAGACTGAAGCCCAAAGAATGTATCCTCTGAAGAAACAACCCTTCTTAAAATTGAAACTGCTCTAAGGAAAATAACTGAATAACTTCTGATAGTCAATAGGGTGATTTCCTAGCCAAGGAAACTGTAGAAGGACAACAGTATCAACAGTGTCATTATTAAGTGATGAAATGGACCTTCTTAATTTAGGTTATAGCCAAAACAAGTTACAAAAATGGGTCATTGCTTAAGGAGAGGTAGTTTGTAGCCAGAGAATGACCCATTGAGTTATGATTGCCCATAAGACCATGCTGTTACCTGTGTTGTAAGCAATCATTTCCTGTCAAGGCAACAAATGATAAGTCAGGGTTGTTGCATAAAGAATGGGGATAGACAGCAAAGGGCAAAATGATCGTAACCTCATTGCAAGAAAAGTGGTTGTTGTTTAGAGGTGGAAAAAAGTTAATATTTGTAAATAAATTTGTCAATATTTGCTTTTGACTGTATAGCCTTTGTTGTCCTGAAATGAGTTCTTTCACATGATGTGCAAGTGACCAATCAGCACACAAGGGCTGAGGTATTTGATTTATTTACAGTGCACCCAAAGAGGTCCTAGGTGGCAAATCCACAAAGCCAGCACACAGATTATCAAAGCTTTTCAGCATTTATGCCTTTTAGCAAGCAAAGACATTAAAGTTTATTAGCTATAACTTACCTAGTTCTCTCATTAGTATTCTATTTCTATTGGTTAAATTACTCTCTTGTTTCTTATCCTAATTGGTCCATATGCTCAACCTTTTGAGTAGAAGTGTTTCTTGGGTTGGTGGCCATGGTCACCTCTCCCCCTAACAGAATTACCTTTTACCTAGTTAGCACATTAGATTGATGAGTTGGCTTGCTTTGTTCCTCCTAACCTGGTTCCTGCTGGCATTATCTTGGACATTCTGCCAAGTGTCCTTGCAGTCTATCAGTTCAGCATTCCATTGTGATTCTGTTTCTCAAGTTTTGTCATTCTCCCTTTTTTTTCCTTCTCTACAGCTGCAGTTACTGAGGTAAGTTAAGCTGCAATTACTGAGACATGTTAGATATAATTTGTACGGAAGCCATACATCACCTTGATTTAAAAATCTGTAAACAACTGAGTAGTGGTCTTGACTCTCCATTAAAACTTGATATGTGTATTTCAGTAAGAATCTCGTACAGTGTGTGCCATATGAAATTTTATTTTGATAGCACTAAAGTAATTTGACGTCTCTCTTGATGCTTGTTGTCTATAATTAAATACAGTGCTTCACATTTAGCATGGCTTAGTTTTTTTGCTTTGATGATTTTGAGTGTGTGACCATGGAAGCGTTGGCTGGAAGGGAGCTCTGGGGTCACCTAGTCCAGCCTCCTTGAAGTAGGCCTGTTGCCAAGGCTTGATCCATCCAGCCATAGCTTTGTCTAGCTGTGTCTTGAAAAGTCACCTAAAAGGGAGGGTTTTACAGCCTGTGCAGGTAACCAGCTTCAGTGCTGCACTAACTCCTAATGAAAGAATTTTTACTCACGTTACTTTACTCACTTCCAAGGCAGTTACAGTCACGCCCATTGCAATGTTGTCCACTAATACCTGGAAGAGTTTGCATTTGTGATCTTTGTTGCTACCTTACAAGTAGGTGCATGCTGTGGTTAAATAGCAACTTTGCCACCTTTTTTCTGGAGTAAAGAAGTCCAGCCTCTTCATCCTTTTCATGGCACAAGGCTGAAAACGTCCACACTGTAGCAGAAGCTGAATGCAATGGATTCTACTGTTCATTTCCTTCCCTATTGCCTTTCTTTTCCCTAAGCTTTTTAAGACATCGTAGTATTTTTTTGTGTGCGTATGTTACTACCTCAGTCAGTTTGTTCAGGCTTTGTGAGAAAATGTGATTGGATCAGAATATGCTAAAGATTTCAAATGATTGATATTGTCACTCCTGTAACTAGTAGGGTGCATACCCTCAGCCTTTGAGAACTGTGATAGTAGCTCACATGTATCCCATTGCACAGACTGAAAACCCAAGAATTTTATCATTTTCATGACCTTAGGAATGTTGTACTGGATCAGGCAAAAGATTCATCCTCTCAGGTCACCTGTTTCTTACAATTGCCTACTAATATTTTCAGGAAACTATGTAAGAAACACCTCCTAGTATTTAATTTTAACTTCCAAGAAAGATTCCTTCCCCTCTGCAGTCAATTTCTTAGCAACTTCTCAGAGGCTGCATATAAAAGGCCCTGCTAAATCGTTGCCAATGGATTTATCTTTCATAAATTCAATTCCTTTTTTGAATCCGTTTAGACTTTTGGTCTTCAAATTTTACATGGTAGTAAGGAACATGATTATTCATGATGAGAAATCAGTTTTTACTGATAGTGAAATCTACCTTTTACATCCTGATTGGTGTTTTTACTGGATATTCACTGGTTCTTGAATTGTGATGATAGATTTCTTATCTGTATTCTGCTTTTTAATATGGTCTTGAGTGTGGTGATTTGCTTCCTTAAAAACTTAGGAAAATTTTCAAGCATTGTTTTTCCTACAGTGGGGTTTCTGATCCATTCTCCTTCTGGACACAATATTGTATGCACAAAAGAGGCCATTTGATTTTTTTCTTCAGTTATAGCATTTTGATTTTATTTAAGAGATAAATAAGAGATAAGCTAAAATTAATATAACTTGTTTTCTCAAGGTGATAAACTTGTATTCATCATGCATTCCTTCTTGCATTAAAACCTGAGTGCTCAATATCACAGATCTGTAGATAAAAATTGATTCAGGTTGTGCACATCTGTGCTAAATTATTTACAAGATTTTTGGATTGTACAGTGTGCTGTGATGTTACTTGTTATTTAAATACTATTGGCTCATGCTGTTGGAGCAATGGGACATAAATGTCTGGAAACAAGCTCATCATTTTGATAATTTTATCATAATAAATTGCTCCATAAGTGTGTTATATTCATCCATTTTATGAATGCACTGTAAATTTAGGTACAGAAACTAATAGAAATGTGGGAATTGTGATCAAAGTAGAAGTTTTAAAATAAATCCCTCTCTGTCTACCTAGTACTTGAAGAACAGCATTGTCAAGTGCCACAGTTTAACTGATGGCAAGTGCTGTAAGCTTGGTCATTTGTTGTAAGCTTTTGCAAGTACATCTGACTTAACAACCAGTGAACTCCTGACTGGGATGATGAAGTTCACCTGAGGCTGGACACCTGCTATAGCCTACCATGTCCATTGTTGAAGCAACTCAAAGCAGCGCTTAGAAGAGTGTCACTACCAGCATGGAACAGATAGCACTGAACAATGAGATGGGATAATGCTGCAGACCTCATGTATTCAGCACTCATGAGCCCAACTTCATGATGGCAGAATCTGTTTTTTAATGTGCTGGTGTGCGAAACTTGCTGCAGATCACCAGTATCATCTCTGGGGAACGCATGGTAGCAGCTGCCATGACATCAGCTGCACTTCCTTTCTCTAATTACTGTGCACTAGCTTGATGTTGGGGATCCATTATCAAGAACTACTTACTTGAGTGTGTCATTATGGTATTTTGGCACCATAGCAATGTCGAGGTACTTATTAGTGTGTTTACGGGGGTTGGATGCCTCTGATAGGATCTGTAGGCCTTTTTGGTGAGTGCACTGAAGTGGAGAGAGGCCAAGGAGCACATGGGAAGAGAGGTATTTCTCCAAGGTACCAAAGAGTTGGCACCACATCTGCCAGCATTACAGAGTGCCCAGAAACCCTGGGTTTATCTGTGGTAAATACAGGATTCTTCGTTTTGAGGGTTTCTGGATGCTTATAGCTTTGCCATCCTTTTGCTTGGTCATTTTAAGTCACCAGATGATTTTTGAAGCCTCTCATTGAACAGTATGGAAACTACTTTGTGTTACCATGAATAGCAACAGAATGAATGGAATGTGTATTTAGAAGACTGAGGACAAGATTCACTAGCCTAATGTCAAGCCTAAAAGTAGCTAAAGAATTACTTTTGTAATAGTTTCTTTTTCTACTGTGTATTTTTTGAGGATTGGGAGGAGGAAGAAGTACAATTGCCAATTTAAAAAAAAAAAAAAGGAGTGAGAAGACTGTATGAAATACTGTAATTTCTTAGGAGCCCAGAAATAGGGGCAATCAGCTTTGTCTACGTTACAAGGGCCACGTGTGAAGAATGAAAAGTGTATGTATCTGAGTGGTTGTTTAAAAAGCCTTTCTTAGAATTGTGACTTACAGCTTTCCTTTTATACACAGAGAGAACTCAGTCTTTTTATTATGATTTGTATATGTTTTGTAAGTTGTGTTGAATTCAACCATGTTTTCAATTTTTAAATGAAAAATAATACACCAAGCTGTGTGTTGTGAACCATACTTATTTTTGCTGAGCATGCTTGAACTTGCTACCAAGCGATATAAAAGACCTGTGCTTTTATAAAACCCCAGGAAGGGTTGCCTGGCTCTCTTTCATCACAACAGGTGGTGTTTCTATTCTGTGACTTGCTGTTTTCTTGTTGTCCCTATCTTTCTTTCCCTTTTGTCTTTTCTCTTTATAAAATACTGTTATTTTCTGGTTTGGTGCTTGGGAGGATATGTTTCACATTGGTTAGGCAAGTGGGCCTGCCCTAAGAAGGTAATGGCACTGGTGCCCAGTGGCTGCATCTTTCTGTCCTTTCCAAAGTCACTGAGGACTTGTGGGCTTCCTCAGTAATTGTCTCTTAACGATTAGTCACAACTTCAGAGGTGATCCCACTGTTTGAATTGGCCTTCCATTTTTTAATTCCTATCTCAAGTTATAGTAAGATCCTAATTTAGTGTTAGTCAGATGAGTCTGCACACCTTTATTTTCCCATGGATGCAACAGCTGTGGGTACACGAGGGATGAGATGGACTGCATAGATGGATGGGCCTTCTGCACAACATGAAATCATGGTGCAAGGAATCCAGCTGTACGTAGTGACTTCTGGTCAGGATGGTCATCCAGGACCAAAGGGCGCACATATGCAGATTTTTAGGCACACATTAGGCCAATAGTGAAGAACTGTGAGGTCCCTTGAAGGGGCTTTGGTAGATGTTTAACACATACCTTGGAGTAAATGTGGATGAGCTTGTCGCACACCTCAGTAAAATGTCTTCAGAATACCAGGTGACTCACATCTTAAAAAGCTGGGTGCTGATCACTGCATCATTAAATAATATGCATTAAACATTGCCTACTTCAATAACGGAAGCGTTGGGCATCCTGGTCTGTGGAATAGTAGCGTAAGAATTGCACAGCTTTTAAGCATGTGCTCAAAGCTCATGGATAAGGGTTATCTCATATTGCAACAATTTATTGGTATATGCAAGCCTTATTAAACAAATCAATTTTCTGCACCTTTGGATTGATCCCTTTTAGGATGTTTCCAAACATGGTAGTCTTTGATGATAAAGTGCAAGAGATCATTTTGGGAGTAATCCATTTTATGGTACTTTAGAAAAATGCAATGCATGCGAGAAGCAATTGTTACATTCAGTTTCCCAGAATTTTTCTGTATTGGGCAGAATTACCAATATCACTGAAGGAAAAGTATTTTGTGAATATGCTAATTTCAAATGCACTTCCCTAGAAAATTAGTATTTGTAGCAAAATTGTGGTGGTTTAAGACTGTTCTCATTAGGTGTCTTTATGTGAACTGGGTAAACAGCTTGGGGATTCTTTTATCATAAATAGTGACAAAGGACCACAAGAAAACAAGCTATTGAGTATTTCAGTGGTATCTTAAGAGAAATAAATACTGTTATTTGCCTGGTGCATTTCTTCTGTTTTTAGAGTTGTTGGGTTCTTTCATGGTTGAGTGTTTTACAATTCTTCAATTTATTTTCTTTCTCTCTGTGTCATTTCATTTCCCCAGTCTCCACATTTCTCCCAAAGTGCAGACCTATGCACTTACTTTCACTCACTCTAATGTCTGATTTCTAAACTGGAAGCAATATCACCTTTATTCTGTCAGTAGCTTCACAGGTTACAGTAATCAAGAAAGGAGTTTTCTTGATTGTTTTAAAGCTGAATTAGTTTCCTATGATACAGAAATGGGAATATCTTCTGAATTGCTATTCAACACTTTATTGTAAATCCCTGTCACTTGAATTGAATATGACTTAACTTCTAAATGCTTGATGCATAAAGTTATACTGAAGACTTTCCCTGTTGAGGTTTGCCATCTCAACAGTAAAAACATACTTTTTCAGATGAGCAAATTCAGAAAATTTTTCATCTGAGTTAGCTCAGTTGGTCAGAGCATAGTGCTAGTAATGCCAAGGTTATGAGTTCAATCCCTGTATGGGCCATTCACTTAAGAGTTTGACTTGATGATCCTTGTGGCTCCCTTCCAACTCAGAATATTCTGTGATTCTGTAATCATCCAATGGGACAGGATTGTTGGGTTGGCAGGAAGGTGGGAAGGGTGAAATTTGCAGTACTTTACATCCAAGAATAAATGTTCTTACTATATAGCATAATAGATGGAGAGTAACTAACAAGGTAGGGTGTGACTTCTCAAAAATGGTAAATGATAATCTGAAATGCATACAACGAAGACTCTTTGTACAACACCGAGTTTTGTACTGTGTAGATCAAATTGTTTAAATGGTGGAAATTATATCCCCTGCAGTCATAACCTCAAATTATCCTCCCTGTGGCCAGGAATGCACATGTTTAAGAAACTGTTGTTCAACAGGAAAAGAATCCAAAACAAATGCCCTATGGAAAACTTAAAGAAAATTGTTCTTTTTATTATCTTTAGAAAGCCTTTTTTCATTATCATCTTAGTCATTCCACAGCAATGTTTCTTTGTGTGTATGTTAGGTCTCTTAGCATAGAAAGTACCCCTAATTAGTGTGGTAAGGCGCATGTTGTGACAGGTAAGTGTACCTACGCACAGTTGTTCAAAGCTGGAGGCTCTTTTGGTGCTGGATGTGCTGGTCCTCAAGCAGGGCAAACCCCTGAGGAGAAAAGTAATTGAATAAATTTGGGGCTTCCATGTAGTGTATGAATGTTTATAAGATGGTCTATTAATACCGTGTCAGAAGCACAAGCTTGTTCACACATGTCTAACTATTGCATTTATTCCATGTTGTGTATCAGTACCCTATGGCAGACAGACATAGGTAAGACTCTGGTCTAGGAATATGCAGAATCATGTCAACTCTGATTTGGAAAGAAAAAGTACAGTGCTCTTGAAAGATAATTTTCTTTTCACTGGCAATGCTAGCAACATCAGTGAAATATTTTTCAGAAATGTAAATCTAACATTTCTGGAATGCCTAGGAAAGAACATATTTTGTGGTTATAAATTTCTGTCTATTAAAAAGTTGAGTCAATTAGTATTTTCCTCATGTAAGTATCCAAAAATTAAGTAGTAGGGCTTGTCCAGAGTAACTTCCACTGTGATCTTGATGGTGTGCAGATATCTATGTCTGCTTGTACCTGAAATACATAACCTAAGAATTACATTGCATTGATCAATTTGGAGGTCTTCTATGGAGATGTAGGGATTTGTACTTTCAGGAATTGCTGATTTCTTGAAAAAGGAGCTTTAGAAACAAATGTATCCTAAATCTCCTTCTTAAACAACTGTGGTAGAAGGCACGAGAGTGATAACATATGTATATGCTGGGTGTATGTGATTGCTTGTGTACTTTGTTTATCATTTATGGCTTGAACAAGCCTGGTTCCCAGTGCTGAGTTTGGTCTAAGTTCTTATAGCATGAACCCTTTTGAGAAGTGGTGAGAGCTTACACAGTCTGTTCCCTTTCTCTTTTGTTCCTGTGTCAGCCCCCTCTCATGCTGGCACATATGTTCACACTGATGCACACACACTTTTGCTGTTGCAATACAGGAGTAATGTAGGAGCAAGAGTGAGGGGGTGGAAATGCAAAGTCACTAAAACAAATCAACAGCAAATATTGTACTGGCAAATATGGCCTTTGCTACCCAGTAAATTCCTTTTTTTGCTTTTATATTGTACAAGTGGACAAAAGGCTTTCAAGGTGATTATAATATGTTTTTAATCTCCTTAGGAAGTTAAAGAATATAGACTTTGAATAATTTTATGCTTTATGCTGCAGAGGTTCAGTGTTTTCTCAGGTATGTGTTGGGGTCCGTACCAGCTGTCTCTCAGTTATGCTAAAGTGTGGGGGGGAAAGCTTTACTCCAGGTATAAAAAACCTGCAGGAATGCTTTATGCTAACAGACTTGTAAAATTTCGTGGTGGGGGTTATTATGTTTTTTCCCCTGCAATGTACTGCTCTGGAATTCAACAGCATGCTGTAGAATTTAAAGCAAGTATAAAAACTGTGTGCATTGACAATTATAAACTTTGGATGTGTCCTGGTTTTGTGGCTTTTGTAGTAAAGGGAAATCTATATAAAAGTTTCTTTCAAGCCTTTCATTAATCTCTTCTTGAGCTTTCTGCCTTTTAAACAACTGATAAGGGACTCTACAGTTAAAATACTAAAATATATAAGCAAATGTTCAGTTTTACAGGTTTTGTTGTATAGCTGTTCCTAATAAAATTGAACAAAATTTATAGTAGATTCTATACAGTGGCATCAATTTGCACTGTTCTGACTCCTTACCTGAGAGAAGTGCTGAAAAGAAGAAAGCGTCGCTGTGAGCCACAATGTGCCTTAACAGAAGACAAAAAGGTGGCAGTATCAGTGGAAGTTATTGCTTCTCTCAGTGCAAATAAAGCAACTAGCATTGAAAGTCCTGCACAAATGCAGATCTTTTCCCAGAAAACATGCATTGAGTGTGAGTGAGGGGCCTGTCTACATTGTCAATTTGAAATGGAAATTTGGGGCTCTTGATCTAATGCAGCTGCCTAATGGGGACTGTTGCACTGTTTAGCTGTGATCTCCTGGGTCTGGGTGCATGTTACTAAAACAGTGGAAAGAGCCATCATATTTCTGCATGATGTCTTGGGAAGCTGCTGCACCAATCTTAGTGTCTGGGTTTGTTCAGAAGTCCACTGGGGATTGATGCATTCAGATTAGGGTGGGTTGTATAGCCTCTTCCAACATTTGCCTATTCCGGGAATAGGACTGCTCTGTGTATCTTGGTGTTGCCGTCAGTGCTTAAGAACCCACGGTTCCTGTTGGTTGGTTTATCTAGAGGTTTGCAGTTGTTACAGTAGCATCTCATGTTGCCTTTCATTGTGAAACTGCTGCTGTGCCATCAGGGGCTAGAAGCTGTGGAGATGGACACAGCTGTTTGCTCTAACTAGATGTTATCCTGAAGAGTGTTACAATGTACTGCCTCCTCTGCTGGCTGCTCAATTCAAGAGCCATAATTAAGCCAGGAAATACGGTATTTCCCAGAAATGGGAATGGTATGTGCCCCCCTTTGTTCCCTTCATGCAATTCAGCTTTTAAAAAAGATGAGGCTGGGTGATGGGGTTAAGAAGTTACCAACCTCAGGAGGTCATTGCATTGGAGGTTCCCCCGTGGCTTTACAGTTTTGATGCGGCAGAACATGTGTTAACTTTCCACTCATTTTTCAGCAGCATTTCATGTTTATACTTAAATTTTTTTCTAGTGAGAGCACACTTTTCAGTTGAAGTCACTCTTAGCAACAAGATACTTTGAAGAAGCTTGCAAAATAAACAGAGAAAAACAACGGCTCTGTTTAGTGTGAGTTGCCTTTTTCCTTTTCTTTGCTTGTCTTCTAGAGACAAGGGTTTATTACCTTAAAAGATACTGTTTTCTGCATTGGTGGTCTTTTTGGCAAAAAATTAAGTTATTCCGAGTTTGTGGAGCAACTGAAATAATATTGATTCAGTTACTTTTCTCCTGATGGTTATGTTTATGTTTTCCTTGAAAAGAAAAGCTGTTTTATCATATTAAAAGCAAACAACACAAGAAGATAGCTCTCACAGGCTTGAAAGGTAAAAGAATCACCAGTTAAAGAAACCGAACCCTTTCTAAAAAAGCAACTGGAACATGGCAGTTCTGTCTGCTGCTCAGCCTTCGAATGCTGAAAAAAGGCATAAGGTGTCCGTGCTGTTGGTGAAATACACACAGCACGATGTTTTAAGTAAACACTAGATTTGCCAAACAGTTGTGGTATGAATAGCAGATCTTTGTGCTCTGATGTTTTCCTTGATTCTTCTGCAATGCTTAAAACTTGGCGACAAGTCTTCCCAACCTCAGCCAGGAGTCTGACTTCTTCCACCTCATCTGCTCCACCTGCTAGCTCCTTGACTCCTTACACTGTACCCTCTGCTGTGCAAGGCTAATATATTTCTTCTGTGCTGGTTGTATTTGTATAAGGGCAGCAAAGGTTTTGTAAATAGTAGGTGTTAATATGAAGGGAGAAAATCTTTAAGTATGGTCTGTGGGAGGTTGGAGCATGAGTTCTTATGGATTGACAGAATGCAGGTCTGGCTACGCAGATTGTGGATTGGAGGACAGGCAGAAGGAACTTCATTAACCAAAATAAATGGTACAGTAGAATCGCAGAGTCGTACAGTCCAGTTCTCTCGCTTGTGAGTACTAGATGCTTAGGAATTCCTAGCCTGTTTTACTACAGCTACATACAGAGTAAGGAATTTTATTACTTCTAGCAGCAGCAGGATAGGGAGGACTTCCTGGTGTCTGACTGCCCTGTTTGTTCATTGTGCATACTAGGCCAGCAACGTACAGTGTTTGCTGTAATCTAACGTGGTTTTGACTTTCAGAGTTTAGAATTGAAGGATATACAGTGTTCTGCTAGAAGGACATCCTATCCCAAAATGTTTTATAGCAATTTATGTCTTTGATATAGAGGAAAATCTGTAGTGTAGGATTTAATTTTCAGATCTTTGCAGCTATACAGTCTTGATTACTTCTGTTACATTACAAAAATATTTTTCAGTTGTTGAAGTAATGTTTAGAGAAAAGAGAATCAGCTATGTGTGTGCATTTTTGAGACTCAACTTTTGCAAGCCAAGGATTTGCCTACAGAATAGAGAGATAAGATTTGCATGTGTGTGTGTTTAAGTGTAACATATATGTATTATGTATTGAAAAAAAAATTGCCAGTTTCCTCTAGGCTTTCATATTCTAGAGATTCAAGAGGTATATGTCACTACTTGGTGCTTGTACCTAATGCAAAACAGCATCTAGAATTGCAACATTTACAGAATCACAGAATCAATTAGATTGGAAAAGACCTCTGAGATCACTGAGTCCATCCTATGACCGAACACCACTATGTCGACTGAACCGTGACACTAAGTGCCGTGTCCAGTCTTTCCTAAAACACCTCCAGGGTTGGTAACTCCACCACCTAATTGACTACAAGCATCTGTTTGAAAGATTCTGGTCTTTGACTCTCTCCTTACTCTTGATACTAAAACAAATCTAAAAGATTAAGTTCACAATGACCTTAAACAGGTGCAGGTTTTACTTTTATTTTAAAATACTCTTTACTTGTAGGAATACAATTTGTTCTTTTCAATACAACCAGTGTGCATGCGGGTGGTGTGCTCTCACTACGTTTAGCAGTAAATAAAATGTGTGAAAACAAATGTAATATTGAAGTGTTGAAACAGGAATGAAAACAAAAGGGAAAAGGGAATTGCATTGTTTCCTGAATAAGCAGGTTGCAGCGGTGGTGGATCTGCCGACTGTCGAAGCTGGGGGGAGAGCTCCCAGGAGCTGTGCTTACATGTGCACTGACCCTGTTGCTTCCTTCCCGTTGGTTTATTCTCATGATCTTTGTAGAAGTGGGAAGGCTTTGTCTGAATGCTGTTAGACTGTGGCTGCATACAGAACAGGGAACATGGATAACAAGCAACAGATGGCAAACAGATTTTAGTAGTAAGTCAGGTCCCGTTTTTTTCAGTGCTCCCAGGTAAGGAGATTACATGATAAGGATGGAAGAGGCCTTTCTTTCTGTGTGTATTTGAACAACAGTTGCTGCAGCTCTGGTGTGAGCTATACCATGCTGTTTCTAGATACCAGAGTTGCACATCGCGTAATGGGATCACTGTGAGTCAGAAAACAATAAATTATACATGGTGTGGCTATGACAGCTCAATAGGAGCACCTATGGATGGAAGCATTAGATGCTTTTAAGCACAGTTGACATGCCATGCTTTTTTGCCACTTTAATGAGAACAGTCAAATGAGAAAATAAACTTTGAAGAGGAAAATATTTTATACATGAGATAAAACTGCACAAATAAATGTGTGATATCAAGAAAACAAATTTTATTCCAAATGCAGAGCTTTTAGGTTGAAAATCCAATCTGTGAGCATAAAAATTTTTCTAGGAAGACTCCTACTCTTCTGTAAAGACAAGCTTTTCAGGAAAGTGTTTGCTAGCACACAGAAAATAGCTTCCTGATTAAAATACACACTGATCAAACTAGAAGCAAAGTTACCATGGTCAGTGGAGATTATATGTAGCCATAAGAATTTCCTTCTACTTGCATAGTGGATATTTCTGTAATAAAAGATTATCCCCCCTCTGATTTTAGAATATATGTATTTTAGGTGGACAGCAATTTCAGTTCTTTTGGGTAGTTAAAAAGTCATGCAGTAAAAGATATTCTGGTCTTAGACTATAACTGATAATCTCTGAATTGTAATACTACAACACTGTGGTATTTTGTAATGTGGTGGTTTTGTAATGCTTGTATGATAATCTTAACTCTTAAGAGAAGTATTTTATACTTTCTTTGCATATTGGAGCTTTCTGTTTAGATTTTTATTTCTGTATCAAACTTCGTAGTGCAAATAAGAAATTGAAACTTGAAATACAGGATGAGCAAAACCCTTTCTAAAAACACAGAAAGATTCAGTATTTGGAACCCCCAGAAGTTGAAGAGTTAATGGTGGGGCTGCACTGGATTCACTGTATTTGCAGATGTTGCTGCAACCAACTGCTGATTTTTCTCCCATCCTGTCAGGGAACTCTGCCAGCCATGATTCATGGAATGATTTTTTTGCGCTGAGTAATCTGTGGTTTTTCTTTTTTCCTTTTCCCTCTCCCTTATTTTTACCCCAAACTAAAGCCCTATTCATTTCAGCTAAAGGGAGGGGAGGCTTCCAAATCACTAATACAAAACATTAAATACACTGTGTTTTGAGTGGAGGAATTTTACTAAACATTAAACTTGCAGTAATTTTACTTGGTCTTGGGCAGACTAGTCCAGTGTGGAAAAAGTTTTAGAACAGAATCAGCTTTTGGGTTTGCTTGTCATATGGTTTTACAGTTCTTTTAAGACTTCTGTACTAGTATTGCTAAAGAACAGCCAACTTCTATGCTGATATTATGCCTCCTTTCTCACAGATCGCTCAGAAAGAAATAAACCAGACTGCCGCTCTTCAGGGTAAGAACCATATTTCTGTATTATTCTTCGCTTCTTTTTCTTTTTTTTCTCCTCCATATTTTTTCCTTTTGTGGGATGAACTAGGAAATTGGCCAGAAAAATAAAAACGCCATTCTTCTACTTCTCTGTTTTGGTAACAGTAATGTAATACCAAATAATTTTGTGTTGAAGATAATTGTTTTATGTTCCTTATGGGCAATTTCCCAAGAAATTAACTGGACTTAGTACATTGTAATTGTGTGTACTTAAAATCCAAAGGCAGGTTTATGTATCATGCACATAGTTGTTTGGTAAAACTGTGGTTTAAACTGAGAAGCCCTTATGACTTTTGCTTCTTTGAATTATTGCTTCTGTAACAAGGGAAACGAATTCTTGGTTCAGTCAAGAATAGCAACACTATTATTTATTCCATTAACTCTGATCCCATCTACCTAAGGTTTCAAAATTGTGAGAAGCAAACAAAAGAGTATTAACGAAACACGCACACATACACACCAACATTTTGTGTTTATTTAGAATTTTCATCAGCAATTGTTATGAACTTCCAACTGACTGATTTGCAAGGCTGTATTTTCCCTTAAGCTTCTGAATATTCTGCAGTTCCTTGCATCCTCTCATTTTTAAAAAATCTCTCCTGCCTCATTTTCAAACTCTGTTTCACTTCTCTACTGGGGAATAGGATCTCATCCATATCATGTGGTGGATAATGGGATTTTAATGAAGTAAAGTGATAGAGCAGACCAGCTAACACTGGCTCTCCCACTCCTTTGTGAAAAGTCTTTCCAAAAAATGCTGCTGGTGTCCAGCCTTCTGACATGACCTGACCTTTCCATTTGATTTTTACAGTCTAAATTTTTCCTTTTTTTATTAACATTTTTACAGTACAGTGGGGTAGCTTTTATAGCTCGAAGAACAGTGGGAACTGTAGCCTTCTCTTATAGCACAGTGATGTGTTGTATCTGCTGTGTGATGTGACGGAAGAGAGGATGTTTTCCCTTCCCTCCCCTGTCTGCCTCAGCACTGTGTCTGATTCCAGCAGTGTGTTTAACTTGCAGGGGAGTATTGCCTTTGTGTTTGATTACTTATATCTGCTTAAAACCTCAATCACCTCATGTCCTAGTTTCCTTTTATGCTTAAAAATACTTAACTTTTTTTCTTAAAATGATGCAGTTACATTCCACACGTTTGAACTTTTATTAGATCATGTCATATTACAATAATGTCAAATAAATCCAAATCATTATCAAAAGGTAATCTAATTTTATCAAAATGCTTAGTTTGAAGTTGAAACAGATTCAGTCTCTTCCCCTTTCTTCTGTCTGGTCCTTCTCACCAGTATCTTTTTGCTCTGGAGTGTATTTTAGACATTCTGATTTGGAACCAAAAGCAAAGTAAAACTTCCTGGGTTTTTTCCATGGAATTGGAATTTCAAATGTGGACCAGCCCTGACAATAAAACACTTCACTAAGTTGTCTGGGCTACAGACTCCAAATTTTCAGGTGGAAAGCACAGAGAAATTAACAATATATAATGTAAACTGCTCAAAATGTTGAGAAAAATGCAGTCTTTCATTCCCGTCAGAAGAACATGGGCTTTCTGACCGTATATATGTATCTTCTGCCTCCTTCTAAATTTTACTGGCTATCGTGTCATGATAGTTTTGCTTTTCTGGATGAGCCATGAAGAAGAAAGGCCATCATTTAAAGAGAAGTGTTGCTTTGTGCACGTCTCACTGCTGTTTCTAGACTGGAACAGGAATAACCTGCCTTACTTAGATGATATACTCTGCTAATTGATACTTCTACACTCTGTGGTTCATCTGTCATTATATTTGGAAGTATAATTCTGTGGTGACAAATTGCTGGGTGAGATTCTTATCCCCAGTCTGGCCATATCATGCCTAGGAAAAGAACTGCAACTGCATCAAGACCAGAGCCCCTTGATGTAAGGCCTGAGGGAAAACTAAATTGTGAAGTATGTGAGACTAAAACTGAAGTGCAAAGCACACTTCTCTTGTAACATGGGCAGCGTTTCAGAGCTATTCCACTGGGGATAGTTCTATGCCATTTTATGATGAGCTAATGCACTTTCCTCTCTGGGAGCAGTTCATGGCAAGGGAAAGAGAAAATATAGTGGTTCAGAGGCATCTTCTCTACCTTTTCCTTAAACTGCACGTTTTGGGATGCATATCTGAAAAACACAACATACCGTCTCTTTCATGATCCAAAGTGGAACAAAAATGGTGCTGCAGGTCTTTTACTTGCACTTAAGGTCTAGTAACAAGAATTTCTGCACTAGAATTACTACAGAACGTTGGACGTGGACATGGGGATATTAGCTGATAAGATGAAGGGATATGCCATGAGCATTAAGAAAGGTAGATAAGATGAAATAGTAGATGTAGATGATTCCAGAAGAGAGCCAGAGAAATAGTTTATTATTTCACAAAGCCCTGGTGATATCTTACCCCTAAATAATCTCCAGTCTAATTACAAATGTGGAGCACTGAGATAAGAGACAAAAATTAAAAAACCCCTCAAAGCAACCACCAACTCTTTCTCGTGCATTGTAAGATTAAGTTTTGGTCTGGAACATGATCATATTAATAAAAAGATCACATGATATTATTTCTTGTAATTTCAAGGCTCTAAAGCTTGTCCCTTCTAACTTCATGTTTTTATATATTTCTGTGCCTGTTTATTTCTAGATCTGTTCCAAGCTTGTTGCTTGAGTCTTTGTGGTATTAGGAATGAAGAGCTCATATGCAGTGAAACAGGAGCAGTTCTAAAACATAGCTTTGACATAATTAATTTGCTGTGAAAAGCATATAAAAAACTATTCTAGATACAACAGTATATAAATGGTCATTTATATAGTTACTCCTATTATAGGATGATGCTATATAGAAGTATTTTTATAGCAGTATCAGGAACTCTGACAAATACTCTGGTTTTATTACTAGCCTATCAAATATTTATATGGGAGAAATGCTACAGAAAAGAGTGATGTGGGGATCTATCATGACACTGGGAAGAAATTTGGGGAGTGCATGAACCAAAGACCAGAGATAATGGTTTAAAAGGAGGGAAACAGATACTAGGCAGTACTTGAAAAATGTGCGTTATCACACTATCTTTTGCCTGTTTTGGTGATTGGCAACCATGTGCTCCACTCAAGTGAGCTAAGTTAAAGTGAGGAATAGCAGAACAGGGCCTGGGGATATCTATTTCTGGTACTGCTCTGCATTGGTTTTCTTGTTAAATGTTAGCACGTTAGTAAGATCAAAACAGATGTTCCCTGAATCCAAATAATACCTATTGCTATGTTAAATTTTTTATCAAGAGACATTTAATTTCATGACCTAGTATTACCCATCCTTCAATTGCTATATTTCAGACAGTATTAAAATATATCTCTACAGGCAACAGTGGTCTTTAATTATAGTTATTTCTTGATTTTACTGTCAGGTCACACATGTACTGTTGGCTCTGATAGCTTCAGGTCATGCACTGCCGTAACATGGGTCAATTAGGTCAAAAGAAGTGGATCCTTTATTCTTCAAAATGTTTTTAAACTGAAAATTGTATGATAGTAATAGAATAGAAGATTTCAGGCATCTACATATTTGCAGTTAATCCCTGCACATGAGTAAATCTCATAGAAGAAACTGGATAAATTTTATTCTGCTTTTCTTTTCTTTTGGGTAGGGATTATGGATCAAAAAATCCTGAGACACAGTCTTGTAATACAATATAATTCACTGTAGTTGCCTTGACCTTGGAGATGAGAGGATGAAGGTAGCTAACCACTGCAACAATTTATTGAGAGAGTGCGTAGGATATCAATCACTTGAAGTCAAGTAAGAGATTTTGATTTTTAGTCTACTGTGAAAAATGGAGAGGGGGATGAAAATAATTAGTTAATTTCTAGAAATAGATTGTAGGTTTTACTGCATATAGTCTGTCTGCTGATTGTAATGTGCTAAAGTTCTTTTACAGATGGTTACCTTCATTTGGTTGAACTAAATTGAGCATTTTTATTTAAAATACATCAAGTCAGCAATAGAAATAGACACTTGCTAACACTAGATCAGGCCCATGACGGCTTTTTTTAGCCAAGATTTGAAAACCTCCCATGAGAGAGAGATTGAACCCACTTATTTCAGCCCACTTACAGACTGTTTGTCTGTCACTTACTTACTTGATTTCCAGATGATAATGCTGTGGGAGACAGTGCCAAAAGAAACAGTCTAAACACCAGACTGCTTAATATCAAGACCAAATTAATTCCCACAGAAGTCCTGAAGTACAGTTTTTCATTGTTCAAAAGGCTTGTGTTGTCTGCTGGCAATGTCTGGACAACCCTGTCAATGCATCTGTTCCACACAGGAAAATTTCAGGCTTTTGCCCATGCAGGCAGTGTTACAGACTGTAATACAGATCTGAAGTTTGAGACCTTGAACTTGCTGATTCTCCATCTGAATAGGAAGGACTGTATGTAGAAGAAAGAATGAATGTTGGGGGATGTTTTACTGTGACATTCTTGTTCTTTACATTTAGCTTTTATGATTTTTAAGGCTAGGGAGTATCAGGTTACTCTTAGTCTAAATATGCTTTTAGACTATGAAAAGAGGAATGTCCTGCTTTTGTACACTCCCAGTAGGTCAGAAGTTGATGTAATAATAAAAAGTATCTCGTCTCCTTCCTAAACCCTTGGGGTGCAGTTTCACAATTGCCCTGAGCTGAGCTAAGCCTGTGTCACTCCAGAAGGAAGGATCTCATTCTCTCCTTTGGGCTGATACCAGTGCTCATGTGGTTAGTTGGATCAGAAGGCTGATCTCCAGGGGAAAAAAATTGCTGTGTCTCCACTTTACAGATGAAGCGGGTTCAGCACAGGATTGCAGAGTGATTTCTTGCCAGTAGCACAATAAATTGATGGCAGAGCTGGAAGCAGGAGCTCTGTGTCATTACTTTTGTTGTTGTTATCTAAAAAGTAGGATCATGTGGCTCCATTTTTTCCATTCTGAGAGCTAAATTTTGGACTCAGTCACTCAGTGCAATCCTACAGGTTAACTATGGATTTAAACTGGTGAAACTTGAAATCTGCTTATGTGTCTTTCTGTTGTTTATCACACATTTCTGGTCAGCAGCATGTGCTGTGCTCATCAAAAATGTTTATTCTGGGAGTAGAATAAGCTGGAGCAATTCTGTGCATGTTCCTTTGACAACTTCTTTGCCTAATTTTTTTCTTTGCAATGTTAATTTTCCCTGCTCAGTTTATACTTTTCTGTAAATGGGAAGAGAAAAAATGACAAGTAGAGCAGAGGAATAAATGGCAGATAAGCTCAGCTTAGTTGTTGGCAGGTTGGGATCATGTGGGTATGTAGAGCCTGTTCCTGCGGGTGTTTGTTTTAATGCTGTCAATTCATCACTGTTATGTTGGGGATCTTTGGCTATTCATTTCACAGATAACAGTAAAGAGTTATTTGAAAGGTGCATCCTAGCCAGACTTCTAGATTCCTTATTCCTAAACAGAGAAGAGGGATTTGTTTTAATAAAAGAGTGCTCTGTTCCTGGTTTCTGCGAAGGGAATTTTGAAAGACTGTTTGCTCTGGTGCCCTGAACAACTCGTTCCGTTGTCTGGGCTGCTGTCCAGTGCTTATGCTAATTCATAATGGAAAATAATGCTGAGAATGAGATGGTAGTTGAAGAAATAAAGAGAAAAAGGCCGACCCTCCCTCTTCACTGAAAGAATTTCAGTCCTTTTTGCATCTTGTGTACCGGAGCAAGTTTCACCATTCCATAGTCTTTCAGAAGAGAGGACCACCCAGACTTATAGCCACACTCCTTGTGCATTAGGGGAATTCTCTGAAGGATAAACAACCATGTTAGACCTTAGTTCTAGAAAAGGTGCTTTCAGGAAGCACACAATTACACATCACAGCTTTTTAATCATGATGCTTTCCTTTTAAAGGTCATTTTGAGAAGGTTGCACTTTTTCCCCTATAAAATTGAAATAATTCCCTTTAAATCAACTATATGGCTTTGTCTTTTAGCCCTGCTCTGAGGTGTATGGAAGATGTGGGTAGAACTGGAATGCTCAGATTATAAGTAACATGTGATGGGGCAAATTAATCGGTCATGCTTATAATTCTGCTTCTTTATAATTTTTTTACCTCCCCAAGACATTTCAAGGACAAACAGCAGATGCAATTCATCTGGTAGCTGGGAAAGAGGACTGGCAGAGAATTCTTTCCGAAGGTATTTGTAATATTCTCAAAGAAAACAGAAAATAAGAAGGAGCTGCTAAGGGAAGCCTATAGTTTGTGTGTCAGGGCTGAGGAGGAGGCAGACTCAGCAGGTTGTAAACTTCAAACTCAGAAGTAGTAGTTGTTAGGTTCTCTCTGAAAGAATTTCATGTTGATATTTTAAGAGTTCTGGAGCTGAGACTTGAGCTTTGGTTTATTTCCCTAGGGATTTATGTAGGTTTCTGTCTAGGCTCAGGACAGCAACTACATTTTCCTTCGCCTTTGGAATTTGAGTGGGAGAGCTCGTTTTGCAGTTATATTGTGTTGGTTTCCATGGCCTCTTACTGCAATGTGCCAAGAGAGAATAAATTGTTACTTCTTCCTCTTTATTTTGTTCACTTTTTTTGTACTGCTAACCTACTTTGTAATTTCATTGTAGGTTATTCTTTGCTTTGTTCTTTATTCTAGTATAGGGAGTCAGTTACCTCAAGTAGCATCGGATTTGGCAGGTTGAACATTGAAATGGTTGATCAAGTGCTCTTTTAAAGCATGTTACAGTAGCATCCTTACTACTGCATCATGGGGAAAAGTATTCCTAGTGAGGCCTGTCACACTGATAGTTTCATCTTCCTTACTGTATTTCAGTATAATGCTTGCTGTGCAGTTTTCACACCTGTACTTTAGACTCTGATCGTGTCATTTGTAAGAAATTTTTGTGATTTTGCATTTCTGATTTTGCTACAAAATTACTCTTTTCAAAAGCTGTATTCTGCTCAGTGCAGGTATCACTGTATGAATTTAGCCCATGTTTACATAAAGGATTTGTTCTAGTTCTGGCCATTTGTGAAAAATCACAGGCTCAACTGAGCTAGTATTAGCCCTTAGTGTAGACAACAAGCTGCTTTTGCATGTGTTCCAGCTACTTCAGCTTCAAGAAAAGAACTAAGATTCAGTGGCACAAAAAGTCATGTTACCTGTTGCCTTGGATCCTACAACCAAGGCAGGTCACCACCAGGCCCTTCAGGTCACAGGAGGGTCACTTGCTACAGAGGACTGAAATTAGACAATGCACCCCTGTATGTGGAAAGTATTCATATAAGTATGAGCTTTGTAAGTATGCATGGCTGCATCTTAATCTTGGGAGCATTGTTACGAGAGGTTTGTCATGTGTTCTGGGTATGGTGGACTTTGCCATCTCCTGAGGCTTGAGACAAAGTTTGGCTTCTAATTAAAGAGACCATGCAAATCTAATCATGATGTTCCAACCATGAGCAGTGATTACTTTGTTAAATCTCTTTTGATCTATAGCATAATATCTAGTTCAAGCAAAAGTCGTGTTATATTAGGCAATATTTTTTCTTGGCATAAACACTTAGTAGTAAGAAATGGTTTTGGGTTTACTATTATAATTCTTCTATTTCATGTCATCTGGACTTCTGCTTCGCCATCCTCTCACACCCCAGTATCTAGTATTAGAACCTGAGAGGAGGTTGTAGTGAGGTGGGGACCAGTCTCTACTGTGCCTGCAGCAAGAGAACATGTGGAAATGGCCTAAAGCTGAGACAGGAAGATTCAGATTAGATATTGGGGAAAAAATTTTCACTGTTGGGGTGGTCAGCCTTTGCAATAGGTTGCCCAGGGAGGTGGTGGAGTCACCATCTCTGGATGTGTCTAAGAGGTGTCTGGATCTGGTGCTGGGCCAGGTGGTTTAGGGGTTACAGTGACAGTGCTGGGTTGACAGTTGGACTTGATGATCTTAAAGGTCTCATCCAACCTTGAGGATTCCATGATTCTATGAATACAGTATTAATTCAAACAATCCTGACAGTGGTTTGTGATTGCACCAGTTCAGGAGGTTTCCTTCCTCTTGCAGGAGCAGTGTTTCTTTTGGACAACGGTTTTTAATACCACTGTGTTGTTTTATTACCTTATTTCCACTGCCCCTTCTAAAATACTAGGTCCATGAATAGCTAAAAAGCATGTAAAGCTCCTGACAGGTGAAGGTTGGACAACTACAGAGAAAGAGAACAATATCATGGAACAGGTACATTAATGACAACTGCAGGAGAGGCTTTCTCACCACACCTTACGGGTGTATAGGGCAGAAGATCATTTGTTCAATCGATCTTCTTCTGTCTAAGGCTATTGACAAGGAAATGTGTTCTGTTAAATGAACTTTTTATGATGACTAACAATGCTTTTTGTTAATAACAGCTTTTATTTTTTTCCATCAAGGACAGATTTGAAATGACAACACAGTTCTCTGGTGCATTTTGAAGCATTTACTCTTGTCCTAGTGCTTGTTACTTGGGAGAAGAGACAGACCCCCACGTTGCTACAACCTCCTTTCAAGTGGTTGTAAAAGAGCATTAAGGTCTCCCTGAGCCTCCTTTTCTCCAGGCTAAACAACTCCAGCCCCCTCAGCCATTCGTCATAAAACTTGTGCTCCGGCCCCTTCACCAGCTCCATTGCCCTTCTCTGGACATGCTCCAGCACCTCAATATGTCTTGTAATGAGGGGCCCAAAACTGGAAACAGGATTAGAGGTGCGGCCTTACCAGTGCCCAGTACAGGTGGACAATCACTGCCCTGGTCCTGCTGGCCATTGTCTTTCTGATATAGGCGATATCTTTCTGGTATCTTGGCCCCCAGACACACTGCTGACTCATGGACAGCTTGTTGTCTGCCGGGACCCCTAGGTCCTTCTCTGCAAAGCTGCTTTCCTGCAGGTCAGCCCCCAGCCTGTGCTGGTACATTCCTCCTCAGGTGCAGGACCCTGCATTTGCTTTGTGGAATTTCACGCAGTTCTTCTCTGCCCATCCCTCCAGCCTGTCAAGGTCCTTCTGAAGGGCTGCACAGCCCTCTGCAGTATCAGCCACTCCTCCACCTTTATCTCATCAGCAGACTTGCTGAGGGGGCATCTGCTCTTTCATCTGAGTCATTGATGGAAAAGTTAAACAATACTGGGCCCAGTATTGAACCTTGGGGGACATCACTAGTGACAGGCTTCCAACTAGGCCCTGTGCCATCGGTTGCGACCCCCTGGGATTTGCCATTCAAGCAGTTCTCAATCCACCTCACTGTCTGCTCATCCAGTCCGCACTTCCTGAGTTTGCCTATGATGCTTATGTGAGAGACGGTGTTGAAAGCCTTGCTAAAGTTGAAGTAGACAAAATCCACTGCTCTGCCCTCATCCATCCAGGTGGTTGTTTCACTGTAGAAAGCAATGAGGTTTGTCGAGCATGATTTATGTTTATTGAGTCCATGCTGACTACTCCTGATTACCTTCCTTATCCTTCAGGTCTGTGTCCCAAGGGACTCTCTTAAACCAGTCTCCCAAGCAGGTCAAAGTCTGCTCTCCAGAAATCCAAGATGGCAATGCTGCTGACCTGCTCCTTACTTTCCTGAGAACTGAAAACTCTATTATTCCATGATCACTGACCTCAAGACAGCCTCCAACCATCCCAGCACCCACTGGTTCTTCTCTGTTCACACACAGACCAGTGGGACACCTTCCCTAGTTGGCTTCCTCACCAGCTGTGTCAGGAAGTTATCTGCCACACACTGCAGGAACTTCCTGGACTGTTTCCTCTCTGCTGTGTTGTATTTCCAGTGGACATCTGGTAAGTTGAAGTCCCCCATGAGAACAAGGACTTGCAATTGTGAGACTTCTCCCAGCTGCTTATAGAATATTTCATCTGCCTTTTCACCCTGATTGGATGTTCTGTAACAGACTCCAACCATGATATCTGCCTTGCTGGCCTTCCCAATTCACTCAACCTGATCATCACCATCATCAGCTCTCGACGATGGGAACACTCCCTAATGTACACCACTGCCTCTCCTTCTTTGCCTGTCCCTTCTGAAGTGTTTATAGCCATTCATTGCAGCACTCCAGTTGTGTGAGTCATCCCACCGTGTTTCTGGGATGGCTGCTATGTCATAGGTTTCCTGGTGGACAGTGGCTTCCAGTTCTTCCTGTTTGCTGCCATGCTGTAGGCATTGGTGTAGATCCACTTCTGTTGAACTATCAATCCCATCACCTTTTGAAGAGAAGAAGCCCTAAGTCCTATGTGACCATTCTCAGATACTTCCATGGTTTCTAACCCTTTCATCTTTGCTGCTGCATGGATCTCCATCCCCTGCCTCCACTGAGAGGGCAGACTGAAGGATCTTCAAATGCCATTGTTGTGGTTTTAAATAGATCATGGTGATCAATCAGGCAGTCTTAAGGAAAAGGTCACTATTACTTTTGGTTGGTCCAGAGGCATGTTAGCAAGGGGAGAGGGAGAAAAGGTTGTTGACTGACATGGGAGAAAGGACAGGAATGATTTGCTGCCTTTGGAATTAAGGGCATCACGGAGAGTGGAGGTTAGAGAAATTACCTGCTTATGTTATCTGAATCCAGAACCTCTAAGCTGCACTGGAGACTGGGAAAAAAAGTAAATTTTATTTTCTACACCTGTCTTTGTAAAGATCAGAGATCAAGAATTAGAGGTCAGAGATGAAGTGGTTATGAGAGAAGGATAACCCCACCAGTCTCTGTTTTTTTCAGTCGCCTCTGTAAGCTGATAGTTTGTGGCTCTTTAATTTCCTCTCTCTAATTTACCTGATGACATATGGTATATTGATTGAAGTGCATGGATGTGATAGAGCCATGTGTTTGAAGGAAACTTACAGGTTAGGGAGGGGCATTGATTCCTGTGGCGGTGAAATGTTTGAGCAAAGTATTTCTTATGGCTGTTGCTCTGGCAAGGTCTTGTTCAATCAGTTCTACAAGGTGTTTGTTTCTGAAGCTAAATTTAGTTGAGTGGTGAAAGGTGATGATAGTAATTATTTCTTCCAAGCTATAATCATCCATTAAAGGCTGCAGTATTTACTGATTTGACATATAATTTGAAGTCCCTGATGTTGTAAGACAGCCAGGATATATGACTGAGGGTGGGTGAAGGAAGTTCCTTTTGTCTTATAGTGTATTTGCTTGGTGACTTGCTCAAAGATGACATCTGTTTCACCGGAGAAGTGTCCCAAGAAGTTAAAAGCCTTCTCTCGGTTGTTGAGGTAGGTATTTTGAGTGTTCTTAGGGCAAATTCAGTGCTGTTGCCACCTGTCAGGGTTTTGCAGTTTGGAATAGATACAGGTTTTGTAGGTGTGGTTTTCAAAATCTCTTTGGCTCTATTGGGTGATGCTTCTATTTCACCCTTGGAAAAGAATTAGAGTATGTATAAGCTTGATTCCTTTTTGCCAGCTTGGGCTAGCAAAGGTATTAACTTTACCTATAGACTATACCATACCAACATCCTTATGCAATCAGAATTAAAAGACTTGAAAAATAATCTTTGATGCATATCTTTCATTAATGGTTGATCTTAATTTCAGAGTTACTGGATCACTGTGAATGTACAAGAAGGACTGAAGTTTAAGTTCTTATTTACATTCAGAGGTTAACATTGCAGACCTGCAGATTTATGAATGTATGGTTTGATATTGTGTAGTGCAAGTTTCTGGCAAATAATTTTCTGTATTTTGTAACCAAAATCTCTGTCAATATCTGTGGTACAGAAGAAAAGGAAGCATTTCAGGAAGGGCAGGGGAAGAGTGTATAGGCAAACATGCCGTTTCTCTGACTGAGCTGCATACAGGCCACTTTCTGGAAAGACAAGTGCAGCAAAGGGTGTGATTATGAGATTTTGTTTTGCAATTTCTGTGCACTGTGCATTCTGTAAGGGCCACTGTTACAAGTTCATGGATGTCATGTACTCTAGGGTGTAACTGGGTGAGTCAGCAGTACATTGGAACAAGATGTGATCACACGAAGATAGTTTTGCTTTTGTGAGGCTTTGATGTGGGAGGGTTGAAAATTAGTGTTTCTGCTGCTTGTTAAATGATTTATTTTATTTATATGTATAAATGGCCAGTATGAAACCAGTATGTTTCTTTATACAAATGACCTTAAGCACATCTTTTGGCTGTTGGTTCACATTTACAGTGTGGAGGAGTTTTTGGGTTTTTGTTTCTCATTTTTAAGCACTGAATTAAGACTTCACTATGCTTGATGCATACGTATTAATATTTCTGCCTTGTAGACTGTCCCTTCACAACAAATGACCTTGCTCTCAACAAACATCTGTCATTAAAACAATGAGAAATTTCCTTTTGTTTCCTCACTCAGCTAAAGCTTGAACTCCAGCACATTTCATGCTGCTGATTTGACTTGGCTGACCTATGAAGAAGTTGAATTAGACTAAAGGAGCAGGGAAACCCTATGGGATGACGACTTGTCAAAGAGCTCCGCATTGGCAGTTGTTGAACTTTGAAATTCTCAAAGGTGCTCTACTGTGTCTTCGGCACTGAGGTCACAGACACTTCTCATAATCCCAGTTCTGTAGGTTAGGTTGAACTTTACGTTTTAGGTACTTCTCAAATGGCTGGCTTTTCTATTACAGTGCTTGAATCATGTGCTGTTAGTCTCTGACTAGACATGATCCAGATATTGTTTCAACTCCTGTGTGTAGAAGCTATTTGGTACTGGTCCTGGGAAGTGAGACTCCTGTTGGAGGCCTTAGATGCCTCAAGATTCCCCAGAAACTCCTTCCTTTTACTCTAGTTTCCTTCTCAAAGTATGCACAATAATTGAAGTAAGCAGGCCTATATTTTACAGATTATTTTTACACAGGAAACAAATGGATCTAGGCAAAATACAGAACACCTATGCCTTATTCCCTCAGTCTGATTACTGCTCTGATATCTTTGAAGTCTGTATACTTGCAAGCACCTGAGCTTTCTCTGCTGGATTCTTCACCTCCAGCATATGCATCCTCTGAGTCCTGCCGAGTTCTCACCCTTGCGGTCAATGCGCTTTAGTTTCTGCTTGTTCTTCTCTGGAGCCATGCTCTGATTTGTTTCTATTCTGAAGCTTCTCAGCCTCTGTTTTCATAAAGCCAGCCCAAATGCACCCATCTTTTATTTTTTTGGGGGAAATTTCTCTACCCATCCCCTGTTGTTTTCTTTGTTTATCAGCAGATAACTGGTTTAGTAGGGTTTTAAGATACTCAGTGCTGTAAAGCAAGTATTAGTAATCACTATTATTGTTTCTAGTCAGATGAGGACATTGACATACCACTTTTCTCCTTTACAAAACTATAATCTTAACACTATACTTATATGTTCTACAAAATATAGAAACTATTTGAAGAAGATCTAATATCTCTACTTTATAATAGTTAAAGTCCTGTAAAGATATCTTGAACCCTGTGGATCCAGATCTACAGGTTTTCCTTGTGCCTTTGTCCTGCTCCATCCTTTATGATTAAACCAGGTTTTATTCATCTGTGATGCCAATTACAAAGGTTCACTAGCTCATTGAGCCACTAGGTTGTATTTGTGTATTTGATGTACAGAGATGTATGAAGTGAGCAGAATGTCCTGTCAGTGGGTAGAGAGGGCTTTGATTTACTGACTGAAATGTAACTGCAAATAATTGAATCAAAGCTCCATTCTTCAGAAATAAGCTTTGTTTTGTGCTCTTTAACTGTTGTGTTTCTCCATGTGTAAATGCAGAAACTACATAGACTTTCAATGGTAAAGAATTTCCATCAGAAGAAGCTGCAGTTTACAGTTATTGTATTAAAAGAGCTGATTCTTGTCTTTCATTTTTTAACCCTTACTTTTATGCCTGATTATATTGCTGTCTGGACCCAAATATCCTGTCACATATTATTATGGCAATTCAGTGATACTTGTATTTACATTTACAGTGCTACATTGCTATTATGCTATTATTACAATTATAGGTGCTTTCTACTGCTAGAATTATTTACTACCAAGGTTAAGTTGTCATTA
The DNA here is from genome assembly GCA_035047865.1 of Dendrocincla tyrannina. Lineage (NCBI taxonomy): Eukaryota > Metazoa > Chordata > Aves > Passeriformes > Dendrocolaptidae > Dendrocincla > Dendrocincla tyrannina. The sequence goes on along the minus strand of JAWWMP010000132.1, from coordinate 29,001,275 downwards.
AAGCATGAATACTATTTACTGATTTTAATCAAAACACACAAGCAGGCTTATTACAACAGTGAGTAAAAGTATGTTGATAGATGGCACAGTGGGGAATCTTTTTAGCTGTTCCAGGAAGGCCAAAGTCTTCTCGCAATATGCATTTTATTGGGAGCTGGAATCAGTCGATATACAATGAAGACTTAGAATTACCTGAATCATGCTCTAAGGGTTTGCCTTTCTGGAAGGGACGTGTTTATACAGCCATCTGGGGCAAGGAGCAGTTCAGCTCAGGTTGTTGGCTGGAAGAAAATGCTAGGGGAAATCTAGCTAGGATATCTGTAATTCTGATCAGGAAAGAGTTAGTTCAGGGTACACAAAAGCTGAGTGACTCAAATTTACAAAAAAATTTGAGGGTGTTTCAGCTTCAAGATCTAAGATGGATTTCTAAGTGTGGAAGCTATTGTAACTTTTAGGTTACTGTGGGAATCAAAGTGCGAAATGTTACCATCTGCTGCCATGATTTGCTTTGACTTCTTGCTTGCATTCTGCCTTAAAATTGAAGGTTCAGTTGCTGAAATGCAATCCCCAAGTATGACAGTGACAAGCACATGAATATATAATAAGTAGTTGAAGAAACAGCTAGAGAGCAATTCCTGAAAGGATTTCCCTATGCTGATCAATGTGAGCTGTTTTAATTAGCAGAGCAGCTGGATTTTAGCTGCTTCTTAACTACATCCTCACTCATCCAGACAGTGGGAAGTTGCAGTTGCAGCATTCATTAAGAGATGCAGAAGTAAACATCCTCAGCATAGTGATAAGGATTGAATTGTCACTGGGCTTAATTACTGGTTCAGGATTACTTGCTTTTGGGCCTGGACCCAAGGGATAAGTAAAGTTGTATCAGGGTAAATCTTAATTTCTTAGATTACCAGATCCATAGTATTGAGTGTGTGATTTCTTAGGTGACTAGGTCTTTAGTAGCCTCCGGTACCCACAGGGCCATGACAATGCCCCATGATTTAGTAGAGAACATTCAAGTGCATCTTCATTTTACAGAAAGACCACTGTGGTACCAGGCTGCTGCCAGCTGTGTTTTTCTAGTACTTGTTTGACCTTATAGTGAACCAGTATGGGTGACCAGCACTAAAGGAAAAAAAAAGATAAGTTTTTGGTAACAAACTGATATTGAAGGATGTTAAGAACAGCTGACATGAGGAATAACCAGCATTTGGTGATTTGCTGTCAGATTAGCTGCAGAGGCACAGACTTCAGGTTTGTTTTTGTGAGCAGTGGCTGATCTGCTTACCCCAAGGACTGCTTGTGTGGCTTTGCAGCCAGCTGGAACAGTTGGCCTGTCTGGTTGAAAACTAATCAGGGTATTTGGGATGGGATTCTTTGTTGTTAACAAAATCACATGGCTGATCCAGCAGACTTGCGACGGTGCCAGCACTGACAAAAGAGAGCTGGTGAAAATGGTGAGCTTGGGGCAGGTGGGACTACTGGCTGTGCAGTGTCCACTTCTCTTACACTACTGGGGAAACTGCACCTGGACTCCATGTGCCATGTGAGCTAATTCACACATACCAGTTGGAGGACTTCTCTGCAATGGAGGCACTGAGGAGGCTCATTACTGTGGATATATTTTCCGTGTAGATTCATTTAATCCGCAGGATTAATACAGTTCTGTCTACTGCACCCACCTCATTAATTTGGGATAGTTGTGAGTCTTCTGTTTTAACTTTAGGAGATTTTTGGTTGAACTAATAGATCTATCTTTGGCCTGCAGGTGGTGATAAATCTGATCTTTTGCACCACCCTCAATTTAGCTATAAAATTACTAACATCTCTCTATGGCTCAGTCTGCAGTGAAATCATTTAGGTGACATTTTAAACATTTTGTATTTCGAATAATGTCTTCTAATACATTTTTAAATATTCCTCAGTAATACACTGGCTGTTATAAAGATGGCATGAGTTCTAAAGTAACTGAGAGGAATATATGATGCCTTTTATTAAACTAGTGTTTTGCCTCACAGTAATTTCAGCATTGGCTATTTTAAAATTCTTGGCTCACATTCCAAGAAGTCACAAGACATTAAAAATAGCAACATTTTAATTCTTTCTACTCCGTGTGTGTGTGTGTGTGTGTATAAGACAGGGCCAATAACCATCACTATTGGAAATATATTAAACTTTTACATGGCTATGTGAACCTAAGGACTGATACTGTATTAAAAGTTTCATATAAATTGACACAAAGGATAAATTTTGAGTCTTTGGAATAGATGCTTCAGAATGTTAATATTTTAGAACAAGTGATCATTCTTTTTCATTATTTTTTTTGTTGGCTCTTTTTTTCCCTCCAGGCTTTTGTGTATTTCTAGAGTGATGTATGAAAGTAGTAGGATCAATTTTCCTGTGGAATATTCATTGTTATGTCATTTTAGATAAATAAACCAAAGGTCCAGGTTCTGTTAAAGGGAGCAGGCAATATGGAGAACTGCCCAATTTCTGCTGGAAATCCATGCAAGCCAATAGGAGAGTGGTGGAGGTAGACAAAGGAGAGATGCTGAGATAGGATGGTAGCTTGGGGTGTCTTTTGTGTCCCAAGCAGTACCACAGCCTGTAGAGCAGAAGACTGCAGATAGCCTGGGCAGACCTTCGCTAGGTGGCTGTGGGTATGCTCACAGGCAGGGAGGGCGCAGTGCCCTGGCAGTCGTGCCTGTGCTCTCCAGAGGCAGGCAAAGTCCAGCACCCCTGCCTGTTGGCACACAGCAGCAGCAGCAGCAGAGCTGCCTCACCATCAGCTGGCTGGTGGGAACGTGCCTGTGAGGTGCCCTCGGCTGGGCTGCAGGCGCGGCTGCTCCGGACACAGCGAAAACAGGGGTGGGTGAAAAGGTACCCAGAACCGCCTGGCCTCTTTGCTTAGGGCTAGCTGTCTTGCTCCAGGCAGACACAAATCCCTGCCCCTCGCCCAGAGATACCTGTGTGATTTGAGCTTTATTCCACTCAAACAGCACCTCCCCTCCTCTGCTCTGCAGGGACTGTCGAGGTGAGTGATAACTCACACAGTGCTGTGTTGGGTCAGGGGTCACCCTGCAGGAGCGGCCCTTTGAGAAATACTGTAGCTACACTGAAGCTGCGTTTGAAGAGAGACACTGCTCAGTCAAGCAGGTGTCAAAGCAGAGCCCCTAATGAGGAAGAGACTCTGGTTTATGCACAGTAAGTGCAGTTACTCAGCTAATAAAACAGTTTATAGCTCTTTGCCCAGTCTAGTTTGTGGCAACTTTATTTCCCTAATGCACAGACCTAAAATGTGCTTTTGAAGCACATTTACCTCAAGTGTTTATATTTAGAAAACCCATCGTGGAAACCCAGAGTAAAGCCTGCCAGGAAGAGTGAGTAGGTGTTTTAACAACTTCAAACACACCACTCCAGGTTCTTTATCTTTCAGAAATGGTGACCCATGGGACCCTTTTCATATTGCTGCTGACTTAAAGTACCCAACTGCTTTCAGCATAGCAGGCACAGCAGCTTACAGATGACCTCTGAACCTACTCAGTGGGTTTGTCTGGGTGCCTGAGGGACCAGACAGAGCTGGGTTTTAAGGGGTGTCAGGGGAAGCTCAAAAAAAGCTTCTGCAGTACCTGAAAATGAAACAAAGTTTTTGCTTTAAATTAACAGTGAGCAAGGTCTAGGATAAATGTGCAGGTGTCCCTTCTGAATGCTAAATTGGGGGCACGAGGATGGGTGAATAGTTTTCATCTTTACTTATTCTATATTAGTTATGACTGTGGTGTTGTTGGAGCTAATGTTTATCAGAGTCTTAAATGCTCTGCAACTTCCTGCTGTCTGCACTGTTTTCTTCCAGCAGTGTAAGTTTGGACTTTGCTTGTGTACATTGCAGGGTGACACAAGAGCTGCTGTCCCCCACCCCCAGGAGCTAGTTGTTGCCACACTATCCCCTCAAGTCTGTTGGGAGAGTCACACTGGGACCAGAACTCTGATCCTGGTCCCGTTTGGATGAATTTTTTCCTTGGCATGTGCAATTGTGAGGATTTCTCTGCCCTCTGGTTCATTAATGTGCCTCATGGACAGGAGGAGGAGGTGGGAAAGAGGCAAGGACCATGCAGTATAGTAATTGCTGCAGCTCCTACCTCATCAAATAGGAGAATTAAATTTGATTTGGTTATGTTAATTATTTGGATGGCTTGATAGAAAACATGTCATTAACTGCAGAACAGAGGAGGATATTAGCAACCTTATCACTTCCCTCTTTGCAAGACAGGGAGAGAGACCAGAAATTGTTGCCTGTGGAGTAGAGAGGTGTTAGCAGAACGTGTGGGCAAAATCACCAGTAGCACCAAGAACGGCAACTCATTTAAATTACTGGAGTTTAGTATATACCAAGTTATGAAGTTTGGAGTTCCCTTACAGGGCTTTGTTGGGGGTAAAACAATGTATCCCCTCCCATTTCCAAGTTTTAAAGGGCTTAAATAGTTGCAAACTAGGTGTGAATCAAACTTTCCTTGAGGTTGGAAATGTAGTGCTTTACCAAAAGATTGTTGATGGGTGACCTGTTAATGGAAAGTGGAAGAGAGAAACTGTCTGTTAACAGCTTGTGTTGCCTGTGAGCTCATAAATTTTCTAAGAGAACCATGTTATCCTGGGTTCTACATTACACAGATAGTTGCATACTTGAACTGCCTTGCTCTTGATATATCCATACTTCACTAGGTTGGCTTCATGAGAGGTTTTGCTTCTCTCTTCTTTGCATTTGATTTTTGAAATGTTTTCTGTATGCTTTTGGTCCTCCTGTCACATGGAAAGCTTGTGTCTACATGAAAACTTCTGTGATTCTTAGCCAAAAATACTTGCTTGTATACAAAAGTGCTTATCAGATTCTGAGGCAAATTGCAATGGGTCGAAGGGCTTTTGCTACTGGAAGAAAGAGACTTAACTTCTTCCTTTTTATTCTTACTGATACTTGAGTATGCATACTTTATAGATTTCCTGATTTCTGCCTATAAAACTTAAGTCAGTTTTGAATTCCAAGTAGAGAAAGTTATTGCTGATCCAGAAGATTTGAGATTAATGTTACCAGATTTCAGTGTCCTTCCTGTTTGATACTAAATATGATTTAATTAAATTGTAGAATTGTAGTTACAAAATTGTAGTTATAAACAGAAATGAAAGTAGAAGAATAAAGCTTCAAAAATGAACATCCAAAAGAAAGAGGCTTGAAATATGAGGATTTAAAAAAGGAGTCTGGGGTACATCTATGAGGAACACAAAACTGAGTTTCATATAGATAAGGCTGTGTAACGATGGGACACTTTGAAGGAAAATTAGAGCCCTTTTCTGCTGAGAATGCACAGTGAAATATGACTGATAGAAATGTTTTCTAATGCAGCTTTGCTAGCAGTGTGGATTGGGGCCAAGCCACATTTGAACTGTTTCTGAAACCAGACAAACAGGCATTGTTTATCCTAGACTAGCCAGACTATTTCAGAAAACAGTTCAATCAGAGCTACATTCATTTCTAGTCTTAATTAGTTTCCCGAATGACTGTAGAGGGAGGACGTTTTTCATCCACATCCTTTCTTGACTGTCTCTTTCTTCTCTCCTCCAAATCCCCCTATTCTTCATCCCACTGGAGTAATTGCAGCCATCATGTGCATGCGGAGCTAAACTGAGCCCTGACAGTGCTGTGTGCTGCACTGCCTGCTGCAGGCCGAGGGAGAGCAGAGTTAAAATGCTAATGCCTGCCCTGTACTAGCATTCCTGCTCCTCTACTGCTGCTGAAGGCTGGTGGAGGAAGGTTTCTGGAAAAGGCTTGATAAGTATATCTTTGTGTTGTAATTGGGACATTATATTAATTTGGACCATATATAGTCTGTTGATTTTCAGCACTTCCAGAGGCTTCTCATCAATAAGTATTCTTTACCCCTTGTGTTTACAAAAACACAACCAAAACCAAACAACCAAAAACCAAACAAAACCAAAAACCAACCAACGAACCAACCAGTTATGTGTTGTTTTTGTTGGGGTTTTTTTAATCTCCTCTGTAGCTCGCATGAAGTGGAGGCTTATTAATACCATGTTTTTCAAGTTAGCAACATTTCTTAAAGTGGTAATCCCAAATCAGATTTGATTTTTACCTGCAAAAATAGTAAGGACTCCTGTATCTGTTAAATAAGACATTCTGAAGAGAGGCATTAGAAACCTTAGTCTTAGCAAGAAAACAGATGAGTTGGCAAAAGAAAACATTTTTCTATCCTTGTGTATCAACAAATTTTTGGTCATGTTGTCTTCCTGTCTAACCCCACCCACCAAGTTATTACTGAAAAATGCAATCTCAACTGAAAAGGAACTCAAGTCCTTAAGTGATTGTTAAAAATATTTAGCAAAGGGGTTGTAGGTTTTCACTTGGCTGTGTAAGTTTTATTTATTTCTGAGCATGTTGAGACATTAAATGCTTATAATCTGCGAATATGCACACCCACAGAAGACAGAACATGAACTTCAACACAGAATTGAGAGAAATAATGGATTTAATGATTGGCTTTCTATCTTTGCAGAGTCTTCAAGCTAAGCTGTAACCTGGTTTTCATTATAAGGGGTTGGGTATGGTTGTTTACTCCAGGAGTTTTGAATAAGTTTCTGTAACAGAACAAGGTAGAGGAAAAATGGGCTTGGCAGACCCTTCACAATATATGGGAATTTCTGAATGATGTTACTTAGTTGTTTCCTCTTTGAAACATTAACCACATTATAATATTTTTTTTTCTTCATTAAGCCAAGGACCCTTGTCATCCATAAGAGCAGCAATCAAGAGATGTAAGTCTACTTTTCCTTTTTCTTCAAAACTGTGCTATTTAAGTAACAGTTTAACTTTGTGTGCAAAAACAAAGTATCTAGAAGGCTCTAGGGGTCTGTAATTTCTTTCTCTTTTTTGTTTTTAGACTATCTTTTTTGCTTTGCTGATGGACTCTTCCTTATTTCCAGTCAGTAACATTCTCTTACTTGTCCACTAATGCATCTGTGCAGAGATGTGATCCATCTCTGAAGAGCTTGGGTTACACATTCCCAATTTTTAGTTCACTTGACAAAACAGAAGATTGTTTTATTTTAATAGAAATTTGCAGCAACTGCTCATTGACTGTACTGGGGATAGGATTATACTCATGTAAGGGGTTTATTTTGGAAAAAAAAAATTGTTTATAAATCTTGAATGAAGTCCAAACTCTTCTTCCCTGATTTCATCCTTTAACTCCCTTTCCCCTTTCCTTGCTCCAGATATTTACAGGCAGAGAATTTCTTTAGCTGCATCTTTCAAAGTATTTTGTGCTGTCTCTTTCTTCTACTTTTCATGTTTATTTCTTTTCTGTCCATGACTTCTATTTCATACTAATGAAACAACCTTAAGTATTCTGCTATGGGAAAAAATAAATTAGTGTCTGTACTACTGATTTGTTTCTCCTGGACCTATTAGTCAGGGAGTCATTAGTATGGATTAGATTGGAGGTAGTGAAAGGGCGTCATGAAAGCTTTACTCAGAGCAAGTCTGCATGATGCTGTAGTTAAAATACAGCACTTTATCTGTGCTGTTGGTGCCATGGATGGAAACTGGAAAACAGAGAGCACCAGATCACAGAGCATCTTTTGTGGTGGAGTCAGAAATTGATTCAGACTGCCTAAGCCTCAGTAGCTTCTCCAACTGAGAAACCATCTAAGAGATCATTTGGCATTTGATAGTTATGTTTTTGAAACTATAGTAGCAAGTGATACTTTGTCTTGAGGCATAATCAAGTAAAAATCTAGTCAGGAAGCTGTGGCTTATATGCTATTTACTTAGTAATATTAATATGTTAATAACTACAATGAAATATAAGAACCATGTGAATTATTCAGATAATAAGCTATTAAAAATACTCATGCACATAGCAAGGCATTGTATGTGAAACTGTAGTTCTTTGTATGCCAGTAACCAATCCTGTGAATGGACCTAAATTAAAATGGACATAATAATTCCTAACTCCCCATTACATTAATCTGGGAAAGGTGTGGAGTTATCTGGAAAAGTGTATTTCCCTAAAGGAATTAGAAATCTACCTTTATTTCTTAATCAAAGCTTCTGTGGGCTGTTATTCTCAAATGTTCAAGAAACATAGTAAGTATGTACAGGGTTTCAATTTACCCACCTGTGGACCATGCTTTGTGTTGGTAAGTCTCTCACTGCCTTGTGGCCAAAGAGAAAGAGGGTGTGTTTTCCTTTGTCACTCTGACTACAACTCTGGATAAAAAGATGGTGTCATTTTCAGTTGTTTGGCCACTCCACAGAATGCAGAAAAATGAGCCCAACATAAGCTGAAGAAAGCAAGCATATGAGTTCTGCTCAGGAGTAATCTTCAAATGTCATCTCTTCAAAAGTTACCATGAGATTTTTAATGACAGTCTCAGGCCAGGACACACCTCTTAATTCAGCTCCCACTGAAATCAGTGAAACTATTTCCATTGACGCCAGTGCAGCAGCGTGCACAAGAATGCCAAAGAAAGTAAAAAGAGGCAAGCCAAGTGCTGCAGCAGTGAGACAAAGGGGAACAGTGTTTTCACTCACTCCTCCACTCATCCCAAACAGCGTGTTGTTAAGGAGCAGAGCTACAGACGCAAGTCTCTTACCCTAAAATGTTGGAATAACCTGTAGGCTTGCTCTATTCTCATTCTCTTCTAAGCAAATATGTGGCTGAATGAAGGATGTGTAACAGCTTGTAGGGACTCTGAGGCTGTGGCTTTCCATTTGGCAGGTTTGCAGCCATTTTTTACTGTGGGTTTTGTTTGTTTTTAATTTTTGTTTGTTTTGCTTGGGGGCTTCATAGGTTCTTTTGGCTCCCACATTACCCCAACCAGATAAATTCCATGACCTCATTCTCTTCCCCGTCTACACAAACATTTTGACTGGCATAATGCACGGAATGGTGCAGAGGCAGGAACATACAGCCCAAGGAAAGGTGTAGGAAGAAGTGGAAATCATGATTGTCCAATTTAAGTGAAACTACAGGGTGTAGTTATGACGATTTTATTCAGCAGCAGTGCCAGCCTCTCTGGTACCCAGCAGTTAGATCAGCTGTGAAAAGGGTATATGATCACACTGGGGGTGGGAAGAGGAATCCCTGTTAGGAATTACCCCCTAGGTTATTTTTTGATCAGTCCCTTCCCTGAAGCTTCACAAAGCACTGGAGCTAGAAAGCAGAGGCAGAAAACAGAGGCTGCTGTTGGGGGTGGCACGCTCATTCCCCTGTGCTGCTGGTGGCATGAGCCCAAGGTGAGCAGGTTAAAGGAGATTAAACAGGACAAAAACTGTACAGACAATGGCTGTTTTTTTCATTTAACACTCTGAACTCAGTGTGGGGTCATATGAGTGCTAGTGTTCATTCAAGAGGACCCAATAATCCATGTTTGGAAGGGGAATTAAACATCACCATCTCTTTAGCTACATTCAAGCGGTAAATCAGCCCAGCTCTAACGTCAGACAACCTAACATTTCCCTGAGGTGCCTGGAAACAGAACTAGAAGAAAAGGAGCAAGACCTCCCCCTTGTGCCAAGAAACAGTTCAGGAGAAAAACTTCAACTCTCTTACTTCAGGGATGCATGAAAAATTCCAATTATTTTGAATCTCCACATCTACAGAAATAGTCTAATCAGATCTTGGGAGAAATCAAGTATATTTTTTTCTGGTTTTGGCTTGAGAATTATCTGATCCTTTTAGTGTTCCCTGAAGAAGGACCTCTGCAGCCGTGTAACACCTTTGACATGGCAAAGACTGCAAGCATGACCTCTTGTATGGGACCATTCTTGCGATACTATAATGAATAAACTTTATTCCTAGCCACCTATATAGTGAAATAAATACCTTCTCAGTCTAACAGTCTACATATTTCATAAGATTGGTGGTACAAATGTCCAGCCTGGTGTTACAAAGCATTCAAAGAAGGTGTGTTTTTAAATATTAGCATATGTTGTCGCAGAAAGGCTTGGGCTATTTGAGGCTGTGTTTCCAATATTTAATGCAAAATGAAACTTGCATTTAAAATACACTGCAGTGACAAAACTGTTCAGTATTTCATACAAATTAGCTAATGGAAGCCTGTGAATATTGTTAGGCAGTATACATATTGTGGAAGCACTCAATACTCACAGCTATCTCTGAGCTAATGCTTGAATTAACTTCAGTTGCCTCTATATTGCCATAAAAAGTTGCCTGAAAGACTGAATTCTAGCCCAGCTCTCTTCCAAAGGCTCAAACCTGCATGTCAGACTTCTGTTGCCAACAGCTTTTCTGTAGCACCAAAGTTGATGGGTTTGTGGTGTCATGATGGTTGTACTTACACAGGCATTTTGATCCCATTGCTTAAAATGCCCCCTGGACCATAATGTGTATGTGTTTCAAATAAAAATCATCTATTAGGTGCCCTTGAAAAGTAGAACCCAGGGAAGAAATAGTAGAGGAAAAAATACTTGAAACATAAGTATAGAGCTCAAGTAGAGTACCTTTTACCTCTGCACATTTAATAATAGTTGATAAAAGCCCACTAAGTAGTGCTTGTAATAAATATGTACAAAAGATGAATCTATAAGTCACTGATCTGCCCTCTATTTACAGTATTACCGTTAATCCTTTGTTTAAATTCTATTACACTAAATTAAACACATGTATATGTCTCATTGATACTAACTAAAAAAGTGCCTCATTGACACTAATGGAAATAAGTAGTGACAATGTTACGAGTTGATTTGATTTGATTTTTTTTTTTCCTACCCAGGACCAAAAAAGATGAAAAAGTGGGGATTTTTATGCTCTGAGATTTTCCTCTCCCACCCCTTCTGTAACTACTTTGCTTACCTTTTATTTAAATGCCCCTAAGCATAAGCTTCTAGAAATGTCAATAATTCTCACCCTGAGCATTTCTTAGTGTGGAAGTTGAGAAACAAACCAGCACCGAAATAATTTTCCATTGACTCCCCTGATGGAAGAAAGGTTTTTCAAATCGTAAAGCTGTCATAATTTGAAATCTGGGGGAAGAATTAATAGCATGCTTTTTCAAGGTGATCCACAAAAGGAATGAAGTATAGACTTAGAGGATGGAAAGACCACAAGGCCAGAAAAATGGCTACAGTTTTTTTCTTGTGTTTTTAACTCATGTGTGTACCATATTTTAACAATTCATGTCTTCTTTCATACACCTTTTACTTTAAATTCATTTCTTTGAAATGGTAAAGGAATAAAAACTCTGCAAGTCTGAGGGCAAGTGTTATTGAGGAAGTTTATATTTTCTTGTCTATAACCTTTGTGGAATACCTGAGAGCAGAAGATGCAGTAGCTATCACCTCTGCTTCTACTGTGGATTTAAATCCTCTTAAGAGTTTTCAAAACAAAATATGTTCTAAAAGTGTGGTTGTTAAAAAAATGTGACAGCAAAAAAAGAGGAGATGTTGATGGAAGGAGGGAAAAACTTTGTCAATGTCGTTAAAAAATAAATGTTTATATTAAATGTTTATACACATGGAAGTAACTTGATTCTATAAATGGGAGAATTTTTTTTCCAAGCAGAATGAGAACATTCTGAAAATATATGCGATAGCTGGAATATTAATCCTCTTAAAGAGACACATATCTACTGGTAAAGTTATTTTTATATAAATACTGTAAATGTGTTGTTTTCACTTCAAATTTGGAGTTTGATGGATTGCAAAGATACTTTACTGGATTTTTTTTGCCTCTGTTAAGAAAGCAAAAATATATTTCAGACTGTTTTTAGGTTTTTCCTATTTGTCTTAGTAACTTTGATAAATAGAAGCACATTTGTAATCTCACAGAAGAAAACAGCATGTAGAATTTACCTCAAAATGAAGAAATAATGAAATAAGATGAGAGGTTTATCAATTCAGTTTTACATTTCTCATTAATTATCTTTTATTTCTCATGCCCTTATCATTGTAATTCAGTTATAACCCAAGCAGTTGTATTGAACACATTTACCAAACAAACACTTTCTTTCATCCTCTTTGCAGAAATAATCTTGAGTTTGGTTGGTTTCATTCAGTTTGGTTTTTTCCCCTTTAATGTGCGTATTAGAGCAATGCTGTGCTAAGATCTCTGAAGAAGAAAGTGAAGGTGAGGTGTAGGGTATCTTTATTTACTTATTTTAGCCAAACAGTTTTTACAGAACTGGTTTAGAAAACGTGCAGTCATACCCAAAACTTTGAGCTGTGCCTCTTAGTAGGATCTACCTGCCTGCCCATACCTCTTTAATAGGTGAGAGTATTAATTATGGGATCACAGCTTTTTTGCATCTGTATCAACTCCTCAGTGTAACACATTATTTTTGGAAGGTAAAAAGGGCAGACCCAAATAATTTTAGGCAAAAAAGCATTCCAAGAGATTTGATTTCCCTCTCCTCATTCCTACAGTTGTTCCTTGTTTAGCCTAACAGTGGACATTTCCATGTTCATTTGTAGTCTTCATGACTGGTGTATTGCAAGGAAAGCTAAACAGCAATCATTAAAATTGGGATGCAACTAGAAATAAAATCTACTTTTACTTTCATTTTTAAGGTACTATATTGTAAATAGACATTACAGTTGTCTCCTTGCAACACTGGCACATGCACTATGCTTGCATGACTAACCCATTTGATCATGGTTTCTGGCGCTCTGAAGCCTTGGTTTGTTCTCCTTCACCTCCCCTTTGTCTTCTGTAACCCCTTCTTTTTTCCCTCCAGCACTCATGAATAGTGCACACCAAAAATGCCCTGTCGAAGAGGTATGTCTGGCACAGCACTGTGCGACTGTTGGATCAAGTGTGCTTCGCTGATTTCAGCTGATGGTGCTGCGGTGGCACAGGACAGGAATGGCATATTGTTGGCTGTTGCACAATAATAAGATTCTACCACTTCCTAAATTGCACTTGCTGTGCAAAAATTTGTCCCTTGGATAATTTTCTTTTCTCTCTAAAAAAATCCAAATGAAAGTATCATGTGGCCATTGAAAAAAAGAAATTATTTGAATGTAAATATGACAAACCCAGAAAAATAAAGAGGTCAGGGTTTGCTTATTTTATGTAACATAAAACACATGATTTGGGGAAAAAAAAATAAAAAGAAGTGTTCTGACTTTTAATCCACAAGTGGTTAAACTTTAGCAAATATCTAACGGGGAACATTTAATTTTTTCTTTTTACACACAGAAGGGTTAAATACCTTCTTAGATTCTGTACCTTGGTGCTTTTCCCTTCTATAAAACAAACAGAAAGAGACATTAAGAAAAGACTGAAGAGCACATCTCAGAAGTGATCCATCAAAAGGAAAAGTCAGACATGTTTAACACTTCTTGTTTTATTCACGTATCGGTTTAACTAAAGAAAGCAAAAATTCAACTCTAGGGTCACCACAATGCAGAACGTAAGAACGTGTGGAAAGGAAGAAGACGGGGAACAGGATAATATATCTTGGTGGTAACTTGGACAGTGTGTGACTTAAAATGATTGCAAAACTGCACCTTAAACCTCTTAAAAGCCTCTCATATTTAATGCAAATAATTTTTTTTTAAACTTGACCACTCTTAAAGTCTGGAATTTATGATCAGATACTCTGTGTTCTCCCTTTTGTTGATAATGATTGGTAAGGGCTATGCTGTTATCCTCATTATGTTGCTGTGACACTATATTTTAACCTTCTCAAAACTTTTGTTCATTTTCTTTAAATAGCTTCTCGGACCTCTAGCCATAGCGAACAACAGAGGGATAGAAGGTATGATGCTGTTATTTATATTGCAATTAGGTGTTACTGTTAAACCTGTTAGATTGTGTCACAGTATTACTTTTTATGGCTTTCTCCCCTAGTTTATTTTTTTTCCTTTTCTCTATCCTTAGTATGTTTAAAAATAAAATAGGCTTGGAATAAAATAGAAATGCCATGATTCTTAAACACAGGACAAGGTAAGAGTTAGAGGTTTCTGATCAACTTCTGCACATGTCCTCGAAAAGAGAATGCAACCGTCAAACCCCTGCAGAACTGTTTTCTTTCCCTGACATCTATTTACAGGATCACTTCACAATGAAAATAAGCACACTTTCAGGCTTCCTTTTAGTTTCTCAAAGGGCATTGAGAAACGAGGTCACCAACCTGGATAGTCGGTGAACTGAGTCTGCTGTTATTTTAGATGTGAAGCAACTGTACCCCTCTGTTTTTAAAGTTGTTTTTACAATAGTTTCAGAAGTTACGATTCTGCAGGTTTATTTCTGTCAACAGACAGAACCTTCTGTAAGCAGATGTTTCATCTCCTCACAAAACTCCCTTTTCAAATGATATGTTATCTGACACTGTAGTTGGATCAGTGGAGCTCCAGGGGCCACGGTCTGGGAATGGGGGCCATCCCTGTAGCTTATGCTCTGCAGCAGGTAGTGCAGAAATAAACCAGGGGTAGAACCTGGGGGGCCTTCACTGTCACGGAAGTCCCTGTTGTACTCAAGGCTGGAAGCAAATAAGTCCTGCCCCAGAGGCTTCATGAGGCTTGTTCTGCCCCACTTTAGTGCAGTGAGAGGTTTCCCTTGAGGTCTGAGGATACACAAGTTTTTAGGTAGCCAGCCAGAAGCAGTTTTAACAACCCTACTGTTTTCACATTGTGGCAGGCTAAGGGCAAATACATGATTACTTCTCATTATCCCGTGAAGACTAAGACTTCTGCCATCTAATTGAGTTACACTCGTGTTTAAGTACTTCAAGCATGTAAATTATTTCACTGAACCCAATAAACCTACTTTTTGGTTTAGGCATTTAATTATATGCTTTCAACAGAAGCCTAAGTTGTTTGTTAGATCAGGTAAGTTGTTTTTTAAGTCATGGAAGAACATCTTTGGTTAAATCAAAAAGATCTGGGATATTTTGATTGCCCATGAAGTGAAAACCTTGAATTTTTTTACTTAAAAGAACTATTTTTAAATGTTTTAGGTAATTATTCCCCTTTGCCTTCATTTCCAGGCGTCCTGAAATTACAATAGTTGCTGCTGAACCCCTCCGGCCATCCTCCTGGTTTCCAGGTGCGAGCCCTGTCACCCCTCAGGGATTAGGATTCCCTTCTACTTCATCTCATGCTCAGTGGAGGAGAAATGAACGTATTCCAGCCGAGGTGAGTGTGAATTTACATGAGGCATGTTTGATTTACAAAGGTAAAAAGCACATTAAGTCAGAGAGGAACAGAGTTTTGCTTGCTTAGACATTCATCACATTGAATAGAAGACTATGACAGTGTTCTTTTCCTCTGGATGTGTTAATTTAGTATTTTTAAATTTATATGCTGCCTTTTTTTCTTCAAAGTATTATATCTGGATATACATTAATATTTCTCTATTTTGTAGCTTCCACCATCATATGAGCAGGTGATAAAAGAAATCAATCAAGTGCAAGTCAATACAACAAATAATAATAATGCTGCTGCTCCTAGACATACCACTACTTCTGCAACACAGACTGACTTTCCGGAGGAGCTAATCAGCCATTTGCCAGGAAGTAATGTAAAACCTAGTGTGCCTACACACTGGGAATCTGCAGGCTGTCGAGGTGAGGCTGTTTTGGATTTCTCCTTGATGAAAACCTTACTCTGTCTCCTTGAGATGTTCTCTATTGTTGGTCTGTGCAGCATTTAAAGTGAATAACTGTTAAATTTCTGTAAAAATCCTCCCTTCTGAAGAGCTACCATTGCTTTCAGACTATAAATAAATCTTCAAAGTTTTGTTCGATTCAGTCATAATTACAATCAGAGCTTTGGGGCCAGAGGAGCTGATATGTCCAGTCAAAATAGCATCACTGTCTTGCATTCAGACTAAAAAGTGTGCAAACTAAGCTGAGGAAGTTACCGTACTCTTCTTTGGTCTAGATGTTGTTTGCATGCCCCTCTGTGCTGCAAGTTAACAAGTAGTTTTGAACTCAAAACATGTAAATACCATGCATTTCAGCAATCTTCAGCTTATTCCTAGAGTTTGTATATTTTTTCATGCATCTTTTTAGAAAGAGCACTGCATTTTCAGAAGCACCAGTAAGTTCTGAATGAAAACCATCATGATTACTATCCTGATGGCTGTCAAAAATTCACATGAAGTATTCTGGAGTAGGTAACTGAACCCTTTTCTGTTAGCAGGGCAGAGTCCTCTTAAACCTCCTAGGCCTTCTGCGTCTCTCCTGAATAAGTCTCCTTCAGAAAATGAGAATCCTTTAATAGTCTTTGAAAACCCTGAAGGTCAGAGGTGCCAAGAAAATCCCAATGCTGTGATATGTCCTGTGCCAAAGCCAAGATCAAGAAGCAATCTCAGACCTGTGGCCAAAAGTACTGAGAGTACGGTAGACAATGGTGAAGAAGTGAACCAGCCTACTGCAAAACAGCAGCAACCTGCAGTTCAGCAGTCACCTCTTTTAGATGACAGCTTACTGGACAATCATTTGGTGACGGACAGCATGAGTACAGAAAAGAGCCAAAATAGTATTGTTTCAAGGATCAAAGTTTTCGAATCCCAAGGAACTAATGATACCTCAGGATTAACAAAAAAGCCAGAAATTGCCCCTCGTTCGTTTACCCCAAGATCTGTTACTGCAAAGAAGCCAGTAGTTGCTCCAAAGCCAGGGGTAAGCAGAATTTCAGAAGACTGGGATGTGTGGACCGAAAGCAAATCAACAGCTTCCAAGAAATTGCAGCCTCAATCTGAAGGAGCTGGGAGCAGTGTTGGAACCAAACCTGAACTGCCAAAGAAGCCAAGACCGGGCCTTGTTAAAAGTAGCAGTAGTGATTTTCTTGATACAAGAAGTGGATCAGTTGCAGAAAACAGTGATGGACAAAAGAGGTTTCCTGTTCCTGCTCCAAGGCCTCTCATTCCTAAAAAGTCATGTTACGCAGAAAATCCTGCCCTGTCTTTGGCCTCACTTAAACCAGTTGCTGCTCCTTCACGGGCTTCTGTATCTGCCCAAGAAAAAGTTTTGAAGTCTCTGGGGGAATTGTCACCTGCAGCCAGCTCCTCAGCACCTGCTTTGCAAAATAAACTAGATGTGGAAGGAGATCTGATCAGTTTTGATGATGATGTTTTGCCCCTAAGTCCAGCGTGTGTACTTAAAGATAGCATCAGTTCTGAAGCAGCAGCAGGTAAGAAGAAAAATGTTTAAATGATCACTGTGGTTACTTTTTGCAGGTGTGTGATCCTGTGTGAGTTATGTCTGCATGTCTTGACAGGGTTTATATGTGTGTATGAAACTTTTGGCTTTCTATTATGTCAAGATCACTATGATATTACTTGAATTTTGAGACTCAGGAGATTTCAAGGCTATATAAATCTCAGAACTTGTCTGCTGGATTTATTACTTGATTACTAACATAATGATAAAAGACTTGATGTTATACACTAGATGTCACATCCAGAATGTATCACAATTTTCCTTGGGGAATGTGGGACATCTTATCTCTCACCATCTAATGTGACTAATTTAAGTGCCTGAAATTCTGTAGTGAGAAAACTAGTCATCTGGAGAAGTAGCAATGTTTGTGGCACGTAGGAGAACTTCTGATCAGTCATACTGGGATACTTGCTCTGTGTCACCAGTCCCTATACATTTTCTCTGTCCTGTATTTCTGTCTTGTCTTGTCAGGTGACTGTATGCTTGTTATGCAAATTCAGTTTTTTTCTAATAGGTCAAAATAATTATTTCATATGGACAGATCAGTTACTACAATACATCCCTTTCATAAACCTTGTTTCATACCACTAAGCACTTAGGGTCAATTATTTTAGTGCTGTTTTAGGTAGTTTAAGACACAGATGGGTGTTGGGCTATCTTTGAATTTTACAGCGATAGGTTTTGCTCTCTTAATATTCAAATATGTCCTGATTAACTTCCCAACCCCATTGCAATCCAGGGAGAGTTTAAAGTAGAAGTGTCATACAAAATGCTGGTTTAAGGAACTAGCTATGATTTTTAATCTTTTTTTCTTTTTAACCTCATCTATTGGGTTTGCATTGCAAGGTTTTGGTAGAGGGAGACTGCAGGGCTGGCTTTTCTGAGAAGCTGCTAGAATCTTCCCCCATGTCCAACAGGGTGGGAGGGACCCCAAGCTGGAGCAGGGAAAGAGCATGAGGAGTCCTCCCTCTGAGGAGAAAGGAGCAGCAGAGACTGTCTGTGATGAGCTGAACACAGCCCCATTCCTGTCCTGCTGGCAGGGAAGGTAGAGAAAATTGTGAGGGAAGTTGAAACCTCCCTCAGGAAGGTAGGGGTAGGGGAAGGTGTTTTTAAGATTTGGGTTTATTTCTCATCATCCTACTCTGATTTGATTGGTAATAAATTCAAGTAACTTTTTCCCAAGTCGAGTCTGTTTTGCCCATGACAGCAGTTGGTGAGTGATCTCGCCCTGCCCTTATCTTGACCCATAAGCATTTTGTTAAATTTTGTCTCCCTGTTCAGTTGAGGAGTGGAGTGATAGAGTGGCTTGGGTGGGCACGTGACATCTAGCCAAGTTCAACCCACCACACCTCATTTATCATTAAACATCTTGGCTTCCAGAAAAGAGAAGTGCAGATGCTGTGTAGTTGTCACAGTAAATCAATATTAATGATTGTTAACAAATGCAATGTCTTCAGTTCATGGATTATATTGTTAGATGAAGTTCCAGTTTGTTACTGTTTCTCCTCTGCATTGGCATAAAAGCCCCACGGCAGATGTAGAAAGTCCCTTAAAGCCCTAAACTGCTAACATCACTGCTTATGAAAACAGTGAAATAAGGCAACAGAAGATCCTGCAGGAGAGGTGATGAGAGCTCAAGATGGATACAAGTCCGTCTTTTCGTGGGCTGACAGATTGCAGGAACACTGCACAAGTGTTAGCAAGACTGAAAGGAGGCAGGAGGTACAGGGTGACTGGAGAGGCATTTGTACTTATGTCAAGGAAGGAAATGTATGACTGACAGTGTCTAGGTGGGAACAGTCATCATCATCTCACTGGAGACTGGAGTCATGGAACAGACACTGTACATGTGAAAAGTTTTAGAAGAAAGTTAGAAGCGTGAGGAATATCTCTTGTTGTCCAAGGATTTAGGGTAAAACTTTTGTAGTTTCAGTAATTTTAATTAATAGATGCAACAAATGGTAGGAAAATGTACTTGTTCCAAGTAGCAGGAAAGAAAAGAGAATATTTACATTTTAAAGGGCATAAAAAAGAAAATCGTGGGTTTGCTATGTACAGTAAAAGACAGACTGTCCCCCAGCCTGCAAAAATTAAATAACATTAATTCTTCCATTAAATCAGGGGTTGAGTGATCACAAATGAAAATCACTTGAAAAAAAAACAGCTTTCATGATGAAGTGATAAGAATGTCCCTCTTAGTTCTTTCTGGTTGGTGTCCTAGGTGTTATTCTTGATTCAATTAAGTAGAAAATGCTTTCCGTTGTCATCCTTAACAGAGGAATTATTCAAATAATAGTTTCCTGACTTCTTGAATCACCTGTCCGTGATTTTATTCATTCAATAAAATGTCATCTTTGCTGTAACCACTTCTTGCCTACCAGAGAGGAAAAAGTCTGACAGCATTATCACTTTATTACACTATAAAATTAGAATTAATTCCAGATTTTTGCTGGCATTTGTGAGCTCAAGATCATGTGCTGTGCAATGTCTTGACAGAACATCCACAAGAACAACACTGGCTTTCTGAAAATGAGACAACGCAGAGCACTAGCACTAGCTATTTCTCATGTTCCCATAGGAACAGCTTAGGATTTGCAAGATGAATCCACAGTAAAATGTTTTGTGAAGGCAGGAAGGGAAACTCTAATCTTGCTCCCAGTCTCCCAGACCTCTGCATTTCTTACTTGTCATTGTCATTACTTAGCAAAATGACAGCGCTCTGCTTGTTGTTATGGCAACCCTAGGAAAGGAAGAAGGCTTTTATGCAGTGGTGTTTGAAACCAAGCACCAACATCTTTTTTGTCAAAGAGCAATGTTACTCACAGATTGCAGCATTCCCGAAGCCTCATTTTTTCTGGTACAGCACAACCCAGTCTGGTGCTTAGACTGATGTAAATGGAACTGGACGCATCAATCAGTGCCGCTGCTAACGCCTGATGTGAAGGAAGGTGACGTGTTGAGTTGATGAGGAGGGTGCAGAAGTTGAAGTTGAGCATATGAATGAAAAGGTGAAACAAGCAAACAAATTCAGAGTCTCCACAGCAATTTAGTTGACTCACGTAAGACATCAGCTTTGTCTAACACAAGGCTACCATCTCCATGGTAGTGAAAGATATTTGAATATTGTGTATGTGCTAAGATAACAGCGTTGACAACAAACCATCTTATAGTCTCACCAGTTTGACTGTCAGTGTTAAATTAGTAGTTTAAGATAGCTGGATGATTCCCTTTCAAGTTTACCTCAGAAAATCGCATGGGTTTCACTAGTGTTCGACAGCATCTCCAACAGCACACTTGTTAGTAGAGTGAATTTACCCTTATTCGAACAGTAATGATTTTATTCTTGTCCAAACCATATGAAGAAGGGGAACAGTTCTGGTGCAAATAGAGGCTGGGTACTGAGATTTCTTTTAAACTTTCAGCATCCACTCTGACAGTTGAAGTCTGTGGGAGCTTTGGAAGCTCAGCAGCTGTGAAATTCAGAGGTGAACTGTGGCAGAATCTGCATCCAGCTCATGTCTCTGATGCTGGCCCAAGGAATCAGACATAATTGATGCCAGTTTTAAGTGCCATAATTTTAGACTGGAAGGCTAGCGATAATGTTCAAAGTAATTTGTATCCTAATGAAATTACTTCTATTCAAGTCAGTCATGTAGAATGTGATGGCATCTGTTTGGGACTCGATATCTTGAGGTTCTGATGCTTTGATGATAGTTGTGATATTTTGGATCAACTGGGATATTTTTTCATTACTTTTATAGCTGATAGCAGGGATTTCTGCAGTTCCTGAAGGTTAAAAATTCTGGTAATCTGTCAGGTGGGCTCTCTTCTCACCCATTTTTACAAAGGCTTAAAAATTAAATGCTAATGCGAATTTAACTGAGTGTAAATTCATGACTTCAGTAGACCCATGATTTTATTAATAACATGTGTTAGTTGCTGTGTCAAGCATGTAGTGTGCATGCTTACTGAGTGTTCTGATAATGTATGTTTTGGACAAAGAAAATAAGGTGACTGTGATTTAAAGTGCGTATTTAAATTAAAACCTGGAGGTGATCTTGCTAGAATGTTTTTCTTCCTCTTCACATGTGAGGAGCTATGCTTCCTTCTCTCTAAAACAGTATATAATTCACTAATTCCTCTGCGCCTAACATACCAGAACTCAATTTAAACCAAATTCTTTGAAAAGTAGTTCAGAGAGGGCCTTATCTTACCAGCAGGAGACAGCTCACATTTTGATATTCTCCTAAGATTCTGTTCGAACAGTAGTACAACTACTGCATTTCTTAATTGTCTTATCTATCTATCTATCTATCTATCTGTCTGTCTGTCTGTCTGTCTGTCTGTCTGTCTGTCTGTCTAACTACTTCATTGTAGTATAAAGGTTCATTTCTGGCTGTGTGGTGGATAAAATTGCAACCAAACCAGTGCTGTTATCCATTTATGTGTATTGTTCCTTCTTGTGGCATGAATGGTGGCATTTGTGTGACATTATAGGCAATTCAAAAGAACTGCTGCTTGAGTAACTCCAGATTTGTCTGCTGTGGGGATATTGCCCAGCTGCTCAATTTTAATTGCTTCCTCAGGAAGGAAAAGAAAAAAAGAAAACTGAAATAGTTGGAACTGGTAGATTAGTCCAGACATATCTTCAAAATAATGCAGCTTTTCTTAATGTTCTGCTGCATTATTGACTCTTATTGTGGTTATTTTAAAGACACCTGTCTTTCTTTTTTACTTATTGCCAAAATTACTACCCCCTAGAAAAGAATGAGCTGTCTCATCCATTTTAGTCTTCTCTTTGGCTTAAACCTCTTCTAAAAACAGTTTTACCTGAAGATACGCTGCCGTGGGGTGGAGTACAGGAGGTTTGAGTCTGTGCTGTGTCCTGTTGAGTTTGCTGCAGGGGTGGCAGTCCACAGCAGAAGTGGCAACAAGCATCCGTTAACTCTTCAGCAGTCACTACAGATGTTTGCTTAATAAACATAAATTGGAGGGTTCAAGGACCTTGGAAGGGAATCCACTGTTGCCACAGGAGAGGGCCTTATATCTAGGTTCAGGAAACAAGGTTTTTAAATCATAGCTACAATAATCCAGGAGGAGTCCTTTAGGTTGTCAAATGCAAACTAATTTGGGTTTGAGTTCTATGTCTATAGATGCTGTTAAGTGTTAACACACAAGGAGTAATATTCTTAGTAAGATCTGTTTTCTCTGATAATTAAATTTATTTTACAGTAACACTTCAAATTCGTATATCCTTTGATCAGAAAGTTAGTCAAAGAACAACAATATGCTTATGTAAAACAAATGTTTATAAATAAAACTATTTTTTTCCCTTCCTGAAAGCACATGAGATTCTTGCAAGAGAGTAGATAGGTATTTTAAAGAACATTATAGATTACCTTGTCCTTCACATTGTCGATGAACAAAGATTTTGTATGCCCTACTGCTTTCCATTACCTGCTTTGGAAATTTTCAGCTTGCTTGTTTTGGGGCAGTTGAATCTCTTGCCAATTTATTCGCCTGGCAAGAATGGATAAGTCTGTGTTTCTTAATCTCCGGGGTAATTTGGAGTTTGTTTTCTTTGTCACCCACTGTATGTGCAAATACCCTCTGGCATCCAGTTTTTGAAGTTAGACCAGGTTATGCAACCAGTTCCTAACAACATGCCCTCACAGCTGACCTATTCTGGGCAGGAGGTTTGATTAGAGACCTCCTGAAGGCTCTTGCAATCTGAACTATCCTAATCTTACTTCAACGAGCAAAATAGATTAATGATGTAGCAGTAGCCTCCAAACTCTCGCATAATAGCTCATACTGGTATACACAGTTCTTTTGTGCCAAAGGCACTGTAATTTCTATTACTTTTACTAGAAGAGACAATCTAGCAATGAATCAAATGTATGCTTTTAGATACACACGGGTACTAAGTGTGGGCATTCCCACGGTTTGAGAGACAAGTGCTGAAAGCTCAGAAAAGGTCCATCTGTATCTCTGTGTACGAGTAGTAGATGTGTAGTTTCCCACCACATGAATGATTTTACTGCCATTACGTGTTACAACAGCCCAAAAAATTTTGCTATTCTAGTAGTAGATTTTTTCTGCTCTCCAGCTTTCTGTCACTGTGGATGAGATATTTCATTGCTCAGCTAAGGACAGTTTGCATTTTCAACAAGTACATTTAGGTCAGATCTTTGGTTGCATCTCTTGGCAAAATCTTTTTCTGTACTTTCCAGAGAATACAAAACTCTGTATAATTCTTTGTGCACTTTTGTCACACTGATCGCTCGGTTCCTTCTGCAAAGCAGATTCGCTTGTCTCTGCTCCAGTTTTAAATCTGAAATGATACTAAGTCTTCTGATGAGTAGTACTCCATTCCATTTGTTTGAGTGAGCTGATCTAGTCACCCAGTGTTAAGAGAATGCTGAGAAGCTTGAGTTTCACTCAAACCTACTTTAAGGTTATTCACAGATCAGATCCTGAAAGTACCTGCATCTTATTGTCTCTCTTTTCTTTGGTTGTTTTTTTTTTTCTTTTTTAATTTCCCTGTCTGTTAAAACATATGATCATGACAATTTTCCATGCAGAGGAAACTGCAAATTGCATATTTTGTGAAAGGTGGTGTAGTCCATATTTTCTCTGTGTCAGAAATACCATTTCTAAGAACAGTGAACTGTTAATTGTCTTGATGAAAATTCTGTGGAAAACAGATTGGGAAAATCACTGGTGCTGGAATTTAGGTAGGATACCTGTCTAATACGTATCTTTACAGTCGTAAATAGGTTGAGATTTAAAATGTCTGAGTGAACATCAGACTTTTGACTGTGGCATTGCACAGTGTTTCTTGAGCATTTTTCTTTGGGATGTTATCTGTCAGGTTTCCACTGAATCTCCAGCTGTATTACTAACAAGGCCTAGTTGCTGAGAATCTTCCCCAGGTATGGGCTGAGTATGCTTCCATAAACACCAGAGTAGTTTTATGGGCCTAGGTTTTAGCAAAACCATTTGTTGATGAGGTTTGTTCCTGTTCTCTTTTCCTGGAAGACTCTGATAACAACCCTGTTCCGTGTGAAGAGAATGTGTGAGCTGATATAGGTTTTTAAATTAAACATTGAAAGTAGACACAGTTGCACAGTTCTGTAGTGGCAAGGGGTGCAATGTCAGTATCCACACCTTTCTTAGTACGTCGTTCTCGTGTTCTCTTGCAAGACTGAGCCCTTTTGCAAGAGGTAGTACTAGTCTGTGCTTTTAGCTTTCCACATAAAATTCCATATTATTTGTTTGGAGATTCCCATTTTTGCTGCTGAGGTATCTGTTACCATCTTACTACCTCTTACTTAAAGACTACCAATAAATATTTCAGAAAGATACCCATCTGAACTCTTTGCATGGGCAAAACCTCATGTTTGTTCTGTAACCTCCTAATTTTTTATTTTAAACAAAGGTAGTAAATGAGAATGAGGGGAAAAGGCTGTCTCTCCTAAACTGAAGGAAAAGAGATTATATGTGGTGTGTTTGAATACACAGCTTTCATTTGTCTTTCCTGTGCATAAGCACACTAACATATGTTATCACATAAACCTTTGAAACAGAAGCTGTAGAAAAATTAATGTAAGGAAGACAAAAACTTTAAACATCCTTGTAAAAGTTTAATAAAATATCAATAGAAGTCTGTTGATACGTTATGAAAAATGACTTGAAGATTAATTTCCTTGAGCTGAGAAGCTTTAAATGAGTATATTAACATTTCTGTTTTCACACCTCCATGAATTATGCTCAAACGATGCCCAATTGTTGTTAAACAACATAAAAATTTGATATGTTGTCAGTCCCACTGCACAAAGCAGCGCAGTTGTTTTCTCAGCCAATTTCTGCTGCAAACTCAGCACTGGGGAATGGAATAACACAAACAAGGTAATGAGTTTTAAACTAATTATGAGGTGACAACAGTATAATTGAACAGAAGATAATGAGTGGAAAACTAATGTTCATCAAATTGTTTTTCATCCTCAGAAATTACTTCTCTCAGACTTTTATGAGATGCATTGATGTAGAGACCTCTGCCAACTGTTGAATGGTCAAGAAAACCATTTCTGTGCATAGCAGTGATTAACAGCTGACGAACAACAATTTTGCACATTTAAAATCTATAGATTTACAAGACTACAGAACTGTGGTTATTTTGGGTGTTTAGAGCCTTTCCACTTGGTCTCACACTGTCTCTATTTTTATAAGATGGAGAGTTTGGAAAACTGTTTCCTCACTATTCATGCAGAACTGCCTTATCCTCTGCAGAACCTTACCATGAGAGCTGCTGTGTATGCCAGTGTGTTCCTTATGGTCCTGCTGTCAAGAAGCCCGTGACTTATCCCTGCCCACCTTTCCTCTCTTTATCCTGTGTCTCTCCAGCATCCCAATGGGCCAGTGCAGCCTTGAGGCTCCTCTGCCCTGCAGTCTCGCCAGGGTCTCTCCTCAAATCTGTCATAGAGTTGCCAGATAACTGAAAATGAGAAGAAAGCCTAATTTAAGTTTGTGGGGGGTTTTTCAGCTGCTCTTGAAGCCACTCTGAACACCAGCACAAGAGTTAAGATTAGATAAATCTTTGAGGGTTTTTTGTGCAATTTAAGAGTTAGCATTGTAACTAGCAGACAAATGTGTAAAGGAGTAAAAGAAAATTGCAGGCTTGCTCCAAGAGTGAGATTTTTGTTTCTTGTAATGACTGTACTGCCAGAACGCTTCTACCCCTCTTGTGGTCTTGTTTTCAAGTCCTCTAGAAAAACTCTTGCTCTGATGCAGCTATCATTGAAGAAACATAAACCGTTTACCAACTAGTGCTAATCCGTAACTTCAGCAAGATGTTAGTTTTACCTTCTAAAACAGTGTGGGTTGCCTGTGTCTGGTTTCTGGATGCACCAGCATCTTTGAGCGCAATGTGATGGAGCCATCTTCTGTCTAGATGGTAACACAGAGCTTGTTTTTAACTGTAGCCTGTATACCTCTAGCTGTAGACAAATTGTTGACCTGTCATGATCCATTGTATCTGAAGTGTACACTCAAAGCTGTTGTACAAGCAGCCTGACAGAAGGAATTGACATGCTTGTTTCATGATTAAAATGTGATAGGAAGGGACCCAGGTGGATTTCTGGGGAGCCTGTAGGCAGGTAGATGTCTTGACTTGGAGAGAGACCATGGCAGCAACTCACACAGCACGTCTGTATGTGCTGGATCTGCCTGTGAAGAAAGCCTTAAGCAAGGGGCGAGTGAGAGCTGGACATCTCAACAGGGATGAACACACAGGGGGCCCGTGGCATGTGGTGCCTGCTGTGTGACAGCTGCAAGCTGGCAGCAGGAGCTGGGGGCACAGAGAAAGGGGGCTGCAGACAGGAGCACCCAGCAAGGGCAGCAGAGCCTGGGGAGCTGTGGCTGCCAGGTCATGTGCATGCAGGGGGCATGAGGTTATTCGTAAATAAATAGTGGTTTTCTGGGTTTTCCTAAATCTGGAAAATTCCCAGACACGGATTTGTTGTGTCTTGCTAAACCGCATTGCGTTATACTCTCCAAAATTATCTATAAGAAATCATGAGTTAATATTGCACTATTTTAATTGTTTTTTTCCAAGTGTTGAAGATAAAATTTTTCCATATGTGGGGTTTTCCAAGTTTATCAGGAAGTGTGGTAGTAGTTTTGGGAAAGGGTATGCTTTTCTAAAAGTTATGAAGAATTTAAAGAGATGCCCAGCATACTTGCTCTCTTAGACTGTGACACTCCATAAATAACATCTCATTGAGCTACACATGTAAAAAGGCCCCTAGAGGAGATGCGACTCAGTTGTTGTGGCTATGAATACGTGTCATGGAGAATTTATTGTCCAGAGTGCTTCTCCAGTTTCTACTTTACACTTTTGTGATAGTTAAGGGTTACCATTTTACTCGAGTTTTTGGTAAAGTCAGAGAAAGACTTTACCAAAGTCTTTTGTTGTTAACAAAAGAGAAGAGGTGTAATTGTGGTTTGACATGAAGTTGCATGTGAGAAAGAACCCATTGATTTGGTTTTTATTTATGCACAAGTATTTTTACAGCTGCATTCTACATGTGCCTGTGTTCCCATGCCTATTAATAAGAGACCAGCACTTAAGTTTATGAAGCATGGAAAACATTGCTCCTGTCTTACCAATGGAATGATTGGACAGGCTTGTAAAGGAATGAGTGATACAGGCAGGGGCAGAGCCCAGGCACAACTCCCAGTTCTTGGTCTGAAGCAGCCTCCTCCATGTCACCAGGTTTATAACCAATAATGTGATGCAGAATCATCAAGGGAATTAGTTGTTCTACCGCAAATGCATTTTGTAATCAGTAATATTTAATTAGTAATATTTTTGTTTCTGTAGGCTTTTATCTGCTGCAGTGCTGATTGTTTAGCTTTAGCAAGATTTTTATTGATTAAAACTTTTTGCTGAATGTGTTCATAGCTATGTCTGCATATTAGAGCAACTGCTTTAAAAACATTTCCCTAAAGCCATTCTGATTTCAGGCCCCTATTGCCAAACAATGCAGTTCCTCTTGTTCAGTAGCTTATATAATCCCAGAAGGTATCCGAAGCATGTCTGTGTTAACTGCAGCTATGAATGCAGATGTACAAAGAAGATGTGTTATTTATAAATTGCTGAGTATGCTAGTTGCATCAGCCTGATGTATTTTTTTATTACTGTCTTGAGTGTGAAGTATAAATATCCTTCATAATGAAAGCAATACTTGGTGAAATTTGTGTTCACGAAATAAATATTAAATATGTTGGGGTTTCTTTCCCCTTTTAGATCCATTTCACTTTCTCACCAAAAGCGAACCTGTCAAGGAACAGCCGGCTCAACCAGCTTTAGCTCGGAAACCCACTGTGATCCGAATCCCAGCTAAACCTGGGAAACGTAAGTTCTTCTCCCAAATTGTCTGAGAAATATGTTAGAAAGTAATTTCAACTGGTACTCAATATTTACTACTTGACTTGTTGTTTACTAGCTATATTAGCTGCTAAAGGAATCCCATGGTACAGTTTGACAAGACAGAGGAGCCAACCTAAAGGCTGTGGTGGGAGGGAGAAATAGTTGAGAGTCATGTTTCACTCTCCCTGCCTCCCAGCTACCTCATCTGGCTCCCTCCCTTGCCCTGAGTCTGAGTCTCAAACCTGATGGGGCTAATGGATATCAGAGGTGAAACAGAGGTGGGGGGCAGATCTAGGCACTGGCAGGGAAGAGCAGGAGGAGACCCCTCCAGAAGAAGCAAGCTTGTTTTGTTGGCCAAACCATACCATGGGGCCCTTTGGCCAAATGGATTTTGTCTCTGACCTCAGCTCAGGTTATTTTAATGCTGCTCCCAAACTTCCTGGGAGCAGGGCCCCCACTTGTCAAAGGATGATATTTGTGTATTCAAGTTTGCTTCAAACACAGCTTAGTTGGGATGTTTAGCATAGTTTTCACAGTTTACATCAAAAAGTTCCCTTGACCCTTGTTAGGTTTGAAATCTGTGTCCATTTAAGCAAGACTGTTTAGGTAGCAGTTTGAGGGAATAAAAAAGGCATGCAAGAACTGGAATGCAAAAACCTGATGTGTTCAATTTTATGTCAAGATCTTGACTATCGTTTTGTGAGAGTTACCATATCCCTAATGCGTTCCACCTCTAATCCTTTACAGCTTTACAAATGACACTGACAGTATCTCAGAGTGGAAATTTATCAGAGAGCTATAAGGTCTTTTTGTTGATCTTTGTATGCTGTAGTACATGCTTGCTTCTGTTTAGCCTTGTGTTTTATCCTCAGAGCTTAGGGAGAAATGTCAGAAGATAGCTCCTAAAACTCATATTTCAAAATCATGTTTTGCTACGCTGAGTAGGTGCACAGTCAACTTGTAGCAACAGGTGACTTTTCTCCTAAGAATTTCTCTCATTATTACCCAAGTTTCCATCTCCCTCTGTCACCAACCCCGTGCTAAAATAATAAATTTTCTTGTTCCCTGCATATATGAGATATGCAGTGGAAAAGATTAAAAATGCAGAGAAGACTGAAGATAAAGGTATGAGGAAAAGTCTTTCTGTTAATATCTGATTGTAAATAAAAGGGTTTTTTCAGTTGGAAGACTATGTTTACAAACTACTGTAAAGAACCCATGATATTGTTCTTCTCCTTAAAGGATATTGTAATTTCCATTACAAAAAGAAAACCAAAACAAACAAACACCAGCCTCCTGACAATTTTTTAAATGTTCTCTTTTTTTTTTTTTTTTTTTTTTTTTAATTTTTATTTTATTTTATTCCTGAGACAGGATTCTCATTTGAGCTTTTAGATAACCGGTCCCTTGCTGCTCTCTAGTGGCAATTGAACTTTCCAGAGAAGACTGCCTGTCATCCTGTACTTAGCTACAAATGTCAGGAGGGTGTGAAGGACTGCTTTATGGGAGTCTGTGGCTGGAAGATTAATGGGATCTTCCAGTGAAGATCCTTCCAAGGAAGGAAAAGAAGCAGATTCCAAGAAAACAGAGTAGCCTTTTGTCAGACAGGAGCTGCTGCAGAAACGTAGGCTGATAAAAGTTTAAAAATGAGAAAAGTACAACTGGGTCAATGTATAACATGGATATAGTAGGATTTGCATTGCCACATAGTCTCAGCACAGAGGGTCTTTCACCATATTGAGGGAGATAAATTCTGTCAGTAACCAGCACAAACCAAAAAGAAAAACTCCAATAAACAAACAAACAAAAAAACCCACCAAAACAGCAACCAACCAGCAGCAACAACAGAAAAAAGCCACCCATTCAGCACTCCTGAGAAGGAGACAGAGCTGGATGCTCAAGGCTTTGAAGTATTCAATTAGCATTAGCATTTTGGTCGAGATGTGATTAGAAAGGAAGCATTAAACTTCCACTTCAGTTATTACACTTAGAAATCAATGAAAATAACACCTGCCATCTAGTTGTTCAGGTTTTTTATCTTCCTCTAGTTCCTTTAATTTTGGTCTTATGAAGAGTAAGGGAGAGAAAATTAGGCCATGTGTGTATAGAGCAAGGTTTGAAGTGGATAAATAAATGTCTCGTGCTTTTTATACGTCAGTAAGATGTGTTAAGAGAAGATTTCTTTTGCAGTTACTGTCAGGTTTTGTTTTTACTTTTCATCCATCACACCAGCCTAAAAGAGTTATGAACATCCTAAATTTTTTTCCCCATACTTGGTCACTTGAGAATCAGGGATTTATCCTTGAACAAATCAATTTTCAAATATCACAGCAGTGCTTTACTTCATAGTAATGTAATAGAGGTGTTAAAATTAAAGAACACTTCTCTGTCCTATGTACTGTTTCTTCATTGAGAGTGCTTTTCATGAAACAAGCAACTGAGTCTTTTGGATAGCTTCTCTCCTCTTTTTTTTTGTCATCAGTCTATAAATGTCCAGGTTGTCTACATGTATTTTTAAATAACTCCAAGTCCAGCTGGAATTCAGAAGAGCCTGAGCATCTGAAGGTCTTTCTATGAAATGAATTTTCTTGGTATACAAACAGATGGTAGATGAGATGACAAGGTTCAAATATATAAAAACGAAATGTTTGGTAAATACACTGGCAAAACTTGTCCAAGTGCTTCCAGGGTTTCAATGGCAGAGACATTCAAAGCAAATGTCATATATTTAGCAGAGTTTTACATTCCCTATTGAGGCTGAGGACATTGTCACTCTTTCCTAGTAAGAGCTGTGCTGTTTCCTCATGTCCTAATTCTGTTTAACTCCTAAAAGACTATCTGGAGTTTCTCGCTCTGTTTTCTGTCACCCTGAATTTTGTAGCAGGCAATAGTTTATTTTCCTGCCTTTACCTTTCTGGAGATGTTTCCATCCCAGTCTCCTGATCTTTCAGGGTTACTTGAAATAACCCTCAGCTGTTTTCCACCCTGAAGGATATTCCAGGAGCTGACAGCTGAAAAAAAAGTGAGCCAGTTTAGAAATGTGGCTGAGAGATGGTGATGGTGTTTCAGGGTATCTAGTAATGAATCTTGACATTCCCAGGGGTAGAAACTCTTCTACTCGTCTAATACTATATCAACAAGTTTTGCAGCTGAAACCCTGAAAGTGGTATAAGTTGCTGGTGTCTGGAGAGTAAAGTGAAGGTCCGTTATGCAGGGTGGGGAGTACTCCAGAGTTCCACCTCAGAGTTGCAATGTTTACTTCATGTCCCTTTCCACTAGTCTTTAAGTGGTTCTTCCCAATGGTTGCCCTGGCTTTGAGGAAGGAAGTTTCATTCACTGAAAAATGCCCCATCCTTTATCTATTGTTGTTGTTCTGTGTAAAGAAGCTAATAATTTGAACTTCATTTGGAACTTTTGATCTTTTTACAGCTTTAAATGACATCCCACATACCCCTCCACCACTTCCTGCTGAAAAACCTATTGGGAACACATCCGAGATGACAGTGAGAAAACCCAACAGTGGTGACCTAGTGAAAAAAGGGGTAAGTTAGAACTGGTTTC
The DNA here is from genome assembly GCA_035047865.1 of Dendrocincla tyrannina. NCBI lineage: Eukaryota > Metazoa > Chordata > Aves > Passeriformes > Dendrocolaptidae > Dendrocincla > Dendrocincla tyrannina. The sequence continues at coordinate 28,969,582 of JAWWMP010000132.1, read as the reverse complement.
CTGTATTACAGCTTTGTCTGTTTTGGTTAACAAATCTCTTGTGACTCTCAAGCATTTGTAAAGTAAGTTATTTGAAGGACTAAAAGATGAAAAGGGCTACTCAAAAATCTAAGGCCTTTTTCTTTTAATTATGTTCTCCAATTTAATTAGGTAACTTAGACTGCTGTCAGTTCTGAAAAGGTCTTAGGTGATTTTACTAAACTTTGATCACATCTATCTTCAATTTTCTGTATTTGTCATCTGGAACCAGGATATTCTACAACTTAGTTTTAAAAGCACTGCAAAGTGGTTCAAAGTCCAGTGGGATTTACGTAGTGAAATGTTGTCAAAGTCCTTAGAAATGTATTTTTTTTACCTTCATACACAATACCTCTTGATGTCTGTGTTAATTTCCAGGCAGAGGAAACTTTTCTGTAAAAAATTAAGCTTGCTTTTTCTCAGCTCTTTACTTCTATTTTTTTCTACTGAGTTGAACCACATATTTTGGAAAGTAAGGCGCTGCTCCTCACTCCTGACCACATACATAGTAATGGTAGACATTGTAGCTGTGTCTCATGTATGCCCTTTTACATAGATTTACAAAAAGGAATTAAAATAAATGAGAAAATTACAGTAAAATTTTCCAATACTGAGTTTTGTTGTGGCAAGAATGACAGAGAATCATTTGGAAACCATAGGCAGTCAAGAGATCAAATCCAATCAAAAGTCCTCACTAGATGGACAGCTGCCATCAAATGCCTTTGTAACTGCCTCTGCTATTAAGGTAAAGGGATTTTAAATGTCGTATTTGAAAAGGCTGTTCAGGGAGGTCCCATCTTTTCTGGATAATGCTGAAAGAAACATTTCTGATACAAGACATTAAATAACATTTTATTCAGTGCAACTCCAAAACTTTGCAATGTCATTCAGGTTATTGTGACAGGCATGTATAAGCTTCAGAGGAGGTTTTTAAGAAATAGATTTCATTGAATCCACTGAAACACTTAAATCTTCCCTTTGAAAAGATAAGAACTGTGCTTCTAAGACCAGTATTGTTTGTGAGCGGAAATGATTAAACAGCAACAGTAAAAATTGTTGACCATAAGTAGCAGTTGGCACAGATTTCTTCCTTTTCATACAGAAGAGGAAAATTTTTGCTATAAGGATAACATCTTCATCTGAAAGTGGCAGGTTGTTTTTCTAATCAGGATCATTTAATCAGGACATTAATTTGGGGACTCGATCAAGGGTCAAATTTTGTCACAAAATACATCTAGGTATTTTCTAGGTTGAAAAAATCACGGAAGTTGTTTATGAGTTTCAAGCACATTCAAGCTCCTAATTAAGTAAACAAGACTATTCAGACTATTTAAAACTACTGGTTCAGAAAAGATCCTTTTGAACCCAGATTCAACACTCTGATTTACCACACTGTTTCAGAAGCAGCTGTGCTTGTTCAGTGAAGCTGGCAGGGTTTCCTGGCACTGGGATGGAAAGGAACAGCAGGAGGCAGTAAGGATGGTCACTTGTTAATCCATCACTGTGGTCCAAGCCCTTCAGACATGGCACATGTCCCCTCTCCTGAGTGCTGTAGGGTAATAATCTCTGGCAGGCCCAGCAGGGGCAGCTGTGAGGAGTGATGCCTTAATCTGCCGAAGGAAGATTCATTGAGGTTTATCTGTTAGATCTTTAGGAAACGTGTTTAGATGCCTTCTTCAATGGGAGCTAATGTTATTTGCAAGTGACACTGTCCTGTGTGAGTTGCATTAATGTCATGTTTTCTGCTTTAAGCCTGTTCAAATTGTTTCATCAAAGTATTTCATGTGTCAAAGTTAAATCAAATTTGATGACGTGAAATCCTATGGGTAATATAATTGTACATTTGTATGACTCTTCTGAATTTGGCTCTTAAGCCCTTACCACCATGTAGTAGGAAAAGAGGGCTGGGTCATACCTAATGCACATTTAATCTGTGTTTCAGGTAGTAAACCAGGTTATTTGCATCTCTCTCTATGTCCAACCATACTTTGAAATGCTAGAACACACCATCATACTTTACTCCCAGACCTCCAGAAACTCTTGTTTTTTGTGTCTGTAGCATATAATTTAATATAAGAAATATATAATTTAAACAAGATCTGGTTTGGCTGTCTTCCTTAGGCTTAAAGAAATGTCTTTCTTTTGAATCATTTTAGGAGTTGGATCATTCAGAACAGGGTGTAGTGCCTCACCTAGAACCTGTACTGCCCCCAAGGTAAGTGCAGTTTTTTCAGAGATTCACTTAAAAGTTTCTGAATATGTTTTGGAATTAATTTATCTAGTTGGTCTCAAAGTAGACACTACCAACTCTTAGTCATAACTCTACCATCTCGGCTAGGATGTATGCTCACTAATAAATAGGCAGGACCAAGTTGCTAGCTGATTAATACTTGCTTGTACATTATTGGTATGAGCAGGGAGATTATAGGACAGCTGTTTGGTTTTTCAGCTAATGTACAGTGGATGCTGACAGTCATTCCTTTCTGCATCTTTAACCTTTTCACCCGCAGCACTTGCACTTGTGGCAGGGTTTGAGTGGTGAAGGAATGGAGGTGGCAGATGCTGCTACCCTGGAAAGGGCAGGTGCTGGGCCAGCAGCTTCCCAGAAGCACTGGCTAGTTTATTCAGTTCAGTTCAGCCCTAAAACACCTGTGAAGGTGCAAAATCAATGATAACTTTGGATGTTTTTTATTCTTTTTTACCACAAGAAAAATGGTCTGCAGAGGCAGAGTTCCTGGACCACCCTTAAGTTCAGTTCCACTTAATGCCAGAGGCACAGTGGAGGGAGACACAGCATTGGCTAGCTAGTCCACTGTGCTATCTCAGCATTTGCATTCTGAATCTGTGGGTTTAAACACAAGAGTTTGCTCTGATGTGTCAGGACAAACGAATCCTTCTGTTATTGAACTGACTCTATCATTCTTAATAAGTATTCATTAACAGGGAATAATCTGGTTGTACCCACAAGGGATCACCTTATTATTGCCTTACAGACGTATGGGTTGATCTGTTTACAGATTTAGTGCGGCCAACTTGGAATTTCCCCTTTTGTCAATATTAAAAATGCTTAGTTTAGGATGAGGCCAGGAAAGGAGAGAGGTAAAAGTTGAACAGAAGTGGAAATTTTTTTTGAAATTTGAAAATTAATTCATGCTCAAATAGTAATAGAGAACTCTTATAAGCAGCATTAATAGAGCACTAATATCTTCTCAAGTGGTGGATGACACTCACAAAATAAGTTGCAATGACACTTCAAAGATCCACTAATGCACATTTGTTGGAGTTGATAATTTTTGCAGACCCTGCTGAATTACATTACATGAATAAAAGAGAAACAGTTGTAGCAGAAACTTGGAGTAACTGGCTGAAGATTTTCCAATAATAATCAAACAATATTTTTGGAATACTGGTAATTCCAGGGTTCTTAATAACAGAAACACTAAATTTTATGTACATAGTTATTGTTTATAACTGAGATGATTCTTAATTAGCAATTTATTGATTTAGCCACACTCTTTGATTCTAAAAATCATGAGTCCTGTGTACTGTATAGGCAGCTTTGTTTAATCAATGCTTAGTAAGAGCGATTTTTTTAGATTTTTAATTAAAAGAAAGAAACATTATTTCTGTCACTTGCTAATCTTTGATTTTGGTTTCTAAACTACTGGTACATTAATGAGAATGTGGTACCTCCAACATTGCCAGAGAACTTGAGTGTTTTCACTGATGTTCTTTCTGCAGTAGACACCTGTTGCATAAAAATGGTAAATTCTGCTATTGGTGACATTGTGTACAAAGTGGTGTTGTATGTCATGAGTTTCTGCAGGGGTCCAAAAGTCAATTCAGGAAAGTGATATCCCAGGGAATGAGCTGAGCTGATTCTCGAAGACCAGTATTCCCAAAAGCTCTCAGTAGCAAAACTTCATCCTGCAGCAGCTCGAGACAAACCTCTTCCTAAAGGGGGATTGCTGGAGGGAATCCTGGTTACATAGTGGTCTCCCGTGAAAGCTCTCAATGAGCAAAAGTGGTGAGCAGACTTGGAAATATGTAGTCAAAGGATCTGTCTGAGGACTTGATCATCCAGTCCCAGTAGCTGGAGAGTTCATGTGTTCCTAGAAAGCTTCAGATAATACATATTCTACAGCCCAGGTCACCATGAGTCACGTTTCCTTACTGCATGCTCTATAGCTGGGCAGTGGTGGAGGATGAGTGGCAGGCTTATTAATATACATATTTCCTCTGATGGTTTGCACAATTTTTAGGCCTGTGGATGGAAAAATTATACCTGCTCGACCTCCCCCACCTAAAGGTCCTCCTGGAAGGCCACCTCCACCAAAACTCTCTGCAGCCAAGACCTCCTCCCAGAAGGATGCTCTTTCACGATCTATTTCTGATACCGCTGCTGACAAAAAGAACAGCAAATTCAGATTGGGACCCAAGAGAGCAAAAAGTGCAGTCTTTAAAAATCCAGACCCAGCATTACCTCCTAGACCTAAGCCGGGTCATCCTCTCTACAATAAATACATGGTGAGAGCTGAGATACTCTATCTGAGATTGTTGTTTTTATAAAAGTGCTGGTTAAAATAGTAGTGAAAAAGGTAGTAAAGTAGGTTACTATTATGTGTCATTCAAAGTGCATTTATCAGCATAATCTTCCTTAGAAAATACCAATAGATAAATAGTACTAAGTCCTCTAAGGTAATATCAGAGAAAGCAATATATAAATGCAAAGTATAGATATATGTGGTATATTTTTGTGTTTATATACAATTTATATATATCTTTTAATGCATGGGGTTTGGAGGTTCTTTTTACAGTCATCAGTTCTGAATTCTCTTACAGCACATTAAATGATGCTAAATAATTGCATTTGTGTATTGGGTTTACCCAATCAAAATGCTTAAGAAAATTGGGAGGCATTAGCACTTAAAAAGTAGTTGACCTTACTTAATCAAGCCTGTAGAGATTGAGGAATGTAACATTGCTAATCTTACATTTTCATCTTAGTGGTGCCATCCTTTTTCATAATAAAAATGTTTCTTTTTGGTATTGTATGTGTTATGAGGGAATATTCAATACAAATGGATCAGCATTACAGATAAAAAGGGGAAAGTGTTTCCCCAGATACTTGAAACTGGTCAGTGATATAGCTGGTGACTGCTTGAACCAGTGCTGTTGTCAAAAAAAGCAGCTATGCAGCCATGAACAGGAACAACATCAGCATTTTGCATGAAGTGGAAACTCCTAGTTGCCTTCTTTTTGATCTTTTGCTCTTACATTTAGATTTTTGTAGATCAGATTTTTTATTTCAGTAGAGGATCACTAGTAATTTCCTGTCCCCAAGTGCTACTGTCAAGGAAATTGTCCTCCCAGGTTGTTTTTCCAGTGCCCTCCATGACAAATGAATACAATTCTGCATCACAGTATCTTTCTGAATATCTTGTACCATATGGTATGGTACCAATTAGATGTCTAAGACACTTTTAAAGGAAATGACACCACCTGGGTTTCTCAAAGTGGCAGTTCATTTCAGTAGCAGTCTATTCTGAATGCCATCCAAAGGAGCCTGTCCTTTTCCACTGGACTCCTAAATTAGGTGCCTGTAGCAGGTGGTCTGAATAGTTCCACTTTCACTTGCAGTGGGAATTTGAGGTGTTTAGAAGTGAAAAAAACTTTTCAATTTGCCTCTCTTTCTGTTCTAGCTGCCTGTGCCTCATGGAGTTGCCAAGGAAGACTGTCCTCCCAGGAACACAGAACTGTCCTGTAAGGTAAGGCACTTTTTTCTGCTGGTGATTATTTAATGAGCAAGACTCTGGTTGCATTGAAGTATCAGGTGCTTTAGCCTTTAAAGGTTACACTGAGAAATGTAATAGTGATTTATTAAATCCTTGTGTTTCTTTAATCCAAACAAAAGAACTGCTAAAACAAAACCCAGTAATGGTGATTTGCCTTATAGCGCAAGGACATTCTGCTTATGGAGCAGAGCAACAGTAATTACTTGGAGTGCCAGAAGGGAGAGGAAACTGGTAAAGTTCCTCTGTCTCATAGGAAAATAATTGCTCCCTGTGCTGAGGATCTGAGAAGGGAACAAAAGATAAGCAAGTAGTTTTATGAAGTGCTGTACGTGATATATCAGTGAATTGACTTTGACATGCAGGCTTGAAAGTATTTTCCTCTCTCTGTTTCTACAGATCCTGACTTGGTTTTAGGGCATGATTGCATTAATATTAAATAGCTAGTGTAAATTAAATACTATGAGCAGCCTTTTGACTATTATCAGAAACCTACATGGCTGAAATAAATTTCTATGCAATCTGTTGTTATCTCTTGTAATTCATATTACTCTGCCCTTATCTTTGCCCACATTGGGCTTTTTTGGTTGGGATTTTTGTATGCACTGAATTACTTTGAACATAATTCACACACCATGATTATCATCAGTACAGTCTAAAAATTCCTAGTGGGTGGGATAGAGAAGAAGGCTCAGCATTTTGAATATAATTTCCCTTCATAAAAATCCCACAACAAAATTGTCAGCTCCTCTCAGTGTAAGGTGGCTTCCTTGCCGCTCTAAAATGCTTATTAGTCAGCAGATGTGTTGTGCCTGCTGAGTGTGCTGGGAACAGTTGGGTTGGCTGTTCACTCGAGCAAGAAAGAGTGACTGGTGCCACACAGCACTCAGCATCCGTGCAAATTTTGGCCACAGCCCTTTTTGCAATGAGTGTTGATATCAGTGCTCCAGATTTCTGACCCACAGAGATAGCTGAGGCTTTGTCTGTACTGGGAAAAGATACATGCCTTCCCTTCCTTTACTGGCTCTAAAGTAGATTTTGGTGAAATGTGTTCTGGTTTACACTGGTAAAAGGCATACAGTAACTGTTGCCTCCGCAGGGTTTTCTCCAATACCAGGACAACATTGTGTCCAAGGTCAAAAATTACTTTTGGAGTACATAAGAGATCTCTCTTAGTATGTTCCATGATTTATAAACTACTTGGATTTATTTGTTGTTTTCAGGATTCAAACCACCCTCCAAAGATTTCTGACACAAGTGCACCTCATGCTGTTGTCCTGCATGATTTTCCTGCAGGTAAGTAAATGTGAATATTCTAGAAGCTTGTTTTACTCCAAGACTTTCAAATGGGATTTTTCTTACAAATTAGAGCTTGAAAATGGTGTGGAAGCTCATTCTGAATGGTCTTCAGGTAGTTGTTCAAATCAATGGATTTATCTGTAGACGGGCCAGTCTTTCAGTTAAAACTCACTGGTTTATGAAGTATAATTAAGACTTTTTGAAAACTCATTCTGGTTTTGTCTGTGGTATTTATATTAAGAAGGTTTTACTTAGAGAAAATCAGTGAGTGTGGCAAGTACTGTTAACTGAAATGATGTTGTCTTACAGAGCATGCTGATGACTTGGATCTTCATTCTGGGGACATCGTTTGTCTTTTGGAGAAAATTGATACTGAGTGGTACAGAGGAAAATGTGGGAATCGCACAGGGATATTTCCTGCCAACTTTGTTAAAGTAGTTGTATGTAGGATTTGTATACGTTACTACGTAGATACTATTGCATTTGGTTTCTGGCTCTATTTTACTAAGGCTCCTGTGTGTTTAACTCCGTTGTGTATTCAGATAATCTCTTATCCCACTGGCAGCACAGAAGACATTATCAACTTGTTTGTGTGGTATTAGAAGGATGCTTGATTTGGCACGATCAGCTTGTGTTATGGGGATTATTTTGCTGTTAATTTAAAGCCAAGTGAGAAAATTATTGTCCTTATCAGATAGTCTTTGTTAATGTGGTTAGTTTCTTGGGGTCTACAGCACAGATTGTTTTTGACAGCTACACGTAAGAATCAACACTTAGGAAGATGATTGCTTTTTGTGCCTTCCCCCAAGTTTCCAGCTTCTCTCATTTTCTTGTCCCTTGAACTAGAATCACCACTTTTATAGCCATGTAGTGAAATAGGTCAGGGCAGCAGTTTGGCCCAACAAAACATGTTTGTTTTTTTTCTTCCTAGAATATTGGTTTTTTTCCGACAGGATCAATTTGCCTAAGTGGCTTACTAAGTGGCTGCACAAATGGTTGTGCTGGCACAGTGCAAGGAGATTCTGTTGTTGCAAATGAGCAGCTTAAAGCAATCCTGTTACTGAATGGGACACTTGACAGTAAACGGAAGGCAAGAACAGGTGCCATTTTGGGAGCCTAAGAGCAATTAATTTAATGCCTCCTCTTTAAAAGAGGTACAATATGGTTCTCTATGTCAAATGCTGGGTCAAATCTATTGCAAGCCCGAGTCTGAGATTGAGGTCCATGTTGTGACAGTAAAAGGGGCACTGGGCTACCCATACTAGCCATATGGACATGGAGGAGTGCCAGACTGAGACCAGGATGCAGTGAAGGTGCATGGCTTGGCATTAAAGACAGTAAGTGTCTGTGTCAAGCTGGGACAGCTGGCAGAGATGAGCATGGCTGCCACATGGGCTAAACCAAGGATGTGATAAACATCAAGGAATGTAGGGTGTCTGTCTAGTTTGTAATGGTGTTATTAGAGAAAAATTTCAAGATGTGAGAAGTGCTGAAGAATGAAAACTAAACTCATAGTTAGTAGTAATGGAAACATGCTTGATTCACTTTCATGAGAAAGATTTGTTAGCTAAATTGATTTACTTCTTCTACATAAACCAGCAATTTAATTTAAAAGCTCTTGTTACTACTGATGGCTAACGGAGAAAAGGTTTTATGTTAAAGCAGTGGAATGAGTATTTGGGGTCAAAGTCAGCATTGATACAACAACAACTTCATAAAAGCTAGGGAAGATGCATTTCAAATTTCTATTTTAATTGCAAAAGGTGGTTACCATTTGAGGGCAAAAATCCTTTGTTCCAGAATTATTTTTTTTCTTTTAAAGAAAGAGTGCAGTACACAAGGCTAATTTGCTTGAGTGAATTCTGTTAATTCCTGTCAGATTTGATCTTGGTAGAAGGTCTCTGTACAATATGCTGCAGTATGGTTTACAATATTGAGCTGGGTAGTAGGTTAGATCTGGACACCTAACAATAATACATATTTACTACTTCCCATAGAACTTCCAGAGCACCGCAGATACCAGCTCCTCTAGCAAGAGTACTGCAAAGATTATTTGTGTTAAAAGGGATCGTAATTTCCTCTAGTCCTTCACATGACATGGCTAATGAAACATTCTTGTTGATTTTATTGGAACTGGCTGATACAATAGTGAGCTGTAAACAAAAGCTCCTTGCCAGGGTCTCTAGGCTTGTAGTCTTACACATCTCACAGATCATCCTTCGTGTCACACCAAAAATACAATTGACATCCTTATGATAAAGGACTGGAATGTTGTCTGTTTGATATATCCGTGTATTGATTTTCTAAGTTGTATTTCTCCAGTTCAAGCGAGATTTATGAGATGTATTTTTGTTTGGAGGGCATCTGGCTACCAAAGCACAGAAAGGATAAGTGTAAATAATAATTTGTCTATTGGGATATATTGTGCTAGTAAATAATAGAGAGCAATTACCAGCTGAAAGTTGGGAACTACATGCAGCAACATGTAGTAGCATGCAATCACATATTCTGTCAATCAGTCATGCCACAAGTAGAAACAATAAACCAGCTTCATAAAAGAAAACATTAAATATTGCTCCTTGTTTGCATAAAATTAAAAAATGAGAAATCAGGCATAAAGCCCCTGAAACTTATATTAAGGTGGTCATATATCCGAGCATGCCAGTGACCATAGAGCATCACAAATCTGAAAAACAGATTATTTTAACCAGTTTCAAGTTTATTGTGGTTATGTTGCCATTAGCTTGAAATGGAAGATTTAACTCACTTTGTTGTCTTACTAGATTGATGTTCCAGAAGAAGCCAATAGGAAAAAAATACCCTCTTCATCACGATGTATTAAGTGAGTCAGATAAATCTTATTTTCTTTCTCATATTAACTTAGAAGGAAGTAAAAAAAAATATTAACTTTGAAGCAGGTGCTATCAGCACTGAGGTTAATATGGTCAACAACTTATTCACCAAAATATACTGTAAGAAATGTATGTTTAAAAAAAAAAAAAAAAGAATGTTTATGGTGCTTTAATAAGACTCATATTTAGGTGAAAAAAGCCTAAAGCCTCACTTTCATGAAAATTGGTTACAGAAACCATGAAGCAATCTGGTTAACTTCAGCAGCATTGTACGCTCCTCACTTTGCTCCTGGTCTTACTACTTTCTTCCACTATCCTCATAAGATGGAACATGGCAGGGCTCCTACTCATTTGAAAGAATAAGATAAAATGGAGCAGAATCTAGGAGCACTTTAAGAGAGAATATCAGAGCGAATTACAGCATCTGTCTCTCTATTTATCTGTCTGTCTGTCTATCCTTAAAGTGTATAGCTGTATGAGTGAATCTTAAGTTCCCCAGATCACATTATCAAATGTATTTCCATCACTTTCATTTCTGATTTTCCAGCAACTGGTACTGATATTTGTAGGCAAGAAACAATTTGTCATGCTATTTTTTTGTCAATGATGATTTACTGGATTTCATAATCATTCACTCCAGTGATTAAAGCAAATTCAGGCAGAGGCAGGAGCAACTAGTATCAGGGTTTGTTCTAGTATTCAGTTTGTTTTTTTGATGAATCTTGGTTTATCATAAACAAAACTTTTATTTTTAAAAGCTGCTTCTGCAACTAAGAAAGAAACAGAAAGTGCTGGCTCTGTCCCGAAAGACACATCTTTCAAAGATAGGAGTGACAGACAGGGGTGGGAATCAAGTTTCTTACATTAGTTGCATGCCATGATGCTATAGAAAGAATTAAAGCCTGTTACTGCTTTTACCCAGCATGGTATTTCCGTTACATCAAATGTTTTCTTAGAGTAATTTCTTAAATATGATTTATTAGTTTGTTAAATTCTTACATCTATTGAAGTCACGGGGAAAAATAATTAGTTTCTTCCGTATTGCACCAAAGTATGTAAAATTTATCAGATACGTTGATGTTCCTTTCTTTGATAGGTAAGTTATTTCCCCCACATATATCCTATAGGAATAGATTTTACAGAATAAGGTATGTCAGAGAAGATAAAAACTATCTTCTTCCTATGAAACCTCTGTGTATTTGGGACAAATATACAACACCCACCCCCTACCCATGTTTGATTGCATCTAAATGGGATGCTAGCTCAAAAAACAATCAAACTCTTGACAAAAGCGTACCAGAACGCTTACTTGAATATAGGCAAAGATATTAAATGGGACAGATGGCCCAAAAACAAGGTTTTTTGATGTTGTTTGGAAGAGAAACGTAGTCTTTTGCAAAATTCTCTTAACAGCCAGGAATTGGGCTGCAGAACTTGCATCTGGCACCTCCAGACTCCAGACTCATCCTCCTCAGAAAGCACAGATGAGAACCAGGGCTAGACCCCAATTTCCCACCTATTCTATATTCAGTGCATTCTTTTATAATTTTAATTAAGCTATCAATTGATATGTTGCACAGTGTTGCCTTAATATTAAGTTGGCAGTAATAATAAAGAAGTCAAGTAATTTCCTCTTTTGTTTGTGCAGAGGTCCAAGATGTGTAGCACGATTCGAATACATTGGAGATCAGAAAGATGAGCTCAGTTTTTCAGAAGGTGAAACTATTATCCTGAAAGAATATGTGAATGAAGAGTGGGCCAAAGGAGAGCTCAGAGGCACGTCTGGAATTTTCCCTTTGAACTTTGTGGAAGTAATTGAAGATCTGCCTGGAACAGGTATGAATATGTTTGCAAAAATCTTCAAGAACATGGTTTTGTACTTCAGGCATATAGGCAGCATATAGGAGAAAATTCCAAAAGAACAATGAAGGAAGGAGGTAGATAGAAAACAGATTAAAAAAAATCAAAACTCTCAATCATTAGTAACATTTTGAATAGTCACTGCTGCTATTCTAAGTTGTGCTTTACTTACGTAGGTACAGAAGCAGCACTGAAGAACAAGGTGGAGGTTTCTTCTTCCCTTCCTCAGGTAATAAAATGTTATAGGTGAGGACCAGAATTTACATTGCAGTTTCTTAGACTTTCAGAGACTCTCTATTGTAATGTCAGATTAGCTGAATGTAACACAACTCCCACAGCACACAATGCTACATGGTCACATCCTGAATTCTGACATCTGACCTAAACTGATTGAAATCATAGCTTTAAAAATTAACATAAGTAAAGGTTTATCCTTTGTGCTTGAGGAAATTCTTGTTAGCTCTATTTTAAGTACTGCTGCAGCGATCTAATTTTGAATTTATTAATCCTTTTCCCTGCCACCAGTGATAAAAAGGAATGTGCCTGAGCCTAGATGAAATTCTGTGGTGGTAATTGCTGAAATGCCACTCTAGTCTACATCTGCAGCAGCACCATTGTATGGGAGAAAGTCGGGACACCCGTGTTCTGTACAGCTGCTTTCTGCACTATCCATCAGCTCTGAGGCTCCATTCATGCTCCTAAAATTAAAACATTTCCTCTCTTCACTTGAATAGAACAACAGATGCTCAGTACAGTGGTGCGAAGCGCTTCATGATTTTACAGCAGAAACCAAAGATGATTTGTCCTTTAAAAAGGGAGACTGCATCCAAATACTGGAACGAGTAGATTTGGAGTGGTATAGAGGAAGACTGAATGGAAAGGAAGGGATTTTCCCAGCAGTTTTTGTTCAGACCTGCTCAGGTACAGTGCTCCTACTAAACGGCAATTCATTATTCCCTGGGTTGTGACAGTCATGACAGAGTTCTGGGAAAACCCAGCTATTCCATGGCATTAACAAGCCACGCACCATCACAGTCTTTAATATTCTAACGCTAAGCTAAGTTCTGAACCACCCTCTCTAACAGTGGCAATATAATGTTCTAGTAAGTAATCTGGGAGGTGACACAGACTCTGGGATGTTTTCAAGTGTGGATTGGGCACAGGTAAAACAGGACCATTGAGCTGCCTTTAGGAATAAATTGGGGGTACCGATGCTGCTTCATCTTCAAGCACAAAGAGGAAGACACAGCTCTTATTAGATACCACCACTGGAAAGTTCAAGTAAGTCAAATTTAGTCCTCTTGGAAGCAGAACTGTGAGACTCTATTAGTACTGTAAAATGAACTGGTGTCAGTAGAGTTTTTTATTGCACTAGAACAGTGAATTCATTACAGCATTAGCAATGACATTTGGACACCCTGTAGCACACTTATGGGGGAAAATATGACAATGAGAGGAAGCTTCTCCAGAAACAGATTTATTTCATGCCAATCCAAGTAACTTCTCTGGTCCCTGTTCTGCAGCAAGGGTAGAGCTGTCACAGTCTGAAGGAGGGAAGAAAGGAAAAGCCAGAGCTCTTTATGATTTTCATGGAGAAAATGAAGATGAGCTTTCTTTCAAAGTAAGTACTTTTCTTAGACCAATTTCCAAGAGGTCTTACGCTTCTAAAGAGCACTGAAAAATAAGATTCATCCACTGTGAAAATAGGCTTCAGACAAAAAGAATGAAGCACATAGAATATGCATAGATATTAATACGTTTGATAAATGGTCTCTCTAAGAAACATTTTTGCCCTGACCACTCCTGTTTCATATTGGCAAAATCTTCATTACAGACACTCAAAAGAGGTCAGGAATTGCAGAATTCCTCTGACTACTCTGATCTAGTAAACACGACAAGACAAACAAACCTAATTTTGCAGTACATTCAGTTCCTGATCACTTGATATGGTCAGTGGAGCCTCTTTTGTTGTCCAAGAGGACAGGAATGAGAATGAGGTTAATAGTGAGAGTGCCAGCGCGACAGCAGCCAGGCCTTTAAGGGACACCCAGTACAGCAAAATCTTAAATTGGCAACACAATATGTAGTTGCTGTGGAAACAAGGGGAAAAATTAAATACATGGTGGATGCCCAGATCGTATTAAGCATGAACAAAAAACAGAGTGCCCTTGAGATTCAAAGTCATGATTTAGGTAGCTGTGTTCTCAAAAGAAAATTTCTGAGAAACAGTAAATTTTCACAGGCAGGCCCAAAAATGTGTTTTATAAGCTGAAACACACAGTATTTTCTAAAACTAGCAAAATAGTTTCAGCATTAGCAGTTTACAATGCTGGCAGGATAGATGATTCTTTAAAGCAGAAAAGGGGAACAGTGGTACTGGAAGAAAGACCAGGGCCATAGCAGTACTTCAGATGAAGGATGTGGTATGGGACAGTGAAAACTGGAACAAGGACCAAACCCAGGAGCTGCAGTTTAAATTACCACACTGAGCTCTTAGATTATTGCCTTTCCTTTTTGGGAAAGGAAGAGAAGAGGAAAGTTTCCAAGTGTTAGAAAATAATGGGAACTAAAATACTTAGGAACAGTACCTTTCCAGTGTTTTAAGAAGAAAAGCCCTCATAACAGATATAACACACACACAAATAACAAGTAAAGCAGGGGGGGGTCTGTGAGCCAGCTTTTACTGTACGTGCCTACCTGGAGAGCTTAAGCAACTCAAAAATTATCCAGCAGTGCTCTTTTGTCCTTCCAAAGGTTTTTCAGCATAGACAAGTATTTATCCTAAGAGAAGCTTCATCTGGTTTTGGCAAAACAATCTCCAAGAGATGTAACCAACCGAAGAGACTGGGCACATTCTAATTCTCTTCTATTTGATTGATATTAATTGCTTCTAAATAAGATCAGCTATGCATGCATTAACATTGCACAGTAAGCTGTACTGACTCGCATTACTCCTTCTCTTACAGGCAGGTGATACGATAACAGAGCTGGAATCTGTAGACGAGGACTGGATGAGTGGAGAGATACAAGGAAGGTCTGGGATATTTCCCAAGAACTTTGTTCAGATTTTAAAAACACCATGAAGTGTTGCCTCTCTTTGTACTCCCTGCATGTGGGAGAGAATGTTTTCTACCCTAAAGGCACAGCAAAGGCATCAATGTGTGTTGACTATCAATGTTTTGCACTACTTTTTCTAGACAGTCATAACAGTGTCTTTAAGTCAAATAAGAACATTTTAGTCCTTTGTGACAGTGTATGTAGTCATGTTTCATGAATGCTCTGAGAGCAAATCAAGCAGGGTTTTTAGTGGTTTCCAACTAGGGATATATCGTGGTGCAACACCATCTTAACTTATATAGCATTCTAGTATGTTTACTATCTGGTATTACATTTATCATGCACAAAGTCTGCATAAACTGCTTTGGGCTTCTTTAAAAACTTTTTTAAATCCAAATTTAAAAAATTGTTTTAATATATAATTGCAACACTCAGTATGTAGGTGGAATTTGGTATTCAGGTTTCATTACTGCTTGAGTTTCACATTAGCAGTAGAATCCACTGGTTTTATGACATAGAGGATAAGAAAAATAACTGGTATTTCTTAGTAGAAAGGTATCAAATCTAATACTGGTAAGAGGGAAAAATCAGAAATAAATCCATGTAGTCTTCTTCTATTGTTAACCCAACCTGCTCATACAGCAAGACCACAGAAGTAAGATTTTTAAGTATTTTGCCTTTTAACAAGTACTGTTTAAATTGGTATGAATCACCATAGACCTTCATCCCTTTCCCCAAAATGCTTTCCAGGTACAGGTTTAGATTTTTCTACTGCCCACTGTTCTTCAAGAACCATCATAGCCTTCTTTCCCAGCTGAGGATAGTTGTAACACAGTGTTTACTGAGCGTTTTCAGATCCCATCCATGGAGTAGCTGCACTATTCCAACTATTTGCCTCTCCACTCCTGTCATGAAAGTGGAAAGCCAGTCTTCACTCAGTCTGCATTTCATTTGTCACTCAAGCACTGGAACATACTTCAGTAACACTATTCCCAATTTTAACATGAAGGATTTTTATACAGCCTTGGTTTTAGCTTTCAGCAGACGTGGGATTAGTTTCCAGCTTGTTACCACATACCAACTATACTGAGCATCATCATAAATGGTCTGTCGAGGCCTTAAGGAAAACATGCCTGGCAGAAGGTTACTCCAAACAACTCTAACTAAGGCAGTTAGTAAAAAGCAGTAGCGTGGCTTGACTGACAAACAGACATGACTGAGGTAGCTTCACATTATAGGAACTTCTGGTAGTAAATTCATCGTCATAACACTTGGCTTCTGACGAAATAGTTAAATGGCATCCTGATTAACTGCTAACTCCATCAGACTGGAATAGAAAACATTATGTTGCAGTTGGCTCTTTCATTGCTGACAGTATTCAGTCATTTCTGCACTATATAACAAAGAGAAACCAGTGAGCTGTTTGCATGAATCATTACTCCAGAGAGCTGCAGGTCACTAGGTCTCAAGTTACCTTCAGCAAGACTTTTCTTCATGGGTCTGGCAGTTCAGGTTGCAGAAAGGCCTACAGTTGAGTGGTGGATAGAGACTAAAACTAGAATCATGATTGACCTTGAGATAGTTTTGACTTGCTCTGCCTGCAGTGTTGTCGGTATGAGCTCTAAGCATGACAGCAGCAAGTCCCTGCTGCCACAAGAGATCAGGGTGCATTGAAATTGATGCCTAAGCAGGCTGGTGAGGGTGCCTTCCCCTCCCCACGCCCTGCACTCTGGTTACCACCACAGCAGGCAGAAACAGGCTTATAGTAGCCAAAAATGAAGAACTCCCCCAGAGCAGAGAATGGGCATCCAGTCGCAGGAGCAGACTAGAGAGCTCACCTGAAGCAAGCCTGAGGAACACGCAGTGCAGACAGGAGGTCCTCGGCACTATTTCACTCAGCAGAGTTTCACAAGGCCACAGAACTTGCACAGACACAGGCATTAGCCCCCTGATTTTTTTTGTTGCTGTGTATTTAAACTTCAGGAATACCATTCCCACAACTGGGAGATGAAAAGTTTTGATGAGCCAAGAACTGGACTTCGACTTCTATTAAGGGAATTAACATTATAAAACTATTCCAAGTTATGTGCCATTCTAGAAGGATGGCAACACGATTTGTACAGTTATCACTGTTTTAGCATCCCCAGCAAGACTATCTGGAACTCCCATGGAATCAAACTTAAATGTAAACTACTGCCCAAGCTTTCCTGCCAGATTCTAAAGCTTCTTGTTGTGTATTCCACTAAAACACCGTCTCCTAGAGAAATGCAAGGAATACCCACATCCTTCAAAGACATACTGTAGCAGTGTGGCAGTAGATGAGACTTAAGTGTATGATGTTTACTTATTGGTAGTCTGGCAGTTTTTTTAAAATTTTGATACAAGTCACAGAAGTAGAACTGATTTTTTTATATTTTTTTTTCAATTTCCTCTTCCCCATTTTTATAACTGTGTACTGACCAGTTGTTTTTGTAGCTTCCACTGAATGTTTAAAGGCAGTGCCTATCCGTAGACAAGACCACTCTGCTGTATGTTAATCACTCCTCCCTGTGCAGGAAGAGCAGCAAGGCCTTCTATTCACAGCACCGAGTGCCATCTACGGGCTGCTCGCATTGCTGCAGGCAGCTGGAACAGCGCCCTTAAGAACCCTGAAACAACTGAGATGCTTGGCTTTTACAGAAGTGCATTTTCTTAAGACGATGCCTAATACCACCATGAGACTGCATACAGACCTTAAAAAAATTCCTAAGGTGTACAAAAATCCAAGAACAAAATGGAGCACAAATCTTAGCTGCAACATATAGTGAATTTGAGCTGTAACCTTGAAATTCAGCTAGACCCCCATGCATTAGCATAATAGTAAAGGCCTCATTTGTTGAAACAGTTTGACCCACCCTCTGGAAATATCTTCAGGAAGACATCTTTGTTCTATGTACAAATAACAGTGTCCTAAATATACCTTTGTTAAGTCTAGTAAGTTTGTTATGGTACCTCTGTAAATTAAGAATGTATTTAACCAATAAAATTTTTATAATTAAGTCATGGTGGCATTTTAATCATCTTATGCTGTGGAGAGCTGAGCTTTCCACTTGAGTTTTATGGATCTCATTCTGCTTACATATTTAACCCATCTGCAAAGAAACACCTAACCCCCAAATAATACAAATAATAATCAAATAGAGAAATAATATTGCATCTGTTTACAAGTAGTCCAAAGCCCTCAGAGAATCTGGAACTCTTGCTACCTGCAGCAACCAGCTGTCACCACAGGGTGTCACGTGTGGTGCGATTCCCACTGCCAAAATTACTTGTGACAAAGATATGGGCTGATCCTGGGCTGATGAGCCGTTCTGCACATAACTTAGGTGTGCTCTGCTGACTGCTTTCACATACCGTGATTTTTCAGCTGGTGTTTGTGCAGAGAATACAGAGGATGCACAAAATTTTCCTTCCTGCTTGCTCTTCCCCCCATCTGAAATCCCATTACAAAGCATACATACATATATACCCAGAGCCCCTACACAGCAACATTGGCAGTCCACTGTTCAAAAAAACAGACTGAGAAAAGTCAAGTTCTTGTTCTTTCTCCAAATCCTCTCTGGACTAGACTTTTTGCAACAACTCCTCAGACACACCACTGAAAGAAAAATTAAAGAGTATAGAAGACATACAAGTTTTCAGAGAAATGAGCTCAGGAACACCACCTCAGGATTTCTAACTCTTCCAGTCTATGGAGTGTACGGGCCAGCTGCAGCCCCTTATGTCTGATGGAACCACTGCTAAGCAGAGAAAACAGCCAACACGTGGCTGCTGGTGGAAAGCTCTGACAGACCTTGCACAAATGCAGGGCTTGAATAGATACACACACTCACACGTGTATGTGTGTGCACAGCTGCACCGAAACTTGATGTTACAGTTCAAGGCTTTCCAAACTCCCACCACACTTGCACTACATCACAGTTTGTTGCTCTAACTGGTGAAAAGTTCTCACTGTTGTTAGAGAAGGGGCATTTATTGCAACTTACAGCTTCAAAACTATGACTGGGGGGGGCTCCTGGAGGCAGATGACACCCATCCCGCCCCAGCAGTACTGATGGAAAGAGCAAAGCACCATTCCTCTCTACTCTTTCAAGATCATGAGTGTTGGGCACTAGCTACACCTCCACTTCACAAACTGGAAAAAGCAGAACACATAATAAATTTTAACTTGGAATCACAACATGAAATCACAGTAGCTGCAGTCTTCTGAAGTCTGAAAATACTATTTTCATTTTGCATATGATTTGGTCCAAACCAGAATTACCAACTAGGAAAAGGTGAAAATCCCTGATGTGGAACAGCACAGCTCTCATGGAGAGCAATGCCCCTCTCCTTTCCTTTTAATAACTTTGCTGGAACAGTAACATTCCACTATTTTCCCCCATTTCTTGTCCTAAGCTGTATGACAGCCGACTGCAAGAGCCACTGTTTTTAGTGACCTCCCCATTTTGTTCTCAAGCTTTGAATCAGAAACTTACCAACAAATTCACAGGACCAGGTTTAGTTTTGTTGTCCTATTCTAAACAAAATATAGTACAAAAAATGTTGGTTTAGCCAGAAGAAATGCTCTTCCATTTTCAATCCTGAACAAGAAAAAATGTTGTCAGATAATAAACAGTCTTAAAACGACTCAGCAAATCACTTAAGGATGCTTTGTTTTCAGAACACAGACCATTGCCTTTTGATGGTACAATTTTTACCTCCTGCAGTTTCAGTGTTTTTCAACTGTGATTAGTTCCCCCTCAGTTCTGACAAAGGGTATAAACCAACAAGCAACTCTACTGCTCTTGAGCATGCTCTGTATTTCTGCACTGATCAAAACAAAACACGGCTTCCATAATCATAATTACAACTTTAAGATATTTAAACACCATTTGACTAAGGGAGACCACATCTATCCCATGAGAGGTTATATTCAATTATCACCAGGAAGCTTAAACACATACATGTAATTCTCAAGTAAGTAGTCTGGATAAATCCCCAAGACTTGCCTATAATAAAAAATTCTGAAAGTTTTCTCTGGGCAGCCTCCTGTTTCCCCTGTACAATGCTCCTCTTTGAGGCTCCTCTCACTAATGCCACCTCTGCAAACATACACAGGATTTCTTTTGTGAGGCCCGGAATTACTGGAAAAGCCAACATACAGAATCCACAAAAAGGACAACCCCCTTTCCACCCATCTTGCAACATCAATCATGAAAAACATCTCCAATGCAAGTATTTCTTTTTTTTCTTTTAAACCAAGGCAATGGGTTTACCTTATTGAAAACCCATCCACACATCCAGCACCAATATTGTCCAGTAGCAATACAGGCAACCAAACAAAACATTACTTCTGTATGTTAAAGGTTTTATTTTCCACCGATTTTTATTTTCAGACAGACTCTTGCACGGGTGGCTCATATCCATCGGCTCGCTCTACTTTAGTGCCTGCCTCATCTCCAGAAGGCTTTCCAGCACCACCACCTTCACCATGCAGCTCCATCAGCTTGCCCACTAAAAAGAAGCAGCAATATAAATAGTGAGAGATGCACCTGTTTAAACACTTTTCAGTTACTCAACTGCTCATCATATACAAACCACCACAACATTTAATACAGGTACAACCAAGTCCATTCCAGAAAGCTCATGCAAGGAGATGCTGCTGCAGTAACTGACAGGCAGACAGAAACAAGCAGTGAAGTAAGTGCAACATAATGAAATTGCAAATTAAATTTTTTCTAACGAGATCTGGACGTAAGAACCTACTACTGCATTACACGGGAATGTCAGGAAATGGGAAAATAGAATCATTCCATGTCATCTGGGACCGAAACATTTTGTCATCATTCATTCCCAAAGCAAAGCCTTTAAACATCCAGCAGCAGTTTCAGGTGAGAATTCAGAAAGCTCTGAATTCAACACTCACTGCTTGGCTTTCAGCCCTAGAAGCCACACAGTCAAACAAGAACACACCATTTCAATACTACAGCTACTTAAGTTGATGATGCTGCTGTAAATAACATCTTTATCCAAAAGCAAATGCATTTGAAATAACTGCTTCCCACATCCTCCTCCAGGAACACTCACTGTCTGCAGTAACTGACTTACATTCAAACTTGGGCTTCTTCAGCATCTTAACCTTGCGGACGTAGACATCGTGCAGGGGGTAAATGGACTGACATGCCTTCTCGATGTCCTTGCCAATGCTGTCTGGGATCCTGAGAAATCAGAGAGCACACGTTAAAAACTCTGCCTGCTTCTTCATCAGCAACACAAGCTTGCAAAAGAGTTCACATCACTAATGGAACCCTCACTCTGACATTTTTCTTCAAGTATGTTTAGATTCTAAGACATTTCCCTTGCAATATTAGAAGGAACACAGGGCAAGTGTACCCATTTTGAGAGCAAATCTGCAATCAAACTTTTGGAACTGAATATCACACTTTCTTCTAGCGAAGAACCAAGACCATTCACAGCCCCAGAGGGTCAGAATTACAACTTTAGTCTGTAGAAGCCTGAAGCACAAATCCTCTGGAGAGCCCAATTTCACATTTATGCAAACGTGACAGCGGGTGCAAATCCAACAGGATGCAGAGACTAAGAGAAACCACCTGCAGCCACCACTGGCATTCCAACACAAGGGGCTCCCTGCCTGGTCTCTGCCAAGATGGTATATGAAGCACCATCCTTCTGCAAGTTCTCAGCAACAACTGACCAACAATCAACCATTTAAACAACTATTTAAATGGGAGAAAAAGAGAACACAGCTTACAGCTTATTGACAACTTCCTTCAGGTCATTGGTCTGCACTTCACGGGTCATGATTTCCATCATCTTCTTGCGGATCTGCCGGACCTGCTGATGCTGGGCATAGGAGGTCTTGCGGATTTGGTTATTGCGCTTCTTTGTGAACCCCACGCAGAAGAGGCGCAGCAGGTAACCATCCGTAGTCTTCACATCGACGTGGGCTTCGATCATGGTCTGGAAAACGAATGGACAATTATCCCGCACCTGACAGACAGGTTTCCCAACCCCAGGAACCCGACATCACTAACACCTGCTGCTGCCACCTCAAACACAGCTTTACAGCACTCCAGGGGTTCCCTCCCTTCATAAAGGCACTGGCAGCAACACAGACCTCGTTATTTACACACCTGCCATTTTTTGACCATGGAGCACATTTTGTCCCGGGTGAGGTCCATTCCATGGAAGTTGGTCAGACAATTTTTGCCCTGAACATCCTCAGTTATCAGTTTAAATTTACGGAAGGCAACCTCATCGTTCTGCAGGTCAGCCAGACTCACTTCAAACACTCGGCCCTTCAGTCCATCAGAGGCAATTTCTGCGTGAAGAAACAAAACAAAACACCTTTTATTAACATTAGAAGCGCACTGTTCTAATCAGACACTGAGTTCCCATTGGATGCTTTCTAATGGCAGTGATTACGGAATCACTAATGTTGGAAAAGCCTCCAAGATGGAGCCCAGCCACTGGGGATGCAATGCCAGGGCCTTGCAGTTCATTTGTCTCTTGAGCCACATCAAGTCAACTCACAGAGCCAAATACTGTGTTTGGGTCGCTCTGGGAGAAATCTTTTCAAGGTAACTGAATGAGATATGGGACATGAACACCAGCGTGCTGCAGATTCCACCATGTGTAATAGTTCAGATTGTTTTAACTGGAAAGGTATTTAAAAATTATGAACAGTAATGAAAAAATTAAAACATAAAATGCCACCTGTGCTCAGCAGAGATGAAGCAGCAACCAACACCCCAGTACAGTCATTTCACAGCTTCCCCTCTAACGATTTCCATACTGGCCGATTCACAGAGTGACCCTTATTTTACTTGTTTCACATGTTACACTTCAAGATAATGACCATCTTCTGTAACTTTAAGTACAACCAGAACAGTATAACATAACTATTTAGTCATTCTGCACAGCTAGGCTTACAAAAATACTGTTACCCCTATCCAGATCCCCCTGCATTCCTAACACAGGTTTCCTTTTCCTAAAGTGTGCCAGATCACACAAAAACAACTTTACCATTCAGTGATACATCTACACATGCTTACATTAAGTCAGCAATTCCAGCTCTTAACAAAAACACCTTTACCCAAAAGCAAATTTCTTTACCCAAAGCAAATTTCTTTACCCAAAAGCAAGTTTTAATCTCCTGACATGCTGGTCGTTATGATCCTGTCATGACCAAGGTCTCTTGTGGCCTCGTCCCACATCTCGCCCTGTGACAGTCAGAATGACTCCTTGATTCTTCTCTCCAACCACAGCAGCTCATTAGAAACTTCAGGCCTGTCCTTCCATGGTTTGGCATTTTGTATAAACAAGGACTCCAGCACAGAACTTCCCTGCAACTAAGCTCATTTATTACAGCAACTCGGCCAACTCAAGAAAACTCACACGTATCACCCAACTGAGTCAGAGGTGCCCATTTTTCATTTTTAACTTCCACGTTCATATTACTACGAGCAAACCCCATTTGCCAGCAGTTCTCTAACCGAGCCCCGTTTGGAACCCGCACACGGAGCAAACATACCCCCTCTACTGCACAAACCCCGATTACTCACTAGTTCCTTGGGTCCTGGTGACAAGTGTCTTCCCGATGTTTCGGATATTAAACATCGCCGGTGCTTTGACATCGTACCAGTCCTTCTTGGAGAAGGGATCGACCCTTCAATCAAAGGAAGGAAAATCATTTTTTAACAGCCTTCCTCCGGCCCGACCGCAGTAAAACCTTCCCCGGGGGGCAGGCCCGCCCGCCGCCATGACACCGGCGGCGCCCCGGCCGGGCCTCCAACGCCATCCGGCCCCATCGCCGCCATCCGGCCCGCACCGCCGCCCTCCCGCCGCCCTGCTGCCCGCCCTGCCCTGCCCTGCCCCGCCGGCCCTCACACTTTCTTCTTGGCGCCCTTCTTGCCGCCCTTGGTCAGCCGCTTGTTCTTGCCCACCGCCATCCTGCCGCCCCCGGAAAGGCCGCCCCGCGCGCGCTCACCGCGCCTTATACGGGGCCGCCGCTCTCGCGAGACGCGAGAGGACACGCCCCCACACACCGAGGGCCGTACCACAGCGGGACCGAACCAACGGCGCGGGGGGCAGGGGGGGCGGCCCGGCCTGGCAGCGCCCCCGCCTGGAACAGCCGCGCCCGGCGCCCTCAGAGCGGCCGAGCCGGGAGGGTCCATTCCGGGAGAGTCCATTCCGGGAGAGTCCAATCCGGGAGACTCCATTCCGGGAGAGTCCATTCCGAGAGAGTCCATTCCGGAAGAATCCGGGCCGGGAGAGTCCATTCCGGGAGAGTCCGGGCCAGGAGAGTCCAATCCGGGCGAGTCCGGGCAGTGAGAGTCCATTCCGGGAGAGTCCGGTCCGGGAGAGTCCGGTCAGCGCGGAGCGTCCACTCCAGGAGCGCTCATTCCAGGACCGTCCACTCCACGAGTGTCCGTTCCAGGAGCATCCATTCCCGGAGCGCCCGGTTCGTGCGGAGCGTCGGTTCCCGGTGCGCCCGGGGATGCTCGGGAGGGAAGCGCGGCGGGGATGGGGCTGGCCGCGCCGGGTCTGCCCGGGGGAGACAGGCGGGTGCCGTGGGGGAAAGGTTACATCGCTTACACAGCGGAGTTTAGAGGAGCCGCCTGTCTAACGCGTGTTCTCCGCCTGCCCAATGCACAGCTGTTGCGTTTCCTTCCCGATGTCTGAGTTGTCTGTCCCCAGGCTGAATCTTCTCGCCTTCTGTAAACGTAGCTGATGTCGGTGGATAACTTCTACTATAGAAGTTGCTTAAAAAAAGAGAAGAACTTTGTGTTTTAAGCATTGTGTGGGGTTACATCATACAAACGAATATGCAGTAGGTAGGCGGAGAATATGTATTAGATAAACTACTGTATGGGAGATACAACTTTTTACCCCAGCGTGCTTGATTAGTGGAAACCTTCACATTCTGCGCAGGATAAGCAGTGTCTCCTTTCTAAACTAGGCTCTGTGTTCAGAGAGCTCTCAAAGTCGGCAACATTCCCACGCCATGAGGTTGCCGAGGGGACAACCAGAAGCTGCTGATCTGGGTTGCCCCAAGTGCCCCAGCTGACGGCTCCTCCAGCTGCCGTACAGGGCAGCAGGAGGCTCCGATCAGCCCCCCCGGGTGGTGGGTAGGGATGGGAGAGGGAGATGCAGTGCCCAGGGCAGCACCAGGCAGTGGGGACTCCCCAGGACACGCAGGGACCACAGTCTGTGGGTCATCAATGGACCTCACAGCACCCTCTGGCAAGGACGTGCCTGCGGGTCTGCCAGGTACCTGCACCATGCCAGCCAGACAGCCCACTGCCAGACATCCGGGCTTGTTCCTCCTCCCGTGGACACCTTCTCCTTTCCACCCACACCAGGGCAGTGGAAAGCAGAGTGCGTTCAGGGGGTTGTGATGAGAGTCCCCACACTCCTTCCATGCCCAGCAGGAGCGGGGTATTGCCAAGTCTCTGAGAGTCAGCAGAAGGGGCTGCGAGGTTTTGGTCATGTGCCTGAGATGTTCCCGCTGCAGACCTGTCTGTGCACCTTTGAGGATTTCTTGAGACGCTGTAGAAATGCCACCACAGCCCAGGGCAAGACCCTCTGCACCTTCACTGTGGCGAGTGTTGGAACTGGTACAGCTCCACCTTTGGGAAGGTGGTGCCCAGGACCAAGCATACCCCAGGCTGAAGGATCTAGTGGTACAGACAGGGGGACAGCTCTGTGCTGTCCTAGGGGACAAGTAGGTCAGGTGACACAGTGATACACACTCAAAAAGTGCATCTCTCAGCTGCTTATGGCTCTGGGGCTGAGGCCTACTCCTTATCTTCCTTGAATCACTGGTGGGATCAGACTTGGTTGCTCATGTGGAAGAAGGGCAGCCGAGGGCTCCTGTGCACTTTCTTCCACATCCTCTGCCACATGCCATCACAGTCTCTATCATGTCTTTGAATAGACGGATAGAGACCACTTGCACCCCATGGTGACAGCGTCTCCTGGGCACTGCATAGCTCTCCCTCGGGAGAGGACATGCTTTCCTTGGGGTTCCGTCAGCATAGTCAAGGGAAAGGGATGGATCTTTGATGGGCTTGGGATGGCTCCTGATTCTTTGCTTGTCTCTGCCTCAGTGGAGTAGCTGGGAGTATGTGAGGTAGCAGCGAGGCAAAATGCATCCTGGCACTTCTCAGAAGCATGAACTTGTCTGCAAGAGGACACAGGGTAAAGAGACACACAGCTCCTGAATCACTGCAGGACAGTCATGGACATGCCACATCTTCCAAGGGGAGCAGGAGGATCTGTCAGCTGCCCTCAAGGTGATGCTGACATCCTGTCCCCAGTGGAGAACTAGGTATCTTGCAGTGCCACCCAAGTGGACCCAGGTGTCCTGCCTCTCATGGGCCAGGTGGCCAAGGCCAGGATGCATGATCCAAGGCAACATAGGCAGGGGACACCCAAGGGGATGTGCACAGCCAGTCACGTGGTTCATTAATGACTACCTAATGACCTTGGGCGGGCCAAGAGGGCCACTGGGGCCTCCCAGACACCTGTCTCCTCCCAGACATCCACTGGACCTTGCTCTTTACCCTGCCCCTCCTCCTGGATCCTTGCCCATTGGGCCCAGCTGGAGCCAGTATAAAAGACAGGCGGAGGAGTGGGAGGGATCCCGGAGACCTCCAGGCCGTAAGGGAAACTGAGACACACACACAGGTGCGGGTGAGGGGCGTGTAGGGGACCAGAATGGCTGTGGGAAGGGGCTGGGAGGAACCCAAGCATCCAGTGGGGGAGGGAGACTCTGTATTGCATCCAGGCATCGGAGCAGGGAGTGGATCCATAGGGGACACAGGGGTGTGAGGGGCAGGTAGGGAGTGTTCTGTAGGGGACTGAGGCTTTTGGGGAGTGCAGAACTGTAGGGGACTCAGGTGTCCCTGGGGTGGTCTGTAGGGGACCCATGCATCCAGGTGAGATATACCGTTGGCCCATTTGTCCAGGGGTGGGTACCCATGCATTTAGAGGGGATTGGCAGAGGACCCAGGTGTTTTGGAGGGGGAATTTGTAGAGAAATCGGGGTGGGTTTTCAGTTGAGCGCCCAGAAGTCCAGACGGCCCTAACCCTGTTTTCCACAGGTGTCCATGGCAGGCTGGGTCCTATGCATGACCCTGGTGCTGGCAGCACTGGTGGGGGCAGCGGGGGAGAGCCGCTACGAGAAGTTCCTGCGGCAGCACGTGGACTACCCGCAGACGTCCACGCTGGCAGCGCACCGCTACTGCGAGACCATGCTGGCACGGCGGCGCGTGACGGCCCCGGGGAGGCCCTGCAAGCCCTCCAACACCTTCGTGCACGCGCCGGCCCAGGACCTGGTGGCTGCCTGCTCCCAGGCGCCTGACGCCGATGGGTTCCAGAGCACCCCGAGGGCCATGGCCCTCACAGCCTGCCGCCTGCGGGGAGGGAACACGCGGCCGCCCTGCGCCTACCGCGCCCGGCAGGTCCAGCACCACGTGCGCGTCGCCTGCCGCGATGGGCTGCCCGTGCACCTCGCCGGCACCTACGCGCCCCCGCAGTGAGGCTTGACGCGGCGGGGATGCAGAGGGGGATGCAGATCCTCCCTCCTGCTGGGGGCTCTGTTAATGCCTGCAATAAAGGAGGTGTCACAGGCCTGGGCTCCAGCATCAGCTTCTGGGGGGCCCCTGCGATCTTACCCCTCTCCGGGTGTCCCTAAGCCCCTCGGGTGCCCCCAGTCCTGTACAAGGTGGACCAAGCCCCCCATGTGCCTTGTAAACCCTTGGGTTTTCCCAGCCTCATGGGTGTCCCATGGACCCCTAGGGTGTCTGACCTCTCCTGTGCCCTCTCTCATTTCTTGGGTGTTTCATAACTCCCGTGGGTGCCCCATAACCACACCCATTCCTCCAGCCTAGGATCCTCCTGATCTCCTGGTTGTGTGCTCAACTCTTTTCCCCAGTACCTTCACCCTTTGGGTGTCATATTGCTTTCCTGGATGCCCCATAGCTCTCATGTGCCTCATAACCCCCTGGGTACCCTCAACTTCCCCCTTGTCTGCCCCATAAACTAACAGGTGCCCCACAGTCCCCTCTCCCACATGCCTCTGACCCCATCTGTGGACTCTCTGTGGCTCAAGCTGCTTCTGGGCCCCATTGGCACACCTATAAGATCAAGTCCTGCCTGGGGCCGTACACAGCCCTGAACTACCACCTCCCACACACTGAACGCACACATACACACAATGCACGTGAAACATGCACTGTGCAGACAACATACAGCCACGCAACACAAAACATACAACACACACTCCTCCTCCTACACATAGCACACACACAAACACAGAACACATATACAAGCACATGCACACAATACATACACACTACATGTACACACACACAAGTATTTTTGGGGGGGTTGGATGGGATTTCCTGCATTTCAGCTTGTGTTCCTCATCTTGTCTTTCATTCCTCCCCATCAGTACTTACCAGTACACCTATAAGCTCCCTCTCCCTGAGCCTTCTCTTCTCCAAACTGAATAGTCTTAGCTCTCTGAGCCTCTTCTCTGACCAGAGATGCTCCCAGTCCTTTCATCATCATCAACCTCTTGCCAGACTCTCTGCAGTATTTCTGTGTCTTCATGTACTGCTGACATCCAGGTGGCTGTGCTGCTGCAAAAAGGCAGCCCAGATGCACTCAGAAACTGTAGCTGAGGGGGAAAAGAAGAGCAGCAAATGGTCTTCCTGATCCTTTTCCATTGCTCCCTCTCCAAGACATCTCTTGCTCATGTGCCTTGAGTAACTCAGCTTCTCCTTTTCTGGAATTCAGCAGAAAGGCCTGCTGAGCTCCAACTCTCAACCCTGCCCCAGTGTGGAGAGCACTATTCCCTGTGCATTGGAGAGGAACTGGGGTATTTCAAGGGCATTTGAGGCATTCCTGGCCCAGCAACATCCAGCAGACTTGCTTCTCTACCCTCCTCCCTCCTGCCTATGGGTGGAACTGGGTGGGCTGAGCTGCCCAGGAGGGAATACCTGGGGTCTCTGCACGTACAAGGGTTTGATGTCTGCTTCTTGCTACCTTGGTTCTTCAGGGTTTGCAGGAGGATTCCAGCCTCTTCATTTGTTCTCAAGCAGCAGTGGGCCATTTACAGGTAGTGATCAGCAAATCTGTAATGGCAACAGGTAGCAAAAAAAAAAAAAAAACAACAGGGAGGAACTGGTGCCTGAAAATAAAGGAAGGACTTTTGCATTTTTATATCTTAAGAAATCATTACATTTATTTCTTAATTCTGTTCTCATTTAGGTACTTTCATGCCCTGCCTGTCACAGCCAAATGTAAAGTTGCAAGGTTTGTGGTTGATTTTGCCTTGTAACACCACAGGGAGAAACTATCATCTTGGCTTTGTGAGTGAGAGTTAAGCTGCTTTTCTATGGTCACAGAGAAAGTCTGAGACAGGAGCTCAGTTCAGGCCTCCTTGACCCTATTTAATAGCCTTCCTTCCCATTTATGTGCTTTTATCTGAAGAAAAGACAAAGATGCAACCAAAAATGTTTCTACAACAGCACTACATGCCAGCAGAGTCCTAGCCCAAAGCTTGTATCTGAGTGGTATCTGCTTGAATTTTATGCCCAGAGTTTGCTCTGACAGCGGTCAGCCTGCTCTGCTCACTCACTGTATTGTTAAACAATTAATTCCTTTGCCAGGAACTGGTTGTTACATGTTTAGCACAAGGAAATTTGCTTAACTGTGGCTCACATTCTTCCAGTGCCCAGCATTCGATAGTATAAAATGAGAGGCATGAGCAGTGTGTTAATATTTGCCATGCTAGTGTGGAAATTTGTTTCTGCTTCTTGAAAAGCAAGGGCATTTTTGCAGGACCATAGCAGGGAATTGCTTAAGCAGGCACTGCAAAGGCCTTAAAAAATATTTACTTAGCAAAGTCAATACCAGGCTCCATGGATTTGGCAGAATGAGTCCTGTGAAACCAGGCTGTTGCTGCATGCCATGCATGCCGAAATTGGCACGGAAACAGCTTCTCTCCAGTGTTATCATCTGCTTTTAAAATATACCCTGCGCAAATACAGCAAAATACAACTTTCTATGCAGCATTTGCAATAAAAAATTTTTCCATAGAGTTTTGGTCCTCCACCTTCTTATAACCAAGCAATTCATCTAAGCTACGTGGCATGCTTTCCAACATCAAAATAGCTTGGAAAGCTCAGTGAAAAGTAGAAGCACTCATAAAAGTCATACCTGATATACCTTTAAAATCAAAATCTCTTTAATAAGCAGTAACTTCTCTAACTTTAGGCATTAACTTTGCTCTTTAAATTGAAAAAACAGTCATCTAAATATTATGAAGCAATCATCAAAGGACTGAGAAAACTTTACTTCTTCTACCACTCCAGTGTTATTTTTTTTAGTTCCAGGAGGAAATACCGTATGTTCCTCTTTGTATTCACACTGTTTGTATTCTCAAAATATAGCAGATATCAACTGAGATTTTAAAAAATCAATTATCCATTTTAATTTGTCTGGGTTTTTGTATCTGTATCTCGCTAAGAAGATCCAAATGATGTAGACTGTTTTTCTTGGGCTTTTTGGTCTGTTTACCATGAAATACTGCTGGTGGAATTATGGGAGCAATAGGAACAGGCTTCACACCACCCTAGAGATGAACCTTGAAATCACTTTCCGAGTCTGGCCCAAAAGAGGACCTTTTACTTTCTCATATGGCACATTTTTGAATGAATGTGCAGTTTGAACAATTTAACCACAATGACCAATTTCTACCATTGCAAGCATCTCTGTGAGTCCTTTCTTTTGGCCCTGTAGCTTGGTCTGAGTGATGGGGCTGAGAGGCTCACCTTCCCTTATCAGTGAGGAGTGGCAGAATCCATCCTCACTTTCCTGGGATCAGGGGTTTCAATGCTGGGATGTTCCCGCCACTGCCCTATAACAAGGGAAGCCAGAGCTGGAGAAAAGCCGCCTCTTTCTGTGAAGGACTGAGCTGAGAGGAAGCAAAGAGAAAGGACCAAGCCTGCCTACAGGAGTACCTGGGAATTTTGTTCTGAGGTACATCCCAACCCGGCATCTGGCAGCTCAAAGAGGCTCTTGTCTCGCTCTCAACAGTCTGCTAAGTATGTGGTTAGTGGCCCAGGTGACTGAGAAAGCAAACCAAGCCCAGCTTTTTCCACTTACACACAAACCTTGGGACAAAGGTTCTTGAAGGAGTCGACACTGACAAATACAAAAAACATGCCTTTCTTCCTGCAGACACCTCGGTTTCCCTCGGCTCTGCTATGTTTTTTTCTGAGGTCCTGCTACATATAAAGAGGAGCTAGAGCAGCCCTTCCTCCAGGCATTGGAGGCAGTTGAGGAAGTGAGGTGCTTGATGCACAATGCAGACCTGCTTGTCCTTCTTCCTGCAGCCCCATACCGACTGGTGGCCTTTCCCTTCATTGCTCTCTTCCACCACCTCTGTGCTTCTGGACACCTTCTTCTGGCTGCCTGGTATGTATCGTCACTGCTGCTGCTACACAGAGGGCAATTCATGCCTGTGGATGCTTCCTGGGGGCTTGCATGGCTAGAGGACACATGGCAGTAAGTCCCTGCTGACTTGGGTAGAGACATTTGTATGGTTTAGATGTGAGCTGTCCCCAGTTCCCCCTCTCTGCAGTGGGGCCAGATCAAGGTCATTAAGGATAGAACAGCCAAACCAGACACTCTGGGTTGTGAGATGGGCTTAAGAGGTGTCCCAGGCTGAGCACAGAGGCAAGGGGACCAGGGCAGGGAGTGGGGACAGCCTCTGTTGTGACAAGGGTGGGGGCCAGCAGGGCCAGCAATGTCTGCCCCAGTCCACCCCACGTTGCTGCTCACAGCCACAATGACCCTTGTGGTCACCCAGGGCCATGAGAGGCCAGGAGGCAGACTACCAGAGGACGGTGGAGGTGCAAGACCCAGTCTAAGCCCCACTATCAACACCCTGGCAAGTTTCAAGCCCCATTTTCCCTAAAAGGTATTCAAAGAGCATCTGGTCTCTTCTAAGTATATATTCCTCCTTGCTGGAGGAATGGCCACAGCCATGGGCAGCTATGCTGTGTTGCTCCTCATCCCCACTGCTGGCTCCATGCTCATCCTCTCCATCAGCCCAGCCGGTGTTCGCACCTGGGTCTTTGCCCTTCAGATGCCCTGGCAGACACTGCCATGTGGGTTTGAGCAGCCAGGAGCTGGATCAGGTGACCCCCAGCTCTGCGTTTTTCCTACTCCTCCCCTCCTGGGCTGGGGTTTTCCCAGCCACTCTGTGAGGGTGGAGGGCCCCTTCGGCTGTGCTGGCTTGCAGATCCACAGCCATAAGTCTCCCCTCTGGCTCCAGCCACATCCCCCTGCCTGGGTGACTGCAGGCAGGGCAACTCTCTGGGGCTGTGGGAGGGCACATCCCTGTATGTGGCCCTGCACCCACGCCTCCAACACTGCCTTCGAGGGGCCCTCAGCAGCTGCTGGGTGCCCTCTCCATGCTGCTCACTCACAAGGTGCCGTCTCTGGCCCTGGGCACCCACAAAGGCCTCGTGCTGCCCCAGCTGGGTTGGGGGCTCTCGTGGCTGGCGCTGCCCCTCCACAGCTACCTGCTGTACTTCCCAGTGTTCCTCAGGGTCCGCTCTGCCCCTTCAGCAAGTTCCCCCCAGCAGCCTACATTCATCATCACCTATGCTCTGGTGGCTGTGGAGGCTGAGAGCTTCTCCATGCTCTGCCTACTCTGGACTTCCTGCGACAGCATCCCTCCCTCTCCTATGGCATCACACTGTTGCTGCTGCTCCTTGACAAGAAGCCAAGCAGAATTGAGGCTGTCCTGGGATAACTTGTGTGGCTGGTGGGATGTGTGAGATGTGAGTATGCAGGGTGAGAAGTGCTATTAGCAACATAATCACATATAACACATCTCTGGAGAAATAGGTTGTCTTTTACTTCTGGGATATCCTCCGGCTCTGAGGGATGCTCTGAAGCAGGGAGGCAGGGTCACCAGACCACTAAGCAAGAGAGCTTCTTCAGCAGCACTGCCTGCCCAGTGCTTGTCATGGGGCTTTGGATCTTGGTCTCATCTTGTGTAGAAAACACACAACCTCCCCACCAAACTCACCTGTGCTACAAATAAACCAGTCAGCAGCTGTGCCCAGCTCCTGGGAATCTGTTTTCCATGGGGATAGCAGGCACTGGCAGAGAGATCTCTTGCCACCTTTCTTGTGTGCATGGACCACTGGGAACCTGGTCAGAGGGAAAGGAGCTACCAGGCTGCCTGGGGGCAGCAGAAACACTAATGCATTTCTCCAGTTCAAGCACTGACCCTAGGACCCAAAAATTTCTGTTTATAAGAGAGCAATCTTAAAGCCAACCTTAAACCCAATCTTAAGATAGCTAAACAAGCTACAAGATTATTGTTAGCCTCTAGTATGCTAGGAATACTGCTGCAAGGTGCCAGAACCAAAACCAGAACCAGTCTCAAGTGCCCAAACTCAAGAATAAGAGTTTTGATCAGGTTAACATCCCATACCATGCAGGCCCTGTGCCAATACCTGGAACAGTGTTTGTCACTAAATTGAAACAGCATGCAAAATGGATCCAATCTTGTTTTCTGTGGGCTGGTTGAATGTTTGGCTATTTCTTGAGCCCCACTGAGTATCCAGCTCAAGCTTTGCAAGCCACTTGTCTTGAATATTGTTTCTCTGTTGCCAGCACAGCTTGGCTTTGTCATGGTCAGACCCCGTCTCCTTCAGCACTGTCCTTCAGAGCTGCTGCCAACCTCTTCCCTACACCCATGCTTAGAAACTGAGTCATCTCTCCATCTAATCTCAGAAAAACGTGCTGGGGTCCTTCAGACAGGTTCTCCAGCTGTTTCATCACTCTGCTGATCCATGTGAGACCACATGCAACAAGTCAGAGCCAGGCTTTCCAGAGTGATGTGTTCGGGATGATGCTGGACAGCAGTTCCCAAGCCAGAGAGATCCTGCCACCTATGCTGGAGGGAAGTGGACTCAAGAGTCAGATGCAAGAAAGCCAGTGTATTAAAAAATCCCTGGCAGCCACAGTTGGAGCCATCCCACATTCTTCCAGCAGGCAGGGACGTGCACAGCCTCCTCCCTAAGGGGATCAGGGGAAATTCATTGCAAATGGGTGCCCAGCCAAGGAACCATTCCCTCCCATCAGCAGCAACCATAGCCAAACAGATAAAAAAAAATAAATCCAAATCCAGGTGAGAAGCTTGGAAAAGATTCACAAAAAGTGTATGAAGTGTCAAAAAAACCCAGAAAACAAAAAAACTGGGGAATTAAAATTCCCCAAAAGAGTAGGCTAGGTTTGGAGATGAATCAAGGCTGAGGAAGGCACTCGTGAATTTCTCTCTGAGTTGGGAGGGGGATAGTTCAGCTAGCGACATCCCATCTCAGCTAAGCAAATGCTGGGCTCTCTCCACATTCCCAAACATACCCCTTCTCCCAGGGCTGCAGAACTGGGGCCAGGAGCAGGGCAGCTCACCTCTGCCTCACGTGGGGGTGAAAGAGTAAAAGAAGGCCACAACCTTTTGGAAAATTGTTTTTTCTGAGCAGCACAGTCTCTCTACCAAGCTGAGTGGCTGCTCTATGTCTGGATAGAGGGAGCCAGGCCAGTTTCTCCCTCTTTGATTGTGCTGCTCCTGCATCACATTTGTTCAGGAGTATGTTTGCAGTGCACCCTGCCCTGTGCATTTCTAATTCAAACATCAGCAACAGTAAGATCATCCCAGCCCAGTGCCCCCAAGCCTTTCACATGCCAGCTCTTCTCTTGATAAAGGGGTTAAATAAATGTTAGACACAAGAGACAGGTGAATTACCAGGCAAAGGGAGGGAGCTAAGGGAATGGGGAAAAGCAAAGCAACCTGGCCCTGACTTTTCCCCTAAAGCCTTGGAGGTGAATTGGGGATTTTCCATTTCATTACCTTTACAAGGGGTAATTCCCAGCATGCAGCATCATCCTCATGAACAGACCGATCCTGAGCTCTCTCTCACCCTTTTATATCCAGCAGCCTGCATGGCTGCACCACTAGACAAGAAAGCCATGCTCTATTAGTAACTGACAAAGGTAATGGGCAGCTGATATTGAATTGCCCACAGTGAAAAATGCAATCAATATATAGAAACAAGGAGTAATTTTTGTTTTTAAAGTGAGAAGCAGAATGGATGCCAAACCCCCTAAAAAATGTGAATTTGAAAGTTCCTCCTGATTCTCCCTTGCATAGGAACATTATGTGAACTGCCCTTCCTCCCCAGGAGAAGCCGACAACCATTCATCCCTGCTGCCCGTGCTGGAGCATGGTGGTGTTCCTGGGCAAAAGGGCTCTGAAACTTTGGGAGAGGTGGGGATCAGAGGACTGTCCCATAGGTGCAGAAATCAACTCAAGTATGTTGAGTTCATTGGAAACATGCACACACGCAGGCAGGAGTTTATTAGTCCACATTTAACATACCCAAAAAAAAAAAAATCCCCCAAAATAGGGGTAGGTTCCCAGGTTTGCCTGCTCACAAACTAACAGTGCTGAGGATACTAAACATGTCTGGAGTGCAGGGCAGGAGCGGAATGTGCATTCACTGCCGCGTTTCAAACCTCTCACGTACTAAGGGGCTTTGTACCTTTAGCTGCAAGGCACCCAGGAGCCCTCAGCTGCCCCCGAGACACATCCAAGGTCAGAGCAGCTGCAGCAGTTTCAATGTGTGTAAGAGGGAGGCCGGCTCAGCAGACGCCAAGTACTGGCAGCACAGCCAGTCCTCCAGCTCAATGCCCCGCTCCGTGTCCACAGCCCTCTCTGCAAACTTCATCATCAGCAGGGCACGCTTCATGTCCACCCAGTTCTGCAGCACCTGACGGAGGGTTTCCTCATGACTCAGGGGTTGTTCCACGAGGTCTTTTCGGGGCCCCCAAAGCAGACACTGCAGCATCCGCTTGGCCTCGGTGATCCGCACGCGCTTGATGGGGTCTGCTTCCAGTAGCAGGTGTGCCAGCTGCTGGAGACCCCGGGAGTAGATGGACAGGCTGGGCAGGGCAGGGAGGTCCTCAGGGCTGTACTCCTGCTCCCTGAGGTGCACCTTCTCCTCGAAGGGGTTGGGCTGGTGCAGCAGTTCGTAGATGAGAATACCAGTCTGAAACTCATCAAATTTTTTGTACTGAGAAGCCGACACAATCTCCGGGGCCAGCCGGGCCTGACTCTTCTTCAGTTTGGAGTCTCCAGTTCCAGGC
This sequence comes from Dendrocincla tyrannina, assembly GCA_035047865.1. Classification (NCBI taxonomy): domain Eukaryota; kingdom Metazoa; phylum Chordata; class Aves; order Passeriformes; family Dendrocolaptidae; genus Dendrocincla; species Dendrocincla tyrannina. Next base: position 28,933,422 of record JAWWMP010000132.1, on the reverse strand, counting down.
TTCTGTTTAGCTTTCAAAAAATTGCTGATGATGAGACGGGGTAAGTGTTTGTCATCTTTGGCTTTCACATAGCTCATGGGGGGCTTGCAGGGAACAAGCAGGAGGTTCTCCAGGCACAGGTCACGATGGATGATGCCATGCTCTTTGAGGTGCTCCAGGCCATTGCAGAGCTGGAGGAGCAAGAAGCAAACGCGGCGTTCATACTGCTCAGGCTTGGCTTGGTGCAACATCACCGAGTCCCTCACAAAGTCAGCAGTGGTCTGGCTTGGCACCTCACGGGTAATGACCACCACACAGTCGTGCTCGCTGGCAGTGCGGGAGGGATAGAGGCCATCCCCAGGCATGCTTTTCCCCACATCTGAGGCCAGCAACATGCTGGAGGGGACGGAGGCCACAAAATGCCCACAGTCCTGCTGGATGTTGAAATGGACTGGCACTGGAGGGCTGCAGTACGAAGCAGTCACCTTGGACTCCTGGGTTTTACAAATCTGTGAGGAGAGACCAAAGGAAAAGACTCATCAACCAGTGAAAGAGACATGGCAGAGACCAGAATTTGAGAGGTGGGTTCCTAAGCTGTGATTTGCAGATGCTAAGACAACAGGAGAAGCAGAATGTACATCAGTCCCTTAAGTACTTTAAACCATCTCCTTACTTGTGGATCCTTGTCCTGTAGCACCCCAATGTTAGCAACCAGATGTCTATACCACATTTCTGAGCATGCTTCCCTTGCCAGGCAAAGCCCAGTAATTGCAGGAAAGGAGGATGGTAGCCCTTTCATGAATAACTTTGGAAGATTTTGTTTCATTGCCAACAGAAGCAACACAGCTTTTACATCACGGATGTCACCGAGATGAACTACTGCAACCCAGGAGAGAGTCTGCAGAGAGAAATGCAAAGCCTGTGGCAGAAGTGTACCACCTCCACCTCTGGAGATGGTTAACATTTGCCTAGATGAGGCCCCATGCAACATGACATGTCTGTGAGCATAGTGCTGTCTGGAGTGACGGGTGGACAGAGACCTCCAACACTTTCTTCCCACCTAACCCTTCACTGGTCCTAAGCCACAGAGCCACTTTCACATCCTCCTCAACCATTCCACTTCCTTGTTTCAGCGACTATTTTCAACTCCCTGATCAATGGCTAAGGGAAACCAGCAACAAGCTGTACTCATCAGCACAGGGTAAAAAAACACCAAAGAGAAAATGGATGCTAAACAACAGGCCTAGAAATAAGTGAAAGTGCAGCAAACTCTAGGGGGAAAAAACCATTTTATAAGCTGGAGTCTCTTAAACCCATGATTTCTATATTCGCTTTGTTCTGTATTTTAGCTTTATGACTGCATTAGAGACTAAACAAACTCAAACCCAGGTTTATTATAGGAGCATCCATTAGCTTTGGGACCTTCTGGCATTTCTATTATACACTTTTTTCCCTTTATTTAGCAATGTATTTATATCTTATTCACAGAAATCAGCAACAGGCTGAAACTCAGCATAAAAGGTTTCAATCCCTGGAGTATGCCACTGCCAGTCACAGCATGCGTGCAAAACTGGACAAGAAATCGATTTTGCCTCCGAGTTAAAATATACACAAGAATAGAGAGGAGCTGGATAAGTGGGCTGCTTTTGTACTCCTCTAGCAAGGGTTTGAATCTAAGCATTTGCAGGTAATTCACTCAGATGAGACAATACTGTGGAGACTGGGCATTTCAAATCCCTATTGTCCTCTCCTTTCTAAACAAAAATACCCTGCCGTGGCTGCATGCTTACTTTGTGGAAAGACAATCTTTGGAGAGCTAGGCAGACTGCAGATTGACACAGCGGGACCCAGGATGACACAGAGGGTCCCCAAATGCGGAGGAGACCTTCCAGCCCTCTGGCGAACAAACCTGTTTGTTCCTCCCCACAAAGGAAAGACGTGCAAGGCATAGGAAACGGGGAGGAACTCCTGGCAAGAGAGGAGTCTCTGGAAGAGTAACTGCAGCCAAACGAATACAGGGAGAGCTTCCCCATCCAGCCATTCCTCGTGACTTTGGCTGCACTAGAGGCATCCTCCATGCTGCAAGCTCAAAGTAGGAGCGTGGGGCTGGCTTAGTCACGCATCTCTAAGTGGAGAAAGAAGCCAAGGCATAGAGCATATCTTGGCTTAATTCTTCTAAAGAAGTTTCATGTAACCCTGGCTCCCTCAAACTGTTTTATACGTTGCCATGTCTGCCTGTGCACAGCTCAGACTCCAGCCCCTGCTCCTCAGCAAGCTCCTCAGCTCAAGTCAGATCCTTTGCCCATTTTGAGCTCTCCAAGTCTAATTTTAACTACAGGTCTGTGATGTCTTTCATGTAAAGAAATCTAGACAAGAAGTCAGGAGGGGCAGCTAGGAATCAGACAACTGTAATGTTTCACAATTATTCATTCCCTATTTTGGCTTCCAAAAGGATGGTGGCAGAGAGGAACACTGGAGGATCTGTACCCATTCACATGGGTAAACACATACACAACATCACTATACTGGCACAGAGTATACAGACTTGTTGGTTCTGGCTTTGTTAAGATGCTCTGCAGTGTACCAAGGGCACAGAGTAAGCCCACATCACAGGCAGGGACACAAGTGCAGTCCTGTTAAGGGGTTGAAATATGCTGTTGCTACCTTGGCAAGAATTCAAGCACTATAGCCAAAGAGCCGAGCCACTGAACCCCACCTAACACAGCAGGTAAAACCAAAGGTGTGCGTGCGCCACAGGCACCAGAGATTAAAAAAGTGCACAACAGCTCACCACCATTTTGAGGCTTGGGGAGGAAAGTTGCAACGGATTTAGGTATAACACACCAGGAAAGCTGCAGCTCAGAGTGCTGGACTAGGGGTATTGGTGCAAGATCTCATCTAACTCCATGCTGGTTATTTACAGTCCTCCTGTTGGGGGGTTGACTGTACTTCCTTTAGCATATGAACTGGCTTTAAAGCTGTCACTTAACTAAAACATCCCCTTAGGGTTCATAACAGATAAAACAATTCAGCAAAGATTGTTTTTCTTTTTTTTCCTTGCTTAATGTATCTCTGACAGTGCATTTTTGGGAATTACTATAGGTTTTGAAAACAAGCTGAAGAGTAAGCAGCAATGAGATGTCCCTAGTGTTAAGTCAGAATGGAAATTAAAATCTCTGTATTCAAGCAGTAACATGGATCAAGAACCAAAATCTGTGGGATGTCCATGGAACAGGTTGGATAAGCTTACTTATCCAGGTTTCAAAGAGCTGAACTATTGCACCTCAGGTTTCCATTTCAAACATATATTCCACAGAGTTATAGGAAAATATTTCAGACCTGACCTTACACAGCATGTCTGGGTCAGCCTCACATTGTTTAATTGGGATCTGCAATATCTTATCGCCTGTAGTTTCAGAAACATATAAGCACTCACATGGTTTCTGGGTCAGACTTTCCACTTAAAAGGCAGGCAGAAGCAAAAATGCTGTCTTTTGAACAGCCTTTCATCAGCTTGTGTCACCAGAGGCAAATGCCTCTGAGTTTACAACAGAGTATTTGCACAAAGACGTTTTTAGAGAGAAACTGGTTGTGTTTCAAACCCCTTTAGCAATAAGCATCTGACTGGCATTTGTTACAATGAGAACTACTTCTCCAAATCAGCTTTTGCACGTGGTAGGGAAAAAGTGGCAATTTTGGGGGTGATTTTGCTTGCCAAACTTCACCTCTGAGAAATACAAGCAGAGAAAACAGGCCATTGTGTTCTGATGGTGCTTCTCAAAGGTATCCTTCAAAGTCTGCTTCTCCCTCTTTCACTCAAATCCATACACCAGAGAGAAGGAAAAATAAGCTTGAAGGTTCAATCTCCTCTCAGCTGCTATGGACTCCCATGCAGCCTTGGACCCTGCAGCTCTCTGCCTCATCCTCCTAGCTGGAAGATGGAGGTTAGCCTGCATACCTGCTGGGTGTGGACTTACCTTCACAGCATAGGTAGTAGAAGGGTCCTTGGAGCAGGTGGCACAGTAATATATTGCATCCCCCGAATCGCAACAGGGCTTGTTGCACGTCAGCTTGAAGAGAGACCAGTTGTTCTCGTTGAAGTGCAGCTCGTTCTTCTGCTCCCGCATGAAGCAGTCCTCACATTTGGCAACCAGGCGGCGCAAGGACTCGGCGTACAGCGCCCCCAGCTTGGTGTACACCCCCTCCTTGCTGTCGATGTTGCTCAGGAGGTTGTGGAAGCTGGAGGCTGATGACACCTGGCTGGACACACTGAGCTGCGAGGAGGAAAGGGACTGGAGGTTTCTGCTGGGGACGCAAGCCCCTGTGCTCTTACCACTAGCTGAGCCCCAGCAGCTGTTTCCTTTGGAGCCTTTCTCCAGGGACTCTGAGGAGGAGAAGGCACCAGGGCGGCCCCCCAGGCAGACGTTGCTCTCGGAGTGGCTGACATTCAGCCTGGGGCTGGCAGCACCAGCTGCTTTGACTGAAGATGCCTGTCCCCCAAAAAAGCCATCCGGAGAGGACACTGTTCTGATCACTGTCTTCTTCTGGGGCAGAGGGGGCGGGCAGCTGGGGGCAGAGGATGGACCATCCTCACTGGAGACGGGAAGGAAAGGGACAGGGGGAAACACTTGGCTCTCAGCTGGAGGGGGTGAGTGGTTCGGCTCAGAGGAGTGCCCTAGGAGACAGAAACGTACAAGAAGATGCCATGAGCAGCCCTTGCAGGCTGGGAGCACAGGTCCTTCTCCATAGCCCTGACACCCCCAGGGCTGCTGTGTTCCCAGCCAGGGCAAGCCAGGTTACATCTGAACTCCGTGCAGTCCTTGACTATTCACAACTGCAAAGTTTCACAGAAGGGTTAGGGATTTAATCCAGTTTAAAACAGCAGGTTTGCAAAGCTGGCTGCAACCAGCCATCCAGGGAAATGCGCTTCCCCACCCCCAAAACCACTCCCCTATGAACTGCATATACAGTAGTAAAAAAGGTAGTAGAGGGTAAATATTTAAGCTGTGGTGTCATCCACAGGCAGGTAAGAATGAAGCACTCAATACAAGTTAAACACAGCCTGTTTCACCTGGGAGCTGCCACCCAGTGCTTCAGCAGCACAGCATGATAAGGAGAGAGTGACTCACTACACAGCTCCAGCCCTCTGGCCATACTAGAGCAGCCCAAGAAGTATATTGAACCTTTCTCCTTGCTTCACGGGTAAGGGTCACTGAGCGAGGAGTGGGATTTTGGCAATTTCCATCCTCCTGAAAGAATCTGGCCTTCCCCCCCGCCTGTCTCCCAGCTTATTGCCAGATAGCTTATTGCCAGATCTCTTTGCTCAGAAGGCAGGTTGGCCCCACTACGTACCACTAAACCCCAAGCAGCTCCACATGCCATCTGCACATGGAGTGGGTTGGGATGGTTGGCTCATTTCAGGCTACTGTAGCAGCTGTTTTCCTACTTGGGCCAGGCTGGAGACAGGTAATACAATTACATGCCATGGGAAAAGTGGGACATTAAAAAAAGGGGCAAAAAGTTGATGTAACACTGAAATAAAGTCATGGAGTCCATTTCAGTCATGGAGACAGAACAAGTGAGAAGTGTAGGGGAAATTAAAAGAAGAGACAATAATTTAAGAGAATTTTTCTAAGCCACTTGAATGACAAATTGGACTATTGATAAAATTGAGCTCTGCTAACAACTTGCATGCAAGTGCAGACCTCGAAAGGTGCATGGTGGGGTTTAGCTCCAAGCAAGCTTAGCAGATAGCAGGATCTATTGCTTTCTTTACCTACAGCTTCTAAAAGCTGCAGAGTGGTAACAAACCATCTTTCCTCCTCACAAAGCTGCTGGTAAGGATTCAGCTGCCAGCAAGCATTTCCTCACAGTGACTTTCTGCCTGCTTTGCAGGAACGCCCTGGGGCAGTTTCATGCCAGCTCGAAGCAGGCACTTTTCTCCCTCACAACCCAAGTGACTCACCAACAATCACAGCACAACCTCCAAGCACAGGGGCTGAGATCCCTGAGCTTTCAGCCTGTTCTAGCGTGTCACTTGCAGACTCAAAGCCGTGCCAGCTGTGCCACAGCAGCAATCCCTGTTAGCTGCTCATCACCTGAGACCACATAAGGTGAGGGCAGGTCCCATAGTTCTCTGCTACCAGAGCGGATGCTGGCACAATCTGGCCCTGTTGCCCACCACTAGAGTTTGGTAGCACAATGTCAATTTTCATTGGTCTCCTCCAGTGCCAAGGCTGCCTGTATGGCACTACCAAGGCACCTCCTGTAATGCACCCCATCACAGCAACATCCTTGAGAGACACCTGAGGAATGAGCAGCACTGATTTTGGCTTCTGCAGAAGATGAGCTTCCCATGCAAGGTAGTTTCAGCACCCCATTTCTGACAATATGCTCACAAACAGCTCTGTAGGAAATGTGTGTCGGCACACAGCTCTTTTACCCCAGTTCTTGGGTGCTGAGCTATCTGACTCCTGTTGGACCCTTGCCCCAGCTGTTTGCCTACATTGCACACCCAATTGTTCAGCAAGTGACTCTCCAGTTTCAGCTGAGAAGCATATGGCTCAACAGTTCAGATGCATGCCCCAAACTCTAATGAAAACCCAGATAGCTGCATCACACCATAACAGGTCCACAGGAAAGATTCCCCCCATTAAAACCCTGTCAAAAGCCACAGGCAGGGATCATTCCTTTCCATCCAAGCAGCTTTGACAAAGGATACAGCCAAAAGAAATTCTTCAGCATGCAGCCCAAGAACACCTCAACAGAGGCACCTCTGCCAGGACATGCAGCTGAATCCTTCCAAGGAAAGATTTACTTCAGAGAGTCTTAGGGAACAAACATCAGCACTGGAATCTTTCGCAACCAGTCCACATGCCTAGCCCACAAATGCCAAACTACTCTTAACATTTTTTTTTTTTTTTTTTTTTTTTTTTTATACTGCTGGGCTCTGCCTCAAGCAGAGGGTAATAAATTAAACCCTTTTACAGCTTGCCTAGCAGCACTCTGCACTTTCAGCATAGAGTCCTTCTGCATGTTAAGGGCTTAAAAGATCCCCTCCACTTCATATTTTAACATCTGACAGCATAGCCAATTAATTTGAGCTCACCTCGCTCAGTGATTGACTGCATAGTTTCATGCTTGCATCAGCAAGAAAAATTGCATTTGATTATTCATTTAAAAACTCATCTTTCCTGTGATGAGTTTAAACAGTTGTTTCTGTTAGTGGAGGCAGAGAAATCCTCTTGTCTCTATCATTTTTGACAGCAAATTGCTTCTGTGCCCAGCAAGTAAAGAACCAACATATGTGAGTTTTTCTTACCCCTCTACAATTTCCTGGCATGGTCATGCTCTCAGATTCCAAGTTAGCGGTGGAAAAATAGAGTTTCCAGAGCTCTGGCTCTTAATTTTATTGCTGCACACTGTTGCTGTTGGAAAGACAGAACTTCCACTACACGAAGGTTGCTTTAGCTAAGGAAATACTTTCTGAGCTGCTGAACACGTTAGTGCATGTCTAAGTTACGCACTGATGAAAAAAGTGACTTCATAGTAAGTATTTTTTAATCTCAGTTAAGCGAGTGCAGGCAGATTTTTTCCCCTTCAAGAAATAACTGGGAACACAATGAGAGGGAGAGATCACCTCTAGCACAAGCCTTCTTCTGGTGTTCCTCAAAGCTGTGTAGGACTTTCTGTGGCAGGACTACTTGTGACCTCGTGAAATGTACGAAGCACAAGCAGGATAAGGACAATTGCTTTCAGATGGGGGTTTTATCCAGACAAGAGGAGAGCTACAGGGTGAATGATATTGGCACTTGCCAAATGAAAGAGGAAAAAGTCTGTGACGTTAGTTACTCTGCCTCATTCAGAGGCAGAAGAGTAGAAGTGGAAAGATGAAGGGTGGCTGGGGGAACTAGGGGATTGGATCCTCCTGATCCCTGCTCTGAGGATGCTGCCCCAGCAGCAGGCCTCAGGTACAAAGCTACTTCTCCCACACCCAGTGGTCACTTACTGCCATCACTCCCAGTCTGCGTGTCAGAGTCGAGGCTGTCGCTGGAGCCAGCCGTGAAGCTGACATGGACGCTCCTGAAAGGTGGGCTGAGGCTCTCGACAGAACTGTTGCTGGCCCTCTCCAACTCAGTGTTATTTGGGTTCATTTTCAGAGTGTGCCTAAAGAGAGTGAAAGAGAACAGTCAGGAGGAAGATGGCAAAAGATACCCTGCATGCACTTGAGCATGGAGACTCAAGCTGAGAACAGCCTTAGCTTGGTCTCTGCCTATCCACACGCTGTGCAGCCTTTTATCACGCCAGAGCACATCATTCCTGTGCACTTTTCTTCTTCCTCCAGCACCTGGGGAGTTGCACCCCACTGACTCTGAGCAGGATGTAGGCTTGCAGTCCCCATGCTCATCCCCCATGACAAACTAGCTGTGCTTGAACCAAGAAAGCCACCGAGCCAAGAGCATTCAGCCCCAGCTTGTACCTCCTTTGCTAGGCCAGGTGAGGTCCCGGAACACATCTCATTTTGTCCACCATCACTGGAAAGTGGGGACCCACCAGTGTTTGCCTTCAATAAAGTTCTCGAGGGAAGGGAGTAGCATCGCTTCTCCCATTTTACAGAAGGCAGGTCAAGGATGGGTGTCTGAGCCCAATTCCTTCATGACAGAGGGATAAGTAGAAGAAGAGTCCATCCCTGGCAGCTGTTGTCTCCAACAGTGCAACACAATAATAACCAACATCTTACAAAAGAAGAAGAACCTCTGCGGAAAACATGAGTCTGCCAAACTCAGAACCTACCATGCAGCTTTTAATGTAAGACCTACAGTTTTCCATGCAGCTTCCACCAGAAAAAAATAAATAAGCCAAGCATAAACTAGGCTTATAACCTGCCTGGTCATAGTTTAAGTGATAACTTCAGGTAAGCAGGACTTCTTGTTAAGATAAACAATTTCCCCTGCATTTTGTTCATTTTTTCTGCCTTGAAAAACAGAAACTGTTGAAATCAGGCAGCACAGCAGAGCATAAACACTCCTAATTTTGGTACAGTTCAGATTCTGTCAACCAGCAAACAAAGGTTATCAGTACATAGTTTTTAAGTAAAACTGCCAATCCATTGATAAAATTCAACACATTGATGAAGAAAAAATGTTAGTGGCAGACTGGAACAGAAGTAAAAGGCCTTCCACCAGCTATCTTGCTGGAAGGTATCCGGCGTTTCCTAATCAGACGGCTGAATGGCTGCTGAGAAAGACAAACAAAAGACATGCACAACGATTTTCTTGTGGCACAAGAAATCCTGTTCACAAGCACGGGATCCCTCCTTGTCCAAAACCCCTAAGCACAGCAGATGCTACGAGAAATTTTTATTTGAGGATTGAGAAATGTTTTGTTCCCAATCCAGACAAAGCACTTACTCTTGTGTCCACACCACCACATGGAGAGCAGAGTGTATGAGAAGCCCGGAAGAAACTTCTGCCAGACTTCCTCATTTGCCTGAGCAGCCTTGGTCTAAAAATACTCAGGGACTGATGAAAATAAGGCTCTAAAAATCACTTCAGGTATAACCTCAGCAGAGACACTGGTCTTGCAGCAGTGATGAATGTACCATGGCAAGCCTCTTAGGGATGATTTACAAAACTTCACAATGCACTGCACAAGTCACAGTTTAAAAAGCGAGAGGGAGATATTGAAGGGTTTATGCCTGTTACAACTAATGCTGTTGAAAGCAACCAACTGCACTTAAATAATTTTTTTTTTTTTTACTATAAATATATAACTTTATCCTAGAACTTCCTTAGATGTTTAACTTTTAGTAATTTGAGTGGAAAAAACACAATGGTGCACACCCATGAGGGTGCACTGTCGGACCTGACAAGAATCAAAGAAGCATTTGAATCCATAGGAAAAGAACATTTTGCAAGAGAGACGGTCTCTATTTGCACAAATGACATGTTTTCTCTAACACAATCCTCCCCCCCAGCCCCCGCAAAAGTTGGTGCATTTCTCTTCCTTTCCCATCACTAAACACAAATTCACAGAGCTGCCTTACCATTCCCGCACTCAGAGAGAGATGGGACTTTGCTCAGCGCGGTCCAAGGTCCAGCGTGCTCAGCCACACCTATTCCTCCAAGCAACCTGGGTGCAACACGGCGCCTGCCAGACCCGTGCTGGCTGCTGCGTTTGCTGAGCTCAATGTCGCGGGGAAATCAGACGCGCAGAAAGCCCTGTTTCCTCTCTGTACCGCTGTGACTTATGTAAAATGCAGTTCCTGAATAGGCACACCGAAATAGAAATTGTTTGCCGCTTAAACGACATCCTGCTCTTGTTTCAGATGTTACAGCCAGGCCAGCTAATGCCTCCTGGAAATACCTCTGCTTTACATCTCCCTCTTTTCCTACAAGCTGCTTGAAGTCCAGGCTGCACCCTGCATGGATCAAAATGCTGCCCACTATACCAAAGAATTACTGAAAACACTTGCTGGGGTCAAACTATTCCGTTTCAGTAAAATTCCAACCCCAGAGCTGAACAGCTCATCACTGCCACAGCCTGTGAGATTCTGATTTATAGCTAACCCAAACTTCCCCTGTTTTTTAGCGTTCCTTCCACCCCATGGGAGTTCAAGGGCAGAGGCGTCTATTCTCCATCTTCCCCTTTTTACCAAAAGATATTGGAAATAGAGAGCATCAACCCATCTTAAACCTGAATAAAACATTGGGATTTCTGCTCCCCCCACCCTTGTCATTGGCTCACAAACATCTGTGGGCTACCCTCTCTTTCAGAAAGATGTAGCAGTGGTTAATTTATAGCCATTTCAGAAATGCCTGCTCAGCACCTTAAACAAAACCAGCAACTTCAAGAGCAGCACCAGAGCCGCCTTCATGTGCCTATGTATAAAGAAGTCAAAAGAGTCAGCCCTCCCAATCTAACAGCCTAAAAACCAAGGATCTCAGAGATTTCCAGCTCGCCAAATTATTCTGGTGGCTTTAAATACACTTCAATTATTCAACACCTTCCATGCAACACTCTGCCATATTCAGGCAACCCTTCCTGTTCACTATTCCCCAGTTTTCCCATCATAAACAATTTCATCCAGCTGACTTTCCACATGATTCCCACAGTCCTGCCTAAAATAAGTCAAGGTTGAAAAGAGCGGTCTTGTAAAAAACCAAACCACACCAAAAAACCCTAAACCCCACATTTTGAAGTTTGTAATATTGAAAAGGGACCTGGATCATTTTCCATGTCCCACATTGCATCTCTGGCCAGGGCTTTGTCTTTCCTGCAACTCACATTCAAGCAGTAGCCATGTGTTTAATCTCACATTTCTTAACAGATTGGGGTCCCACCTGATATTGCTGCAGGACTCCAGCATCACCAGCTGCATGCCTTGCAGTGCTCAGAGAGAGAGCAGAGGTGGGCACCAAAGGATGGCCCCCCTAACTGCAGCAGACCTTGGGATATTGCCACAGGACCCCCTGGACTCTGGACATACCTTCAGCTTGAATTACCCATCTGAGATTTGACATGCAGATCTGGTTGCCTTCCACAAGTGGAGGGGCAGGAAGTTTTGATAGTGGGAGAAGGCCACTCAGGCACAAGAGCTCCAAGACTCCTGCATGCTCCTTTCCAGAAGCCATCACACATGCAGCCTGTTGGCAGCAGTGAGGAATGCTACAAGGCATGGCTCTCCCAAAGCAGAGACCCGATCACAAGGAATGCCTGCTCTGCATTCCCACCACAGGAGTCTCCCAGCCTTTCTGTGCTGGCAGGAGGGGCTCACTCCTTCTCAGCACAGATGACAGGACTTGAACAGATAAAGATGCTGAGCTTTATAAATCATGTGACAGGGGAAGAGGGAGAAAAAAGCAGAGAACACACACAAACCAAACTGCAGTCCCGAAGATCTTGGGTGATAATGTCAACAAGACACTCCCTCCCAGAATAAAATAACGGAACTAATGCACAGAAGAGAGAGAAGCCAGACTGCATTACAGCATCAAACATATGTCTGGGCATAATTATTACACAAGAGGAAGCACCATTGTACCATATGCTTGTCTATCATGAAATGTGAGTAATTATACCTTCCTCCTCTCTCCACTGCTGTTTCTTCCAGCATCTTCCCCTGGATGCAGAGGGAATTTAAAATCCAGCATACAGGAACTTACAACATTTGAAGCTTAGATTCTTCTGCTACCAGCTGGCAAATGTGGAGAAATGAAAACTGAAGTAAGGGGAAGAGAGGATTTTGAAATAGTCACAGCTCTGTTTAGAGGGGTACACCACTCTTCCCTATACCAAAGGAGTTTTATGTTGAGCAGGTTAAGTTGAAACAAGGGTTTGGAGCCTGGAAATGCACAGGAACATTGAGATGGGGTGCAGAATTAACATGGTAGATGGGTCAAAAATTAAATCACTGCACACTCTGATGTGGTGAAGAAAGATAACAAATCTCATTTCAATTTCCAACTCTGCACTTCTTTAAGTGGTAAGACAGGAAACACAGAAGAGTGAACGACTTTCATTTTAAAAGAAACAAACTCTCTTAAAAGATTGGCTGATAAAACACAACCTTTTCAAAATGATTCACTGGCAGAAGCAGCATGAGAAATTCCTGATTAGTTTCAGACAAAAAACACCAGGGAAATCCAAAAGGTATATCCCCTCCCTGTCCTGGAGCATAATTCTCTCTCCTGGTTGAGCCATACCCTCCCTTCTTTGTTTTATTTACTTATTTAATTATTAATTGTGTACTTAAATAGCTGCCATCCAGAGTTTCTTATTTATTTATTATCATTTGTTATTTTAATGATAATAAATGTGGCTTGTCCTAGATCAAACAGTAAGTACCTGCTGTCATCCACAGTCACAGGGAAAAAGATCAAGATTTGGGACTCACAGCAGCTCCATGATGCCAGTATGCTTTTGTCAGTGAGCTACACCCTGACACTGAACTCCAAAGAGAAACGGGTGCCTTGGGAATGGTAAGAAAAAAGGAATGTTCCACCTCTGGTACAGTGCTGTGCTGTCATAGACTGATTCCTGGCAAGGAACATGCAGCACAGTCCCATCAGCCAGCACGACCTCCTCAGCAAGGAATAAACCTGGCTCTTTTCCTGGCGATCCAGTTCCCAACACCTGGCTCTTCTCCTGGCAATCCAGTTCCCAACACTGTAGTTTTCCTGTAACACTCTTGTGTTCTGTTCCCTCTGGCAACAAGTGGTGGCAGCAGCACCTTAACATGCAATCTTGGCACACCTCAACCTCTTTTGTCCTGGCTGCTTTCAGTGATGACAGGTGTTGGGAAGTGCTGTGCTAACACACCTTTGTTACCCCAAGCAAGTGCATTCAGCAAATTGCAGAAGCTACCTACAGCCACTGCCTTTTGAAGGTGGCATTAATTATGATGAAAGCAGCTTAAGAGGCAACAGCTCAAGATGCAAAGCAGCATCACTGTTTTCTTTCTTTACGAGGTGCATGAAATAAATTAATCCAGGTTTTGCAGGCTAGAAGAAACCACAAAGATCATTTAGCCTGATCCTCTGCATAAGAGAGACATAAATCTCAGCAAAGATTCATTGCTTGTGCCAAGAAACTGAAGGCCATGCTACAGCATTTCACACCAAAGAACCTTTAAATCTTCATTGCACATACATGTCCATGGATCCTAGTTTCCCTGGTGAGCCCTCTCCTCAGCCAACTACCTTCCTCGATTTTGGAAGAAGACCAGCCACCTTTTCCAATCTCTTCTCTCTTGCAATTAAACTCATTTGCCATTCTGTTTCAGACTAAGCAAACATTAAATATCTATAATATTTCAAACAAGAGGATTGTATGAAGAAACAGTTGCAAGACATCCAGAGTAGCTTTATATAGGACTAAACAGGCATAAATTCGTTATTCTCCTTTTTTATGCCAACTTTTAAAGCCCCCTAAAATTGCTCCTTCCACCATTCTCAGAGACAGCTTACTCCAAAAACCAGAGTTTCCTCAGTGTCTGGCAGAAATTTACCCTGTAAAAACTTTTTTCCCTTTTAATTGTTAGAGCCAAGATGAACAAAACAAAAGCTACAGACTCACTTTTTCTCTCTCTGCTTTGTAACTAGTTCAAACACACATGCAAGTTTTCTTTAAAGTAAGCAATTACGTTTTAATAGTAAATTCAAACAGGCAGACAATTTTCCAGCATGAAATCAAATACCTTGCTGCAGCTTGAGACCTAGAAGGAAAAATGATGGTTAAATGCCCTTTCTGCATCTGAGATGAACCCTGATTTGCTAAGCCCCCATCCCGTGCCACAGCCAGGTCTGTGCTGGTTTTAACTCCATCCATCCACCAAAGGAGCCTTTGCAGCTGTGCCACCAGGGAACGTCTTGGGCTGAGGCACTCTATCTCTGTGAGGTACTACATAGCATAGCAGAAGGACCAGTGGTTCCTCCTCCACTAGGGAGAAGCACGTGTCCACAGACTGCCCAGCACTAGGAGAGTATGGATGTGCCTCAGAGTCACCTTTGTGACTCTCCTCCTTCAGGAATTTGGCTGCAGGCCTGGAAGAACAGAGGAGATGTTCCTCCAGCACCAGGTCAGAGCCATGTCATGGCCCGAAGCTGCAAGCAAGGACTGCCCAGGGTAACACAATCCCACTATGGTGGCTGTACCAGCTCTGCATGCAGCTATCCCTCCCGCTGCCCTGGGTCCTGCATTGACACGCTCAGAGAAGCCAGGCTGGAGACGAAAACAAGAGCAACACTCAAAACAAACAAACAGAGCAACCATCTGGGTTTGCCCGGCTTGGCTTGCAAAACCCGCCTTCTGATCAGACCACTCCTCGTGGCTCCCCGGCCGCTGCGCTGGGCTTTGGTAGCCCGCAGGAGAGGGATATGTCTTTTTGACTAAGGCACCCCACGGCTCAGCTGCAGGCATCAAGGCCCTCAGGAGACAAATACCTGTAGCACAACGTGCCCTACAGCCACAGGGAGTAACCAGCACCTACCTCGACTACCTGGTTGGGTGTTCAGCTCTATCAGGGGTTTTGGCTCTTCCAGAGACTGTAGTCATGGACGCCACACGTGCCCCCACCTCATTTTCCCCGCCTGCTTTCACACAGGCTTTCCAGCACACAGATTCTTTCAGGATGACTCAAAGGTAAGTGTTACAATTGACACAGCCTTATCACACCGGGAGCATGAAACAGCCTCTCCAAGGAACATAAAATGCTCCACACCCCTCAGGACTAATTGTCATAACTCCACAAGGAGGGCAAAAGCAGGGCATGCTCCCAGCTTGGAGCATAGCTGGTACAAGTTACCCAGTAAGGAGACACCCTGACACAGCAAGGAGCCCCTTGCCTCCTGCCAGCACTTATGAAGGCAGAAAGGGGACTCCAAGCACTGCCAGGGAAGCATCCTTGCCCCCAGCACAGACAAAGGGCTCTATATGACTGCTCCTTCATAAGCGGCAGGAGCTCCTAGCATGGCAAGTGGAAGGTATTGCTGAGTTTGGGTGCCACCACCCTTCTGGCCTGCACAGTCACCTCTGTCTGCTCTGCAGGGGAAGAAATCAGGTTCCAGAGGACTTTCAGAAGGCAACCTGGCATTTCCTAAATGATCACTGCTCAACAGCATCGCATCTTCTCCAATGGGCCTCAACAACACCTCATGTGGCACAACACAGGCTGCTAGGAGACACCAAGTGGCATCTGTGGGGTCACTTGCTTGTGGACCTTTCCTTTCCTTTCCTCCGACTCCAGCAAGCACACAGCACCAAAGCAGGAAGCCCAGCATTAGGGACTAAAGCCGCTTGGTCATCTCTTCCCCTTCCTTAAAAAACCTCATTCATTCACCTGTTCAATTTGAAACACTAGCTCCCTGGGCTAGCCAACCCTAAAACACATCACAAATTCATTCTCAGCCTGGAGGTCAATATGTCTACACATAAGCTTGTACACGGACCCTAAGAGCAAGTTCTCCTCCAAACAACCATCCCTTCTCCTCTTGACTTTAAATCAAGGAGCTGGAGTCAAATCCATTGTACAATGCACTTTCAGATAACAAAACTGACACACGCAACAAAGCCAGTACCAGACACCTAGAGAAGGTGAAAGTATCCCTCCCTAGTATGTTCAGACATCCTAATTCATGGACAGCAAATCAAATTTTCTTCCCCCATTTCAGCTTTTTGCTTTTTTTTCCCCACCCATTTGTGATACGCAGCTGCAGATACTGAATGCACAAAAAGTATTGTAAGCCTGTTTTGGTTTTTTTAATTGCTTAGCAGAGCTACTTCCTTCCAGATGGACGGCTCTTCCTCATTCACATCTGTTTTCTGGGGCCTGCTGTTGCCCTGCCTGCAAACCTGACTTCAAGGAGAGCGGTGAATAGGCAGCTGCTTGAAGCCCACACTGGGCAAGCTCCAGTTACCTGCTTGCAGTCAAGGAGCCCTCCCTGCGAAATTGCAGATTCCAGAGTTCACCTTGAAAGCAAAAAGTCACTGGAGCCAAACTGAAAATGTGGATTTTGGAGGCCCTGGTTATCAGCATCAAGATAAGTTGCCCAGCTCCACCTACCTGAGGAGATTTCAACATCAGATTTTCTATCCTATTTGACAACAAGGAGCTGTGCCAAGGCAGAAGGAAGCTGACCTGGGTAACACCAGCCATCCTGGGCACAGACCTTGTTCTCACTTGAATATTGGTACTCAAGGATGTATCTTGCAGCCCTGAAGGGCTTTTATCAGTGCACATGACATTCAAACCAAGACTTGCAAAGATCAGACAGCTCTTCAGAGTAAAAAGATAAGGAGCTTTTCAGCTGTGCAGTCACCTCCCATGCTCCTGAAAGGGCATCTTAGAATAGAAAAGGAAGAAAAAAAGAACAGAAAGCATATCCTAGGCAATGAACCCCAGAAGCAAACATCCCGATTGCAAATGGTTAATAAAGCACCACACACACACTCACAGGGCACCACCACCCACACACACACACACTCTCGGGGCTGTACCTGGACTGTTTTTTCGGCGGCGGCGGTGGTGGTGCAAACTCCATACCATTACTCTTGTCTTTAGGGAAATCAAAGGAGAAAGAAGAAGATTTGGTGATCCTAGCCTGGCTCTCCAGCATCAGGCCATCATCCACAAGGTCGGCACCAGCTCTTCCATTCTCAGCTCCTACTGCCCATGAGTGGGTTAAGAGCTCCTGCTCCTCCTCCTGTTCCTCCTCCTCCTCTATTCGGCACTGCTTGGTCCATGTTGGGGGGTAGTATTTCTGCCTCCTGTCATAGGATGAGCCTGTCACACCTCTACTAGACTCCTCCACAGAGACCCCATTCACATGAGTGCACGGAGAAGGGGATGCCCCAAAGGCACCCGTATCAGTACAGCTCCTCAGCAGCAGCTGAACACCAGCCCCATCATGGCTGTTGTCATCACCAAACCTTCCTACATGGGAGCTTACTGGGGGCACACGGTTTCCCTCACTGCCTGGCTGGCTGTTTTTGGACATCTTTGGGGGAATGGCTGGACTCTCGTTAAGCGAGGTCTTGGCAGGAGCTGCCAGATGAAATCTTGGACTGTTTTCACTTCCAGATGCTTGAAAAGTCTGTCCAGGCTCAACGGCAGGTGTCGAAGTCCCAAAATCGGGGTGGGAAGTGGGGCTGATACATGGCCACTGAACTCCTACTGCTGAGTCAGGGCTGCTGAGGAATATTGTCTTGTGATCATCCTCAGTGTGTGCCGTCATTATAGTTATCTTTGCTGCCACCTGGCCAGTGGAGTCCTGGTATTCCTTCTCACCTCCCAAAGCCCAGCCACCATCCCTCCACGACCCAACAGCTTGCTCGTTAACAGTACCATGGGCCAGCTGCTCCACTTTTTCCTGTCCACCGGCAGCCTTCAGCTGTGCCTTCCTCCTCTTAGTGCTCTCGGCATAGATTGGGTCACCGCAGGCTGGCTCCGTGAGGCGAGGGTGCTGCGGCTCCACCAGAGCCTGCTGAGGGGTGCCTGAACCCTCAGTCTGGGGTCCTCCAGGGACAGAGGGCTCCCCAGGGAGAGGAGAGTCCTCATCCTCCCGGGACAAAGCAAAGCCAGCTGCCCTGCTGCTCCCTGTGCTCTCAGGGAGGGCAGTAGGCTCAGTGTGGAGAGACAGCTTTTTCCTCTCCGAACACAGGGCATAGGGGAGAGGATCACCCTGGTCTTTTGTGATGCAGAAGGCCACATTCACAGCTCTGCGCTCCTCTTCGCTGAATCTGACTGCCCGGCCACTTGGCCTGGGAATCTCGGGAGCATCCCGTGGCCTCCATCCACAGGGAGCGTGACTCTCCTTCTCGTACCGTGAAGCTTTCCCCTCTGTGCAACACGGCTCCCATGAGACGGGGTGCTTTCTGTGGCAGTTGGTGATTGAACAGTACTCGCCTCCTTCGCTTTCAAGGCCAGAGGAGATGTGACAACAGTCACCCTCTGAAGGGCGTGCTGCTCCTTCTCTGGCTTGAGAAGAAGGGCTTCTGCTGGAGTTAGCAGAGCTTCTGTCCCCCAAGGCAGATGGCTTAGGGCAGGAGGGCTGATGAGGCAGGGCAAACTTGTCTTTGGCTCTGTCCTCCTGTTTGGTCATCTCACCCACAAGTACCAGGCTGTGGATGGAGACATTTCTCTCCACTCGACTCTCCATGCTGCGCAGACCCACCATGGAGTAGCTAGGAGAACAGCAAGACAAGCAGTCGCTGGGCAGGTTGTGAAGGAAGGGCTTTCTCACACCACCGTTGCCAAAATTGTCAAGGCAGACCCGTTCCGCATCTCCTGGTTTCAGAAGGAGTTGCTTGCCAGAAACCATGCCCCAGCTGACCTGCATGGGTCAAAGAGACAAGTGCACTGTCAGGATGTGCATATGCAAAATGAAAGAGAAATTAAAAAAAAGAAAAAAAAAAAAAAGCAATTCAAAACACAAACCGCAAAAACTTAAGGCCAGCTCCACTGAAAAGTCCTTTGGCATTCACCATCTGTTTTGCGGTACTCACCCCACCAATAACTGCCACAAAGCTTTCCTACTAAAACTACATTTGTCATAATTCCTGGACCATTTTCAATCCTTGCATTACCAACAATGGCAATGCCCTGGAATAAGTCATTCTCCTTTCTCTTCCTATGGGTTCAGTGCCAGAAATATGTCCAACCTGTCATACTGTCTGTGAATCACCGTGCAATTAGATTCAGAGAGGGAAGGAATATTTCCACCTCTCTCTGCTTATTTTCATTTCATTTCATTTCACACTCCTCCAGAGTATGTGACTCTGGAACCCAGACACAGACTATCATGTGCTATCCTGGGATAGCAGCTTGGCTATGCTCATCTGTAGGGACTGGGGAGCAGGCAGGGAAATGTATCTGAAATCTCTTCATCCAAGGGAGATCTATCCTGCTTGCCATCTGAGAAGTAGGAGAGGCAGAGGGTAACACAGGCTTATGAAGTGACCCCCATTCCAGGGTGGTAGAACTTGCTCCCATAGCACAAAACTCAGCCTGGATGCCAAATCTGCATGCACAGATCAAACCTCACCAATGATGCACTTGTGTGCCCTTTATCCCTGAAAGAGAAGAAAGAGATAGCAAGAGGAAGCTAAGAAGAGAACTAGTGAGCCCTGATTCTCCTCTGGGGCAAGAGGAGGTAGGAGCACATCTATGCCACAGGCATGGGGTCAACAGCTCATGCTTCACTCTCTGTTACTGGGGTAGTGCTGGTATCAGCTGGTCAGGTGAGGAGTGCACCACCCATCTCGACTGCAACTCAAACCACGGCTTGCCAGCAGGCAGCAGTGCTACACCCAGAGGGCATAACTGCCCTGGCAAAGGTTGGGAGCACAAGGAGTAGGAAGGTAGGGCACTTCCTCACCCACAAAGACCACGGATTCAGTTAGCATTGACTGCAACCAGACGGGACATCTTTTCAGTAAGTCTACCCAGGAAAGCAACTTTAACCTGCATCCTCATTTAAAATCCGGAAATTCCTAAGCAAACAATGTATTTTTAAGCTACTTTGCACATGACTTGTGAGCAACAGCTCATTCAGCTTCACCCAAAGATATTCTGAGAAGCCAATATATGGCTTAAAAACCTGAGTCAAGACCATAAGGAAAAACAAAGGGAAGGAAACGTTTTTAACAGATATTCCTAGCACTCCCGAGAAAAAGTAAGTAACGGGAAGTCATGCTTTGACTGGCTTAATCATTACCTGTGACAGATCTGCATTCATATTCACATCCGCCCACGCGTCAGAAACATCCGAGTTTATCATCGTTGGCTTCACAGCAATTGTTGGCTTCGAGAAGGGGGAAGTATTTACACCTTCCTCTTCAAACGTGACGCTCTCGGCCTTGGTCCTAACTCCATTCGGGAGCACACCACAAGCTCCTGCGTCTGGGGTTGTTTGCAGCTGATGGGAACTCTTTGGGTTGAAGCAGTTTTTGCAGGAGCCAGGCTTCCAAATGTGTTCCACAAAGTCACTGCACGCAGACATCTTCAAATCCTCATGGGTCAGACTAAGAGCCCACTGCGTCTTCTGCACTGCCCTCCGCTGCTCATTTTGCATTTGCTCCTGGGCCACTCTTAAAAGATCACCTGGTTATCTGGAAAAGCACAACACTGTCTGATTAGTTTGATTATTCTCCCAAATGGGAAGATTTTTAATAGGACAGGTGATAATTACACTTACTCTGCCTCATCACAAAGGCATATTGTTTACAGGACTTTCTTCACAGCTCAGCTAAAGCCCACACAATCACTTGAAAAGACTCAACTTCTAAGCATAGCTCTGTAATAGAGAAGACATCAAGCAACAGCATTCCTATGTGATTTAATTCCCTGTTTAATGAGCATTTATAACCAGCCTCATGCAAGGTTTAGATCAAGGGTAAAGAAAAGGGGTCTTGGAAATAGCTGTGCACAGCCACACAAGCAGAGCAAGGCAGGAAAAATTCCTTCTCCAAAGGCACATCCTCTCTCTGGAAAATAAAAAGGCCTGGAGATACAAGGACCAGCATCAGCAACTGTGTAACCAAGGAGACACAGCAACAACCTTCCTTCACCCAAAAAGCACCCCTGTGATTCCTATACCGTGCCACACAAAGGCTTCTCTCCCACCCAGTGCAACAGAGAAAGGCAATCAGCGAGGCTGGGGCTGGCACTGATTTGAGCAAGTGTCTGGCAGAAAGCTCTTATCTGGTTTGCCAAGAGCCACAAATAACAGTGTCAGCTCGCTGAAACGATTCATTGTCTGCAAGGGGAGAAACGCTTTGCTCTTGGATTACTTACAGACAAGGATTCCTTCCCATCTTCCTCTCCCAGGAGGAAATGCCCCAGGAACAAGACATTCCTTCCTGCATTCCTCGGCACCCCTCTCCCCTCCTGGCCAGGTCTGATTGCACTCAGCCAGTAGCTACCTGGAACTAACAGCTTTGGAGATACTTCAGAGGAGGACTCCCACAAAGCTCAGTGGATTAGGGAAGAGATCAGAGAATGCAACTTGAAGAGAAAAATTGCAGCCAGCTGCTGTGGGTGTCAGGGCATACAATTCCCCCACGTGGTTCCACAGAATCCTTCCTCACCTAAGCAACCTTAGAGCATCTCCTGACCAGCTGACCCCCAGGCAAACTGAGGCTCCTTCCCCAAGAGTCTACAAGTGACCAAGCACTTCTGTACCCCAATCCTGAAGGCACGTGATTTACCAGCCTGATCCTTCAGCATTTCCTCCACACAGGCATACTGGAACACCATCAGGGCATCTTTGCAGTTGCATGCACCCCTAAACCAGCTTGCACTTCAGTAAAAACTCTTTCCTCTGGGCTCAAAGATGTCTAGCCAGCCTCTCCAACAGCCACCGCCACTGCACGGCATAAAGAGAGACAACTAATAAGAACCTGAGTGAGACAAAGTGAAGGAGGGGTGGGGAGAGCCACTGACCCACAAGCAACACCTGAGCTCAATTGTCACCTTTGGGAAGGGTGTCTTTGATCAGCTAAAGCATTAGTACTTGCAGGCTCCTGTCTGGCAGGCCAATAGATTAGGATCTGTTTCTTGTAAAAAGCCTAAAAAAGGGAAATATCAGTGTCATTCACAAATCAGACTGGTCTAGGTCTCATTCTTTTTAGGAAAGAGACTGTTTTAGACAGGTTTTTTCCATGGACTTGCCAGAGTCTGAGTTAACCAAAGGACAGCGAATCACTCTCAGGCATATTCCAACACCTTCAACGCTTTTAACAATACCTGCAGGGAAAACATCTTTAAAAAATATTCTATTCTTTGCATCCTTCCAGATCTAGCACCGAGCGTCCGGCACCACCCAAAGTTGAACAAGTGTCCCGATGAGAGCCGGCAAACTAAAAAGAAAAATCAAAGGGAGGGGAAGCAGCACCGTAGCCAGAAAAAACTCTTCATTTCTGGTTTAATATTCGGCGGTGCCGACTCCCTCCCGAATCCCGGGGGTTCCCTCCCTGCATCCCGACCGGCCGTCGCTCCTCGCTGCCCACACCGCGGGCAGGCGGCCCGGTGCCCGCACGCCGGCTGCGCCCACGCCGCCCCCCGCACCAGCCCACGGGGAAACCCGCCGGGGTCGGCCGAAAGCCAGCAGCGGGGGCTGGCCCCGGGCAAGCCGAAAGGCAGGACCTGGGGCGGCGGCATCCCCGGAGCCCCCGCGCCCCTCGGGACGCCGGCAAGGATCCGATACAGCGGCTACCTGTTCTCTAGGACAGCGAGCTGCCAGGATGCGGCGCGGGGATGCGTCGGGGCAAAACAAAAAACCCCCAGACCCGCAGCCCAAGCCGCCCTGGCTGCCGGACGGCTCCTCCGGGGCGCCTGACGTCCAGTGGGACCGGGAAAAGTTTCCCGGGCGGGCCCGCCGGGGCGGGCGGCGGTGCCGGTGGGACCCGGAGCTCAGCCCCCCGCCCGCCCGCTCGGCAGGCACCGGCACAGCCCCGCAGCCCCGCCCGGCTTTGTCCCGGCAGGCGGGGGCCCGGCGGCCGCCCCCGCAGCGGCTCCCCCCGCACTCACCAGGCTCCCGCGGCGGCCCCGCTCCGCTCCGCCGCCGCACCGCCCGAGCGGCGAGCGCGTCCCGCGTGGGCCG
>JAWWMP010000132.1:28878245-28910053 GCA_035047865.1 Dendrocincla tyrannina | reverse complement strand
CGCGCCCCCGCCCCGCACAGCGCCCGGCGACAGCCCCGGCGCCACCGCCCCTCCCCGCAGCGCGCCGTGAAAGGGTCGGCCCGCGGGTACCATCCCCCGGGGGGGGATGCAGACACACACGTACCCAGCATCCCCGCCCACAGCCCAAAGGGTCCCGCACACACACGCACCCCACAGCCCGACACCAGCCTTCGGGACGGTACTGGTCCCAGCTGGAAGGCACCGGGAGCCGGAGGGTTCACTCATCCTCGCAGGCAAGGACATGGTGAAGTTCATCCCGAAGGGATGCTGTGGAAGGAAGAGAAGTTTGCTGCCAACAGGAATCAGGATTTGACCCCGCTGTGCCAAAACTGCAGGCAGCATCTCAGGAAAATCCCAAACCTCTATTGGTGTGGGAGGGTGGGCATCATAAGAAGGGAGCTGGATGAGATTTTGTAAACCGTAGTGTCTGGGCTATGCTTTAGGGCAGGCTGGGAAAGGAGTGGTCTTCCCTTATCCTGGCAGTTGCTCTCTGGTATGTAGTTTTGAGCATCTAAACTCTTCCAAACCAAGAAAAACCAAAACACACCAGTTCTACCCCTGCCCAGGTCAGGGCCTCAGCTCAATTCCTTGCTGAAGTCACTGTTCCTTTGGTACAACAAAGCATTCCTAGTCTTACAAATTTCAGGAGAAAATAGTGTATTAAAAAGGCAAATAGGCTTGCACAATGGAGAATCCAAGCCCCAAATAGAAAAACAAAAACTGGAAATATGCACAGCCCTTATCATAGAAAAAAAAATAAAATCCTTCTCAGGAACCAATCATCCCAGTAAATTCTTCTCCTTCAGGGAATTTTGGCAGTAGCACAGCTTGCAAACCTTTTTGCTTGCAAACATCCCAGCTGGCTGGTCTTCTGCAGTTACGGCTGTATGCTCATGCTCTCTCTTCTCTTTTGATCAGTTATTAAAATGGAACCCAGAGTTAGTAAAACCACAGGAAAATATGGGAACTCCTCCACTTAATTTGCCATATGGCAATGAAGACATCTGCTTAACAACTTCCTGTTTCTTCATTCAAGCAAACTCCCCACAATCAATTTGCTGTGTCTTTTTGCATGCAGGATCCCAATGCACCCAGTTGATACAAGTACATTATCACTCAGAAATGCCTTCATCATGACAGAAATGTCTTTCCTAGCCCAGATCCTCTCATCTGTGGGAGGGAAAAATGAGCTTGAAAAATGAGGAGCCCAAATTTCTTACATTTTCCCTGTTTTAGAAGGTTTGAATGAAAGAACCCAGCTCTAACCAGCCCAGATGAGGTTGTGGCTGTATGGCTGGCTAATCCTGGAGGAAGTTCATCCTCCTCAAATCCAAGTATCTGAATTTCATACCCGAAATTTTAAAAAGAGCCTACACTCTTTCCAGTAAGACCTCTACAATTTTCTCAGCATGCCTTCTTAGCAAAGGGTCAGGGACAGCTTAGGGAAGGAAAGCCAGATTTAAAATTCATGCTATGTTCACAATTGAACAGCACTGCACCGGACTGAGTGAATTGTCCTGAGATGTTCACCCAGGTAGGAAAACCTTTCCCATGCCAGAGGTCTTGGGATTATGGGATAATGAAAGCTTTTTTTCTAATAAAGTCAGCATGTTAATGTCCAAATATTTCAGTGGAAAATTGAACAACTTCAAGTTTTTATAAAAAAAATAATTATTCTATAAGGTCTGAGACCAAGCATGGTGGCTTTTTGCATGGCTGTAAAGTCCTGTGGTTTCTCCAATACAGTATTCATCATTGTGTGTTCTAGCTATTTTCTCAATGTCTAAGAAAACTTGCAGAAAAGAAGCCCTCTCAAGTGGGAAGCAGTACACAACACTTGCTAAGACATGACCACATGTCCTGTGCAGGGCTAAGGATTGGACTCGATGATCCTTGTGGGTCCCTTCCAACTCAGTATATTCTGTGATTTTGTTATTCTGTGATCCTGGCCAGCCATATGTCTTCCAATGTATTGTTTTCCAGAACACTGTCACAGCAACAGAGCACATGGCTCAGAGCAACCCTAGCAGCACAAAGGGAAACTTTAGGCTGACCAGAGCTTCAAGTACCATCCCTTACTGACAGAAGTGAGACCATCACTGAGCCTTGTTTTCAAAGTGCCATCTGTAAGAGTTATCCCTTGAGAACTGGAAGACAAACAGGCATAAACCTAGAGTGAGTTTCTGTGTAGGCAGATAAAAGAAGCAAAGCTCCCTGGAGATGGGGTCAGCATCACTCACGGCTAGCAAAGATGCCCAGTTCCCAAAATTGCTGGTGTAAACAGTGCTTTTTACTCCATGAGACTTAAAAAAACAGCAACAGGAAAAAATATGATACCTTTTATCAGGTATAGTCCATGGTGTGTGATTGACCAAATCTTAGTTTCCACCTGTAGTGCACAAATCCTCCTGGCCATGTCCGTGCTGGGACATCTGCTTACCCCTGCCTGGACTCCAGCTTTGCCATGCTGTCACAGCTGGTAGAATTTTTGTGGGGAAGTGGAGTGGCACTGTCTGTGCTGCCACCAGTTTGCCTGTTCATACATGACAAGAAAAATGCACCTGTGATGAAGCCAAGGGCACCTACTGCCTGCAGGGTGAAAGAGCAAAGGGGCAACCTCCAGCAGGCTCCTGGGGATGTCAGTACCTGCTGCCAGTCAACAAGTTGCTTGGGTCAATGTGAACATCCCTGGAAACTGCCTCCCTGTGCACTGTGGACCCTTTTCTTACTCCAGAAGCTGGTAGCTTTGTTTCTGTGCCCCTTTTCTGCCCCAGTCCTGGAAGAGCAGATTAAAAGCATGAACCACAAATAGTAAAGCCTTAATGTGGTCTCTCCCACTCCTCCATGGGAGTTACCATCACTGCTAACATCTGGAGGCCAAAAGTATGATCTCTGTTGGACCTGTCTGCCTTGTAGGACTGCACTGAAGGCCTAAATCGCTAGTGCCAACCCCATGTGCAGGCAGCAGCCCTCCATCCCACCCTGGCTGCCGTGACAATCCACAAATCAGTATGCCAACCAGCGACAGGCACTGCTATTCCTTTGCTCAGGGCACAGTGTCAAAGGGGGAGCTCGGTTCTCCATACCCAAGAGCAACAGTGGCTGTTAAGAAATCGTGGGATAATAGCCCTTTTGATGGATGCTCAGCCTGTGCATTTGGGATGTAGTGGTTGTGATGGAGCTGGGAAGGGGGAGGGGGCAGAGAGGCATATGACAGTGCCTGTAACAAGTGGGCTTTGTGTGCCATGGCTAGGGGCTCCCACAGCTGCTCCAGTCCCCTGTCTCTCTTGAGGTAGTTTGGGTGGGAGAAGAGGCTACAAAAGCTCGAGCAAATGAGCATAACATAGATAAGATTTTAATGATTCAGTCCCTGCCTCTCTTTAAAAGGCAAAACTGTGGCAGAGCGTCTCCTCATGCTGTTCAAGTAGGGTGTCTAGAGGAGAGGCTTTTCTGCACTGGTAGTCTGGCTGCTGTGGTTCCTTCTAGACAGGGAATGCCCTCAAGTGGGTCTGTCCAGTTTTTTTCCTTTCCTTGTATAGCTGGTGAATACCTCCAGCCCATGCTGGCCAAGGCCCTAATCTGCTTCTTGACATCGCTCTCCAAGGACGGTGGTAGTGCTGATGTAGTCTGGTGGTAACCTGGAGCACCTCCCAGGGAAAGGGCAGGACAGGCCATCGGCTCCAAACTAGTGTGTCCCAGTGATGGGTGCAAGAAAAGGAACAAGACTGGGGGTGGGCGCCGTGGCAGAGTGAGCACACAGTATCTAACTGATAGGAACTCTGTGTATCCCTGTTTTTACAGCTCCTGTCCTCATTTGATAACAGTGTCTTTTTTCTTGTGATGTGTATTCTCTGTGGAGTGGGAGATACTGATTATGGAAGTTGGCTGCAAATTGCCAAAAAACCCAACTCTCTCTCCCCCCTCCCTCCCCCAAAAAACCCCCGCCCAAAACAATCAGAAAACCCCCACTCCAAAATTCACACACACTTTGTTTCTGTAATCCCTGTCCCAACAGGAGACAAGCACAACCTCCCAGCCAGCATGTGTGGTTGCTCTTATTAAGCTTTGAACAGCTGGGGGATTTGAGGATGGGATTAGCTAATACAATTCAGGCTCAATTAGCAAAGGAAGCATGGATATTCCAGCTCCCATCAGGACAGATGTAGGCAGGATCCCTCCAGAGGGTTAATCACAGGGCAACTTGTGCTTCATTCACAAATAACCAAGCTGCCTGTGTCCCCCCATCCCACCCACAGCTGGGCTGCCGTTGGAGTAGGAATGCTTGTCATTGCCAAACACTCCCTTACCCCTTGGACCCAACTAAAACCCGCTTTCCTGCCCATGGGCTGGGAGAGGGAAGGACTAACCGCAGCAGGGAGGGAGAGCGGGCATGCACGCAGGTGCAGAAAGCTGGCAGCTAAACAAAGGGAGATCGCAGGAGCAGATACGAGTGTATGCAGGATACAGTCACGGCTTTCTACGAGCAAGACCAAAGGCAAGAGGAGGGGGGAGAAGGAGATGGTTTCTCGTTGATGAGAAGATGCTAAGATGCACCAGCAATTGGATGCCAGTGCTGTTTAAAACTGGGACCCCTGGGCAGGGTTTTTGTTGTCATGAATGGTCTTTGCTTGGCCAGCTGGGAAAAGCAATGGGCTCACCAGGCTGCTGGGGCATTTATCAGGACAGACTTCCCAGCAGTTCTAACCACCTTGGGATGAAGCAGGACCCATATCTCTAAACATCTCAGTGTGCACCAGCTTCCAAACTTCCCCCCCCACGTGAGCCTCCTCAAAAAGCTGAACAAAATCCACCTGGATGCCTGCTGAGCACCCCCACCCTCAGCTGGTTCCTCATTTCCAAACGCTGCTCTCAAATCTATTATCTCTTGGGGTGTTTTAAAGACACACAGCCCCTTAAGTACCGAGACACAGAGACTCCCTTGCCAGACAGGCCTCTGCTTGCAGAGCTGGTGAACCGGTTCCCAGGGTGCGAGTTGCATGGGCAAGCTCTCCCACGCATGGATGGGTTTCACATAGCCCTGTTGGAGACTGGCTGCTAAACACTGGCTCTCTCTGGAAAGCAGACGGACTTGGAAAGGATGGGGGGGCCCAAAGCACTTGGTGTTTGGAAGTCTGGGCTGATGACTGTCAAGAGGCAAGATGTTAA
Organism: Dendrocincla tyrannina; assembly: GCA_035047865.1. Taxonomy (NCBI): domain Eukaryota; kingdom Metazoa; phylum Chordata; class Aves; order Passeriformes; family Dendrocolaptidae; genus Dendrocincla; species Dendrocincla tyrannina. The sequence goes on along the minus strand of JAWWMP010000132.1, from coordinate 28,904,866 downwards.
TTGATTTTTCAGGTCAGTTTTCAGTCAATTCAAGACTCTGAAGACAGGAGTCAGGAGTCAGACGTCAGACCAGGGAAGGGTGGTGAGGGACAGGGTTTGAACCAGGCAAAGCAATGGCATGGGAGATGCAGCGCACCAGATATGCCTTCCCAGCCTTCCTTGGATGTCCATGCAAAAGTCTTGCAGAGTGAGATAATGGTGCTTGACCAGTGCCAGGCGAACACAAATAACAGTCAAGCACCTCCCCAGGTGTCAGCTTGGGAAATAAAGCCACCAGTCTCCCCCTAGTCCAGTAGCTGAGAATCCAATTGGCAAGTAATAGCCTCCAGCACAGTGGAGCAGCTTTGTGGGGGGCAGCAAGCACCACCTGTCCTCACGTCAGAATACTCCAGGGTCTGATGCTCCTGCCACAGCCAGAAAACACAGCTAGGTCTGGAAAAGCCATCAGCATGGAAGGAGCAGGCACACAGACACAAGACACTGTGGGAGAGCACACCGCTGATTTCTGCCTCTCTCCAATAAGACTGGCTTTTTTCCTTACTCCTCAGTAGTGTTTGGTGTTTACAGGCACTGGGAAACATTTGCTCCTTGCACTCCTTTCAATGGAGCGTGGGAAAAGCTCTCACCCGAAGCAAAAATACATGGGAATTTGCTTTCAAGTCTATTCTTCTCACTCTCTTTCTCTCCAAGTGAAAAGCCCTGAGCTGGCTTTTTTTCTTTGCAAGGCAAGTTTTCTGGCCAAGGCAAACTGGCACTTGTCTCTCATGCTGTCAGCAGAGTGACAGGCGTCAGTACAAGTCCAGGGGCAGTAGCAAATCAACAAGGACAGAGGGAGTGGCAACAGGGCAGACCAGCCTGCTTTTAGATAAGGGAAACGGCACATTTCAGCTTCACTAGAAAGAAATAAGGGCTTGATTTGGGGGGCATTTTACTCCGAGAGGACATATAAACCCCTTATTTTGGTGCTTGTCTTGCTGATGCAAATCAACAAGAAAGGAAAATTAGCATTGGAAAAAAAAAATAACAGGTTACCCACCCTACTTAGTGGCTCTGGAAGTGAGCAGAAATAGAAAAGCATCCTCCCCTGTCAGGAGCAGCACCAGAGTTTCTCCCATCCTTCGTCCAGCTGCTGTGTGATGGATTTGCCCAATGAAGGCAGACCCTGTGTTGGCACTTGGTACACGCAGGCGTCGAGCGCTGTCAGCCCTGTGTGCCAAAAGCTCCCACGGGCTGGGATGGGAACACACACCAGTCCAGTTGCTCACTCCCCACCAGCACCTCAGCCTCCAGAGAGCTGGAAGGAGAAGTCTTTCCATCCCTCCAGCCAACATCTGCCTCCTCTCCTGGCTTTTCCACCTCCCCGGGAGGCCTATCTGGGTGAGCCTGCGGCAGGGGAAGTGGCTTCGAGTGGACTATTTGCAACAAGGCTGGGATCATGCAGGGGGTCAGGGAATTTTTAAGCAAAAGGAATAGGCAAAGTCATGCACTTCCTTGCTCTGGGGACTGGAAAACTCTCCTCCAGCAAACAGGGCTGAAGAACCCAAGGGGAATCTGCAGGACTCATGAGACAGTGACAAAGCTGACGAAAATGGAGCCCTTGAGGAGCTGGTTGCTTCTCCAGAACAGGCAGGCACCACAGGAAATGTGCTCCCTGTGTCCAAGGATGCTGCTAGGAGGGGATTAAAGGCACCCCTGCCCTCTTGCCTCCCCCCATAGCACTCTCTCCAGTATTATGGGGCATCCTTGGGGACCAGCAAAAGGACAACTGTAAACCCTGGTATGATCAAAGAGACCCACTCTGTACCCATGTAAAAGAGTGAGAAATACCCTTTATACCCTGAGGTTCAAGGCACATCTCTTACACTTCCAAACTCCATCCTGCAAGTAACCTGATGCCCCCAGCAATTTTTCTTGTGTGAAACTCCCCCTGCAAGAGGTGCCTTAGGTGAGCAGCTGCAGAGACAGCCAGGTCCCAGAGGAGGTGTTTGCTTTCTCCATTTTACACACATACACACATCCCCACACACACCCACCCTCTTTTTAATTGTTTGCATATCAAGAAACGACTTGCCATATTGCAGCCTCCCAAAGGGAGGCAGCCATTGAACACGTAACCTGAAACTGCCTCTCAGGGAGACAGACAGCACCCACCTCCCTCTGCTCCCACGTCCTCTCCCCTGCTCATCCCCACCTGAGCAGCAGCCATGTCCTCCCCTCTCTCTGTTCAGCTCTTCAGCAGCTACACCCTTCACTGTTAATGAGCACAGAGAAAAAAAGCACAGAGCTGCCATTCAGGGCCTCTCTCAAACACCGAAACATCTCTGTGCATTAATAATCCCTTTCAAAAGCCCCTTCCTTTCACATATCCCACCCTCCCCCTCTAGCCCCCGATGCTTTTCAGGAGTGACTGTGATTCATCTGAGGTGTGAAGCAGCACGGTAAAATTTTAATACAGCCTGAACAAGATGTGAGAGCGTTCAAGTGCCTTTTAAGCAGCCTGCCTGTCTCCAGCAACTGCTTTGAAGGCAAGATCGCTCCAGCACTGTGCGAAGAGCTTCAAAGAGAATATTTGGGACTGATTTTGACATGACTCAGAGAAGGCAGGAAGCCTCCAAACACAATCACTCAAAGGATGAGCGCCAGCAGAGGAACGTGCCGGCTCTCGCCATCCCTCTCTGCTGGGGCTTGGTCCAGCTGGACCGTATGGGAAGGCCTGGGAGGAGCAGAGCTGCTTGTACCTATAGGACGCCCACCAAGTGCTGTGACCTTTTCCCCATCTCCGCAGGCTGTTGTGGAAGAAACTTCCCTGACCACTGGTTATATTGCACTGGCTATAATAGCCCTGGGACTGATGGTCTGCTCCCAGCTGGGACTTCAAGGGCTGGAAAACAAGGGAGACTTCTCCATGCCCCAGGGTACACGTGTTGATAGGAAAAGTATGAAAATAAGGCAAAATAGACTAACTTGGGTTAGTCGAAACAGAAAGAGATGCTGATAGCACACAAGGACTTCTCTACAGCCAGTAAAACAAACGGGAAACAAAACCAGTGTGCCAGAAAGTGGGGATAGGAGATGAGTTAACAGGAGGCAACAGCAGAGGCAGAGAAGGGTACTTCCAGGAGGGGCTTTGGAAACCTCCATGAGCCAGCAAATATCCCTCAGCTCTGTTGTTTTTCCTTGGGACCCTGGTCCTCTCCACACCTGTAAACGGCACAGTACTGCCTTTCCACAGAGAAATACTCAGGCCCTGGAGACCACCATACTCACCCTGGGAACACTGAAGGCTAAAGCAAGAGATTGAGCTCTGCATCTCTAAGTACCCTGCCAAAGAGCAGCTGGCAGCTCCTAGTGGCCTTGAATTGTCTCTGCCACCACACCAGGGGCAGCACATAGGAAAAACCCAGCTTGTTCCAAGTAGGGAAGACCTGTGTTGGTACTGAGAAGCTTTGACAGCTCCTTCCCAGCCCATCCATTCCCATTTACCTGAAAAACTAGTCCCAGGGCTGCTGAAAGGATGTTGGAAAAGTGCAGGCTGCAACCCTGCATATCCTATAGCCATCAAGAAAGGGAGGGTGAAGCCAGTGAGAACCGGGTAGAGCAGTTTGAGTGGGTAAAACACCTGCGGCTACTGCAGCATTTAGCCTTTCTCTGCAAATTTTGTGATGCACCAAAGTAATTTGCCTCCTGGGCCACTGTAAAGAAAGGCAGGAATATCTTTCTCAAAAAGTTAAGAGCAAATCACAGCAATAGCCCCTCTCCTCAGCACGGAGATAGTCACCACGGGCAGTGCCAGCACATACGGGTGGCAGGGAGCAAGGTCCAAGACCTGTTCTCTGAAACAGAGTGGCCTGACTCAAGTGAGGTGGGAAAAAGGAAGAGAGCCAAACCCAAGGTGTGGTGAGCACTGCTGTAGGCACATATGCTCACTCAAGCTGGAAAGTGCATCGGCAGGAAGGCCATGGAGGACAGGGACTGCAGCCCTCATGGTTTGAAAGAAAGGAATCTTTTGACATTGGTGCAAGGCAGCCCCAGTGGCTGCAATGGGAATGTCTGGGAGAGTTCAGGGCAGCTGATCTGTACTGCCCTGCAGAGACAAGCCAGAGAGAACCCCAAAGTACAATAGACCTGCACAGGGTTGAAGGGAATACAACACCTAGCCATAGATTTATGTAAAGATGGTGCCATTTTTGAAGATTATTTGGAGTCTGAAGCTACCAGTGGAGAGGAATCAACCTGGTATCAACCTCGAGGTCACTTCTCACTCCAAAAAAGTCTGTTCCCCTTCCCAGGGATACATTCAGAACCACATTTCCATGCAGAAACACCATTCAGCAGAACTAGCATCTGTGCTGACACATCCTGGGCATTTGTGGTTACTTAGGGAATTGCAGCTGAAGCACTCGGCACAGCTGTCAGGGAGCAAGTGCAGAGAACATCCCACCCGAGGCTGCACACAATCTGAGAAATGCCCAAAGGGGGCTTATTTAGAGGAAAATCAGAGGATTTCAGAGCTAAGCTGTATTTGCCAGAGGTTTATCAGACTTGTCTCCTAGGACATTTTTGAAAGGAGAGCTCTCCAGGTTAACTGGGAAGTGACTAAGGCATGTGTATCAACCTTTGACCAGAGTTTGCTCTGAGAGTGAACAGAGGCACCATCTTACCTGCAGCAGGTGAGATTAAGTGCAGTCATCAGACACTTAGCCTTCAGCACGACTACCAGCCCTAGAAACATATCAGCTAAATGCCTGGGCTGAGGATGAACCTTCTTATGCCCAACTCGTGCTCTCACAGTTGTAGGAGGATGCTTTCTGGACGTCTGCTGCTCCTAAAAGGTTGCAGTCAGCGGCACCTCACAGGAGAATGGAAACAACTGAGGCAAACTGTCGTCAGTGCAATTTAAGAAAACAGTGAAACTCAATTAGCTAATGGGCACACCGAGCTGACACACCCATGAGCATGGGCACGGCTGGGAGGAAACATCAGAGCTTCTGTGTGCTCAACTAGGTTTCTGAACTAGGAGATGGGGGAGAGAAAGTAGTCAGCAGTCCTTTGAGGGAGTGATAGAGGGGGTGGCTGAGCAAAGGGTGTCCCCTGAGCTGGGACAGGAGGGGATTGCTAAATCAACAATAGGGCTTAAACAGGGTCACCACCAGCACTTGCATGTAAATAAAGAATTGCCTACACGGGAAGAAACCCCCCAAAGCCTCTCCAGGAGCTCAGCGTGCTGGGAAGCCTCTTTAACACTGTGCACTAATGCATGCAGGATGGGCAATAAACACAGGGAACCAGAGATCTGTGTGCAGCTGCAGGGCTGCAGTCTTGTGGCAGGATAATTCCCGTGACTAGAGTGTTGCAACAGAGGGATACAGACAGTTTAGGAAAGACAGAATGAGCAGATGAGGAGGGAGAGTTGCCCTTCATGAGAACAAGCTGGTGGAGTGCATGGTGCTCTGCCTGGGGATGGATACAGAACCAGCTGAGACCTTGTGGGCTAGGATTTCAACCACCCTGATATATGCTGGAGGAATAATACAGTAGGATGTAAGCATTCCGGGAGGTTGCCAGGGTGCATCAATCATAAATACCTCTTCCAAGTGACAAAGGAGCCAACAAGGAGCATTGCTGTGCTGAACCTTGTACTCGTCAACAAGGAGGGGCCCATTGTGAATGTGAAGATGAAATGCAGCCTTGGCTTCAGTGAACATGAGATAGTGGTGTTCAGGATCTCAAAGGGAGGGAGGAGGATGAGAAGCAAGCTTCAGGAGAGCAGACTTTGGCCTCTTCCAAGATCTGCTTGCAAGAGTCCCATGAGATAAAGCCCTGAAGGGAAGAGGTGGGGAGATGAAGGAGGAGGGCAGGCAAAAAATCTGGTTAATATTCAAGGATCACCTCCTCCAAGCTCAAAAGACCTTCATTCCAACAAATATATAGCCAGGTAAAAATGACAGAAGGCCTGCATGTATTAGTAAGGAGCTCCTGGCCAAACACAGATACAGAGGGTGGAAGCAAGGATGGATAACCTGAGGGGAATACAGAAACGGTGTCTGAGCATCCCCATCCAAATCCTGAGATCGATGCTGCTGGACAGCCACAAAGGGGGGGGGGTGGGGATAGTACTTCAAATGAGGTGACAGAGTGAACTAATTGAACTAGATGCTATAGACCAGGCTGGTTGGAGGATACACCTCCAAAAAGCCACTTGAGACCTGAGGTCTGTAACACCTTACTGGCTATCTGGTAGAGGGAGTATGATGGCTAAGGATACAGCCCAAAGGAACATACAGGTACAGAAGGTACAACAATACTGAACAGATCTTCCCCTTGAAATCGTAAATGTTTATGCCACAAACTCAAGATGATGAAATCTTCGTATTTCTTGGAACATGATAATTTAATAGTACTGTTCTGCCTCATCCATGGCCCACAATAACATTTCTACATAAGAACATCCAAGGTGCCTTAAAGCCATAGAATCATAGAATTGTTTAGGTTGAAAAAGATCTTTGAGATCATCAAGTCCCTCTGTTAACCTAGTCATGTCTCCATAATCCTAACCATAAGCATGTCTCCAACAGTGGCCAAAAAGAACAGGCATTTGGCGGACTCCTGGTCTCCAGCAAGCTTGCAGACTTCTTGGGCCAAAGTTGGTGTCTTTGAATTTAGCATTTGCAGACCCTTCCAGGAATAACTCATTTCCCCTGGAAGCCCTAGAAATTGCAGAAGCCCCTCTGCAACATCCCACAGCAAGTAATTCTGCAACTCTTCATTGAGCTGGAGGAAAAACCATCTTATTGCTTATTTGGATACTGTCACTTACAAGCTTTATTCAACACTTTCAAGATTCCAGTTCTTGTGTTGGAAAGGTGGTGAACACCCATGCTCTCTTTGGCATGCATGGATTTATCAACCTTTCTCATACTCTTCTCCTAAGCACTGCACCTGGCTGCTGGTGCTTCCCAGTGGAACATATTCACAGCCTAACTAAAGTGGCAACTGACAACAAACAGCGTACAGGGATGAGACAAGGCACTGCAAATCAGAATAAGGCTGATAAGACTGGTTTACAGCAGCAATACCATCTGTACCAGGGTGGGCATTACCTAGGGAGAAGGCTATGCAGAGCATGGTGAGATTCCCACCAGCACTGAAACAGAGCAGGGACAGGAGATGCTAGTCTGATCACTGCCAGGAGTGCTGAAGTGCCAAGCTACTGTGCCAGGTTGCAATGGGCAACAGGCACAGTACCTTGGTGTTAGTATAAATTGGCTCTTGGAGCAGTGCAGAAAAAACCATGTAGGAGTGGAAAGACACACAGCATGTTGCTGTGCTACCACCCTTCCCAGGGGTGGTGATCTTTGCTAAGATAAAATTTGACCTCTCCAGAGTAGCATCAGACAAACCCAGTCTCCCTTGGTATTTTATCACTGATCAATGATTTATGGAGCACTCTAGGAGCCTCTCCAGTCAAGGTAGAAAATAAAAAAGCAGGATCAGAACTAGTGCCTGTTTGGCCTTGCAGCTGTAGCTGACATCAAGATGAACATCTCTCTGAAAGGTCAGCCCTGTGAGACAAGCCTGCTGGGACATTATTGGGCTAGAGGCACCAGGTACCAAGTGGAATTCTCATTCTGGTGTAATTGCAGACAAATTCAGAACCAAAGGGAACCCCTGAAAAAAAAAAAAATTTCTCCTCTAAAAACAAGCATCAGGAATGGGTACTGGTCTGTTCCTGAATGGAAGGGAAAGCCTCTGTCCCTGTGTGAGGTTTACAGCTGCTGACCTTGTCTTCTAGCTATGTGGGGTCTGTGTCCTTCATTGAGATGGCCAAAATGTGACTGGGAGTGGCTGCATATGTTGTGGGTACAAAATTTTAAGAGCAGCTGAGAGATGGAATTTGTGCTATGAGTAAGAGGAGTTCTTACAGAATGAGTTAGCGGATGTTTTAGGTGATTCATTGTCTTCTGATAACTGCCCAGCTCCTGAGGCATTGCTGGCATGTGAAAACAAGGTAGGTCTGGGTGAATCAGAGGCCGAGGGAAGAGTATTGGTGGTAGTCAGCAAAGACTTGCCCAGGTTTATTCAGGGACCAAGCTGTAAATTGCTACTATTTTCCAAGGTCTATAGTGAACTTCCTGGAAAAAAAAAGATTTTCTTTGCTGCCAGATTCAGTGTGTGCCTTAGGAGCAAGCCCCTTGCTCCATCCTCCAAAGGCAGTTCCTGCTGTGCTAGAAGAACCAAGCTGAGCCATCTGTATGTTACACCTTTTGCCCACCCTCCAGAAATATGTCCACTGAGTCCTCTGTGCCAGTTGTCACTGGTGCTCCCTGGGTGATCCTGGGTATCTCCAAAAAATGGGAGTACCTTTTCTTTCATCTCCTTCTGACCTCCAGAACACATCTCCAGATTCTTTGGCCGTGATTTCTCCACCAGGCACTTAAACGACAATAATTTGTTTGCCTCTACAACTGCCAAGGGTATTTGACATCTTGAGTACCCACAGGTTACTTTGGAGAAGACAGATGAAAGGTCTGTAGGACAAGGAAGGGAGCACAGAGCTCAGTGCCACCTCATACCTACACCACCACTAGCTTCTCACTTTAAACCAGAGGTCAGGCACTTGCCACAGAATGAAAAGGAGCAGAAAACACAGGGGACTTTGCAAAACAGCTTGTATATGACCTAGAACAAACTTTGTAATTATACCTTATCCTGATTATTGCAGGATTAGCAAAGACAGCAAAACAACGGAACAGGCACCAGCTCCCAGGGCGCTTAGGCAGTCCTAGCCATGGGAAAGGATGCAAGCAGTAGAAGCCCTAGCTATTAATTCCCAGATTCTGGTGCTCAGAAAGCTCAGCAGCAACCTTGCAAGTTCAGACATTTCAGTAAGGCTATTTTGAACACAGTGGCAGGCCTGAGGGAGGAATGCAAGGTCAGCTCTTCTGCATGCACTGAGTTGTCATTGTACATGTGAGTAGCATGGGGCCACTCTGCAGAAAGAAAGGACTGCTGTGTCCAAGTGCAATGCAGATGTGCTCCTGATGTGAGATAACAAACCCAGCTTTGGTATGTACCAAATATTTTCTTTTGCAGACCCCTGGCAGCATTGTCTGTCCTCCACAGCCTCTGATCCAACCTCACTCTTGGAGCAAGTCCGCTGCCGGTGCTGATGCAGGCCAGACAGGTTTGTCTAACCTACACCGTTAAACCCTCAAGGGTGGCAAGCCACCACTGCTCTGAGAATCTGTCCTAGGGCTGCCTCTCCTTTTTGACAATTTTTCCTAATGTCCAGACTAAAAACCCAGTGCTGCAGTAGTAATTCCTTGCAAGTAGCTTTTTAAAAATGGGAGGGGAGAGAAAAAGAGCAGAGCAAAGATCTGAGAATTAGAAAAGCTCAAACATTTGCACGTGGCCTTAGACTAACCTGGCTTGCTCTGTGCCCAGTGTTTGCCTTGCCACTAACTGCTTCCAGTGAGGAGACAGCTTATGTGCTGAAAAGTATTGATGGACATGAGAAACAACATTGGGAGGGTGAAGGGGAGGATCAAGAGGCGAGCCAGACTGTCCCTGTCATTCATTTGAGGAAGGGCAATGGAAGAAACTGATGGCTCTGATGCCTTTCATGCATTTAGCTTTCACATAAAAGTTGAATCTAGAGGTGAATATCTCACCGAAGGAATCAATTACCCTCCACAAACCACCAAGATAAAAAGTTAACTAGCTGAGACTTTGCAGACTCTCTCTTAGACACCTACAACCAAACTTGCCATGGCATTCAGCCATAATGACGAACAGAAAAGGGGGAGGGAAATGGGCCAGGATTGTGAAAGAAGAAGTTCACAAACTTTTAGCTTGCTGAAATGTGTATGAGCTACAGCAACGCTCGTTATCAGAGGAGGAGTTGCCTCCAGTTCCCAAGACCCGCTCTCCAAGAACTGCTGGAGTGGAACCAAGGAAATGGCCCAGAATGAGCACCTCATCCTGTTTAAAAGGCTTGAAGTCAAGTTATAGATCCATAGTTCAGTGTACCGCACAAAGGATTAATTCAGAGCCTCCAAGGGGTGCCTCAGCCCCAGGTGAGAGGCAAACAACTGTGACTTCTTAAGAACTGTTTTATACCAAACCATTTATATTTTCTCTCTCAAAGATCTGGCAGATAAAGGGTAAGCAGCAGATGTATAATTTTGACCTCCACAGAAGACTTTACGTTATCCCATTCAGATTTCTTGCCAGAGACAGAAATATCATCTTGGTGAAAGATGGATACAAAATTAGAGAAAATAAAGCACCTTGATCTGGTGACAAGAGATATTCATGGATTAGTCAGACAAGAAAGACATATATAGAAAGGAACAGCAGGAAAATGGTCCCAGCTTCCATATTGTGGATTAGAAGTCACTATACACTGTCTTAGAAATATGGTGGATAATGATAAAGAAAACAAGAGGAATGCCAGAAAGATCCATCAGATGGTCTTGAAAACCTGGCAGGATTTGACATCAGTCAGGTGAAATTCAGTTCAAGTCAGGTGTAAAACGTTTTGAAATTGGATCAATCCACCTCAAGGAAAGAATTGGATGTGGGGTGGCACAGACCACAAACCAGGCAGGGGAACATGCTGAAAGCAAGCCTTCCTCCCATGGAGAGGAGGGTATGTCACAGGGATGTTTGCAACTTTTCCGTCATTGAATAAGTGTCAGGAACCAAACTGGTGCCACAGAGGGGTTCATACTTAGGAGGTGGAGACAGTTCAGCCTAGCTTTACCCTGCCCATGACTGCTGTCTCTGCTTGCCCTCTCCTTCCTGCCCGAGTGGCTGGTGGAGGCAAGGGTGAAGGGGACAGGAAACTAGCCAGGCCAGCTGCTTTCTTTACAGCTTAGTCTTAATGAAACTCCACCAGGCTGGGAATAGTGTTAGGTACCAAGCTTCCCTGCTCTGGGAGGGAGCTAATTTCTGAAGGATGATGTGATCAGTGACAGCCTGCCCTGCATACACTCAGAAAAGGGCAGCCCTGCAACCAGCTGTAAACACCCACCACCATAGCCAGAGCAGTGAGAAAATCCCATCTAGGTGGGGCACAAGCCTATACTATCATTAGAAATCTCTCCTATCTCCCAGGGCAGGAATGATCAGGCCATGCCACCCTGGAGGCATGACCACCATCCTGCAGCCCTCCATACTTTCTCAGGTGCCCAAAATCCCACTGACCCATATGACAGATTCCCACTGTCACCGTTATTAAGGCCTCCAGACTCTGTGTGAGAGCACTCTGCATACATTCCAAGGACCAAGCAGCAGGCAATCCTGTACCTCATGTGAGCAGCAAGTCCTGCCAGGCACTTCATATAGGATGTGGTACACTGGGCGTCCTTCTGGAAGTCACACAGTCTCTCAGAACTTCGAGGCAGCCTGTCATTTTAGGAAAAGAGAGGACAGGACTTCTGTGACATTTCATAAAGAACTTTCTTACCCTGATGATTTAGCAGCAGCCTTTGAATATCAACAGCAAAACTCCTCAGAAAGGGCTACCAGTGATGCAGTTTACCCCGTGAATTTTCATTATGAGAGAACAGGAACCATGGTGGACAATGATATTTCCCTTCACAGACTCACCCCTGCTCCAGCCTATAGGTCAGTGGCTTTTAGGCCAAAAATATGTGTTCGAACATTCCAATGGTAGATCCAGGCAGCACACACCACTTTGGGATTGTAGGGGTTGCCTCTTTTCTTCCCCAAGAGGACACAAGGCTAGAAAGAAGCAAATGCTGGCAGAACTGCAGGACATAGGTTTAGAGAGTTGGGGGTTTTTACCTTGGTATAAAAGAGAAGGCAGAAGGTACACAAGACTAATCTGATATGCTTATACCTATGCTTCCCATTCTCTGCAGCTGTTGATTTTTCTGGCCTTTCCACACCAAAATCACAGAATCATTTCCGTTGGAAAAGACCTCTGAGATCATATTTAACTGATTGCTGTTTGTCAAATAGACCACAGCACTGTGTGCTGTGTCCACTCCTTTCTTGAACACCTCCAGGGAAGAAAGGCTGAGAGATTTGGGGTTGATCAGTCTGGAAAAGAGAGGAGTCCTTACAGCAGCCTTCCAATACCTAAAGATGGCCTTACAAGGAAGCTGGAGAGGGAATTTTAACAAGAGCATGTAGTGGTAGAACAAGGAGTAATAACTTTAAAACTGAGAGTAGGTTTAGGTTAGAGAGTTGTAAGAAATTATTTATGGGGAAGTAGTCACAGCACCAAGCCTGTGAGAGTTTAAGGAGCATTTGGACAATGCTCTCAGGCATGATTCTTGGGGTGGTCCTGTGCAGGGCCAGGAGTTGGACTTCAATAATCCTTGTGGGTTCTTTCCAGCTCAGGATATTCCATGATTCTATGCTGTGAGGGTGGTGAGTCACTGGAACAGGTTGCCCAGAGAACTTGTGGATGCCTCATCCCTGAAAGTGTTGAAGGCTAGGTTGGATAGGGCTTTGAGCAACCTGGTCTGGTGTAAGATGTCCCTGCCCATGGCAGAGGGGAGTGGAATTAAAACTAGATAGTCTTTAAGGTTTCTTCCAACCCAAAACATTTTGTAAATCTATGAAATAACATAGAATCAAGATGTAACTACCCTTCCATCCAAAACTATTAGAATAAAACTCCCACAGACCAGAAGTCTCATGATGTCTTAGTCCCTAGAATAGGCATAGGACACAGCTGTCTCCCGCACGGGGCTTTCTCAAGAGGAAAGGTTTAAGCAGGTCTTTTCTTCTGTGGCATTGGCCATACATTCAGTGGTTTGGCCCACAAAGCTGACCAGACTTCTAGTAAATACACAGAGGCACATTCACAAGCCATCTGTGCTTTGGTTTCAGGCCTTTCAGTCCAATGGGAGATCAAAGTACATGCAGATGAGTCACATTTACAGTAACTAGATGAACCCCATCATGAAGCACTTCTATCGCCTTGCTAGTTGCAACATGCTGTGCACCCAAGAGCATTAGCATTGCCTTTTGGCTCGCAAGATCTGTGGCCCAGGAACTGGACAAACATGAAGTTTCCACAGCCAGGCACAGCTTTAACTGCTCTCTTCTCCCTGTCTGAAAAGGGCTGCACCTCCAACACCCAGCACAAGAGCTTCTTGTCCAAACTGCTCTCAACCATTTCAGGACTGAGTCAGACAAAAGTAGACATAGCTGCAAAAATGCTTTTTGTATCATTCTCTGAAGTGAAAGTAGCACTGGGCAATCTGGCAAGTCCAAGTACAGCAGTTTGGAAAGGGAGGGAGTTTAACGGATGAGTGAATACCTGGGGGGCATCTAATAAGGCTTTCAACAACTCATTCCCAGGATCCAGTCTGAATAGTGTTCAGAGTCACAGCTGGGCTGCAGAAAGAGAGCACGAACAGCTTCAGCACTCACTGATGGATTTACTGCTCCCTGCAGGCGTTACAGGAGGCTGAGCCCAAATTGCTGAGTTTTTAGCAGGGGGAACAGCCCAAACTCCTATGGCCAAAGGCCTGAGTACGTTAAGCCACTGCTGGGTCAAAGCCCCAGTGTGAGACCTGCCAGCATGGGGGGTTGCAAGTCCTTGAATGCCCAACACATCCCCTGCTCTCTGAAAGCCCCTTGAGTGTGCATCTTGGGGGCTGCTCTCACCACCATGGCCACTCTGAAGGGTGGCAGATCAATGGGTAAGTGGGAGGCTAATAAATCTACTTGTGGAAGTCACACCATGAAGGCTGGATTGCTCGGTGCTGACCACTGCTGTCTGTGCCCTGAGGAGGACACACAGATCTCTTTTCCACAGTCAGCTAGCAAGGGGGATCACAGACCCTGTCTTGCCTGGGGGTTCATCTTTGGCCTCCTGGTGGGCACAAAGACAGCAGTGTGTGTGTCCAGGGAGGAAGCTGGGAGCCAGGCTGAGAGACGCCCATTGCAACTGCAGCTGTCGGCACAACGCACAGCGTGTTCCAGTTGCACTCACATGCTGCCTGGGATGTGGCTTCAGAGCAAGGAGCCATCAATGGGGAACCTCATTTTGCACTCCTACAAACTGCTCCACTTCAAATGCTAGAAGAAAAAGCAGCAAAATTGAACAATCAGAACATAATCTTTCTACCCAGACACCTGTCTAATGAGTCTTTCCTGTGTGATGGAGGCTGAGGACAGGCTTAGACAACCAGGTGGAATGCTAAAAACCCCAGCATAGGCTATTTAAGCCATCCTGCTTTGCTCCCAGACTTCAGGGATTTAGGGTTTCCACTGAAAGGCAAACACAGATGAATAGTGGAGCTACATAAGCGTCTAGACCAAAGGAAGTCGCAAAGCCTAAGTGCTCCCAGGTGCTGTTCCCAGCCAGTTCCCATCTTGTACATCAGGCAGGACACAGAGGGGCTGCCAATCTCTGCAAAGCAAATTCTCCTAAGGTGAGAGAGGGGATGAAGGATATACAGCCAGAGGCAAGGGTCATACCTGCTGGGTACCTGCCAGTCATAGGACATCCCAGAGAGCCACAGCACATGTGCTGCCATTTGCCATGTCTGCAGACCTGATGACCTTGTGGCTTGGTGTCCAGAATGGGCCAAGCCCACTTTGAACCTGAGAAGCGGTCAGGTCCAACGTAACTTACATGATATGCAAGCAGTGTGGTGGCATGGGGGGAATCTTGCTATATGCAACACAGGCAAAGCCCCAAGGTCAGTGGGATGTAAACAGGAATTACCAGCTGCAGGGTTTTGCTAAACAGCCCTGGCCCCAACTCTTCCCCACACAGCAAACAGGATGCTGAGAGATCCTGCTGCTGCTGAGGATCCTGCTTCTGCAGCTGTGAAAGGAAGGGAATCAGAGTAACCTCCCGGAAAAGATGCCTCCCCCCTGCCCCCAAGCCTCAGTGCCATGATCTCAGCTGGGGCAAAACTACCTTTGTGCTGGGAAGCTCTTCTCTCCAGAGTCACATTCTGAAAGCTCAGCTGGACCTGGGAGTCTAGTCAGACTATGGATCACATAGGAAGCTTTGGAGAGTGCTGTGTGCAAGTGTTCTGCAGCTTGGCCATTTCTGCTCAGTTGGTGTGACAATAGTGTACCCCAAAAGCCACTAGTCCTATCCACACTGATCCTACACTGAGCCACTGTCACCTATGAGACACTAGAACATGCCCAGTCTGAGGTGTCGTCACCACTAATGGCTGGAAGGAGACAGCTAGGGAGGCAGGGAACAAACTGGCTGAACACAGCAATATTGCCCTGAGTGCATTCCCAGCCTTCAAGGATGCAGGGTATCTGAGACTGGAAGAAGCAACTCAACACTAAGTAGCCCATCACAGATTTAAATTTTTTTTTCTTTCCTTGTAATCAGTCTCAAGTCCTGAGCATCCTGCCCTGGATCTTTTCCAGTTTCAATTAGCTCAAGGCCTTCTGCTGATCCTCCAACTTACAAAGGGGTGTTGAAAAATAATAAAATGCCAATCTGACCAGTCTTGGATAAAGTTTCCATGATGTTCTTAAAAAAATGATTATGACAATGTAGGAAAAGCTAAATCACAGCCTTGGAGAAGTAGAAGATACCAAGTAAGGTGGCTTCTCCCACTCAGCAGCTAGGGCAATGTGGAAAGGAAGGCCGTTTCAGCCAGACCGTTTTATCTCTGAGACCAGATGGCTTTAAATGCTTCCCCAGAGCTTGGAAAGGGCCAGGCACTGCTTTGAATTGCCTTTCATACCACCTCATTAGAAAGTAAAATGGAAGAAATGAACAATCTATAACTTTGTGGCAACGGGAAACAGCTCTGTTAATCCCATTTCCTTCCCCAAGCTTACTCAGGTCATCCAGCATCAGGGCCACATCACCTAATCTACTTATCATTGCCCCACAGTCAGGAGCCTGGGCACCAGCCCAAAGGGCAGATGCATCCTCCTGGGGATTATTAATAAACTGGAAAGGCCCACGTTGTTAAACCTGCCATGCTGCATAATTGAGACACTCCTGCCACCCAGCTTTTACTTGCTGCTGCAGATCCAAGGAGTGGCCTCCTGAGCTCAGGAGGAGCCAAACAGCACTGACAGGCTCTCATCCAGGGCACCCAGGCTCACCCTACTGCCCAGTTCCCTATCAGCCCTCTGCCTCCATCTCCCGCAGGAGGAGTACATCTTCTCATAGCGAACCTCCACTTTGTGTCCAGCTGGAAAGGCGTCCAAATACAGCCTCCTGAGAGGGTCAGGACTAGAAGGTTTCAGGCTTTTAATGCTTGTTCCCGGGTCCCACAGCAGAAGGCAGCCTCAAGCAACACATCAGGCGGACAGCATTTGGTTTGTTCGTTGGACCCGCAGCTCCAGGGGCAGTAATGAGTGTCTCGGCACAGAGTCAGTGGCTGGAGTGGGGTAAAAGTTTCAAAAGTTAATGGGACAGAAAAGGAGCTACACACAGCTGGCTGTCAGCACTGCTGTCCTGCAGACGTGGCTGGGGACACGAGCATGGGGCTGGGTCCAACCCACCACTGACTTCCAGCTGGACTGAGATCCAGTGATAACAACTCTGCAGTACATCCCTGGAAATCTGTCACCCACTGAGCACAAGGGCTTCAGGGCACTCGGGGGAGAGCTGTGGGATGGAGGAGTAGGGAAGGGAGCCGAAACCAGCTGGTCCAGCACAGACCCACCCAGCCCTCCAGACGGCCGAGGCCACGGAACCAGCAGTGCAAAGATGCTGTCGGGCACAGAAGACGGCAGCCCTCCAGCTCAGCTGGCGTTGCTCATCCCAAGTTGATCCACAGAGGATGCTGCCCTCTTCTGGGCTCAGCGTGACTGGCAGAGATTCAGGGAAACTCGGAAAGGCCCAAGACTAGTGCTTTTCGAGGCTCAAATCCTCACACAGCGTTTCTCAGGTGTGTTTTTCCACAGCTGTCTCGGTGAACATCCCTGCCGAGAGCCAGGCTGGTCCGCGAGTGACCTCTGAGCGCAGCCTGGGAAGGGAGGAGCAGGGCCAAGCTCAGGAGCCGTCCCTGAAGGACAGGGGTATGGGTCGGTCTCCTGGGTCAGCACCCCTGGAAGGCGCTGCCCCTCCCGGCAGGTGCGGGCCAGCCCTGCCCGCCCCGGGCTCCGCCTGCCGGCACCGCCTGCTGCCCTGCCCCTCCCCACGGCCCGGGCGGGGCTCCGGAGCGCTTCCCAGCGCGGAATCCCCTCTCACCTGCCCCGAGGGTCCCCGGAGCCGCAGCTGCCGCCCAGGGTGCCCGGCGGAGCTCGGGCACGCCGCAGCCCGCTGCGCCCGCCTCCCCAGCATGCGGACGCCGGCGGCGATGATCGTGGGGCTGGTGCTGTGCCCCTGCGGGCTCCTGCTGACACTCACGGGCACGCTGGCACCTACCTGGAGGAAGGTGAGCCTCGTACCTGACCAGCCCAGAGACCTCGTCTGGGAGCAGGGCATCTGGGACATATGCAGCGAGCGGCAGAGCACCCATGACCGCCTCTGCGGGCAGGCGGACGAGCTGGGCTACTTCGAGCAGGTACCCGTGCGGGTGGCCCAGGGGCTGATGCCCTCCTCGCTGGTCCTCACCCTCCTTGGCCTGGTGGTGGCTGCCCTGGGGGTTCGCTGCTGGCAGGAGGAGCCACGGCACCTGCTGGCCGGAGTGGCAGGGCTGGTGCTGCTGCTCTCAGGGCTGATGAGCCTCCTGCCCGCCTCCTGGTACACCCATGAGCTGTGGGCACTGCCTGCGCTGCCTGGCAGCACTCTGGTTGTAGGCTACAGCTTGGTGCTGAGCTACCTGGGGAGCTGTCTGGAGATCCTGGGGGGGCTAGCCCTTGCCCTCAGCTTCCACCACTGCTGCAAGGAGCGCAGGGCCCCCAAACTGCCCCCCAGCACTGTGCTGGAGCCTGGGCCATGCTCCACTATTGGGGCTTACAGCAATCCGTGGGACGTGCTGAAGGATGAGAGAGATGGACACCACTGGAGGAACACTCCACCTTGTGACTCGGACTTGTAGCCCCAGCACTGGGACAGCAGTCACCTGCCTGGCACCGAGAGTAGTGCTGGCCATGCCCTTCTCCTGGGACACCTCAGAGCAGGCTGCAAACAAGACCAAGGAGCTGGCTTGAATCTCTGCAACTTCCTCAAAAGCCTGCTGTGCTCCAGGTTCTACAACTGTGCCAAAGCCATGCTGGGCTGAGGGCCAGATGTGGCTCTAGTCCCTCCATGCAGCTTTTAACTCATCCTCCTGCACCATACACAGCAGGTTGGGCAGAGGTAGCTTTACTGTACCCACGTGAGCAAGGTATAGGTTAGCACTGTGTAGTCTTCAGGACTGGAAATAGAGAAGGGGAGTACCTCCCACATGTCTCTGCCCAACTCAGGACTCTGCAAACAGCAAACTAAATGCAAAGGAATGGGTCTGTACTGTGGAATTGGTATGGGCTTTCTGCCAGGCAGGCTGGGCTGAGAGCCAGTGGGCATGGCTAACCCAGCGTCCCTGTGCTTTGCCTGAAGCAGAGAGGAAAAGTCTGTAAAAGTTTTATAGCACCTTCCTAAAGGACTTTTCTCCCATGGACAAAATCAGCTCTGGCAGCAGTTTCTCCTTCCTTGGGCACAACCACTTCAGGGGTGGGGGAGAAAAAAAAAAGGATCACAGAAAAAAAATTGCATAGATTTCCTTTTTCAACATTAGCCTGGTGTAATGTGGTAAAACTGGTCTCACTGGTTTGTAAGGGACACTCAGGAGGTCAGAACTGGACTATAAAATCCTGCTCAGCACCCTGCATAACACGATAAGAGCCAAACCAGCTTCCTTGCAGAGCTATTTGGCCAGATATCTACCCTAGGCAAGCCCACAGCACCCTGGTCAGCAAGTTAAGCCTTGCTGCAGGGGCACAGTGGCTCATGATGCTCTTACTATGGTTAAGGGATAGTACAGGATACATTCTGTAACAGGAGATCAGATTCAAGTGGTTCATAGAGTGTGTTGGGATTGGAGACTTCCTGATAAACCTCCCAAACTGTTTTCCTCTGGACTCTTTTGTTCCCTAGAGCTTAAAAATCTGGAAAGAGTAAACCAACCTCCCCTCCCCAGCCCACACACAAACCACAGTGGCACAAGAGATGGTGCACAACATTCCTTTATGAGCTATCTCCAGTGTTGAGGTGAGATGGTCCCTTCCTCAGCAGGGCTGGCAGCTCCTGCAGAGATGAGAGATGGGTGCATGAGGGGTGAGTCTGAGCCAGCCTCCTGAGCCCACCCCACACTTCAGCACATGGGCTCCAGCCACAGGCAGAGCTGGAGAGCCCTTTCAAACTCCAGACATCCCAGGTCTTGGCCCTCTCCTCCAGCAGAAGGGCAGAGCTTGCCTCAGGAGTGGGCACCATGCCAGCATTGGGGCACCGAGGGTGGCAGGAGGGTCCCTACCAGGGCCTGCTCCAGGTGCTACTCACCTCTTTTCCATCGTAAGCTTCATTCACGAATGTATCACTCTTGGGAGGAAGCTCTTCCTCCTCCTCCTCATCCTCTTCCTCGGGGTCACTTTCACGGTGGTACAAGGTCAGCACCCGGGTGGAAGCAGTGCTTGAGGTCCTGGGGAGGAAAAAACATATGCTAAGAATGGCATGGACATCTACAGATGGGGCAGACTCCAAGGTCCTACCACAACCCCTGGTAATCACGCCTGCTGGGGTGATCAGAGCTTTCCATATAACCCAGCGGCACATCAGGACACCACCCTGTCCCTGGGCAGGGAGACCCTGTCCCTCTCTATCTGCAGTTGCACCTGGCCCCACTCAGCCCCAGAACTCACCTCCTCCGCTTGTCCCACCTCCGCATGTAGGCCAGGGCCCCCACAGCAGCAGCAGTGAGCAGCAGGAGCACGGCAGTGCCCAGGGCGATGGGTCCTGCCAGGGGCTGCACCTCTGCCTCCTCGCAGTACTCGCCACGATAGCCCAGGGCACAGTGGCACGTCACTCGCCCAGCCTCGATGGCACAGTCCCCACGCAGGTTGCATGTCTCACTGCTGCACGGCACAGCCCCCAGAACCTCCTCGGTGCTGGGGGATACCAGGAAGGGCTCTCCATGCTCCCGGGGGCCAGGGGCTGCGGGCAGGCTGGTACTAGGCTGCCGAGGCTGGGGTGCAGTTGTGGATGAGGCTGGTTTCTGTTCTTCCACATGGGACATTCCTGATGATGACACTGCAGGGACCTGGGACGGGCCTGGAGGGAGGGGCATAGATCAGCAGAGACCTGGGTAAGTCCCCCTTCCCAAATTGGGGGAGACTGGCCAGGCTGCCCCATGCCCTGCCAGGACTGCTATGTGCCCTGGCTGTGGGCAGGCACTCACAGTCAGACTCATCGGAGCCATCAGCACAGTCAGGGTGCCCATCACAGACCTGTTCTCCAAAGATGCAGCTCTGGAGGTCAGGACAAGCCTGGAGTGGGGCAGGGCAGGACAGTGCTGGTGCACATGCTGCCCCACGCACCAGGTAGTAACCGGGAGAGCAGCGGCACTGCCGCCCTGCAGGGTTGGGCAGGCAGAGCTGGGCACAGCCCCCATTGCTCTTTGCACAGCCGTTGGTGCCTGCCAAAACAGCATGAGTTAGCATGGACACCATGGAGCACGGCTCAACCCCACAGATGCCCCAGGCTGGGGCAGTCCCAGACCCACCTTCCTGTGAGAACTGGCTGTAAATCCTCATGGCTACCAAATTCTGCTCCATCGGGAACCACCAGCTCTTGGCCTGCTCCAGCCGGCTGTGCCAGATCTTGCTGGAGCCTGAAGACACATGGGGTCAACACTGCTCCACCGCCTCCCATAGGAGTGCCTGCGATGGAAGGTGGGGGTCCCCTAGCCTGCCCTTTACTCCATGGAGGGGCAGCCTGCACCCCACAGGGACTAGCAGAAACCCCTGTCCTAGTGCAGTAGGAGGACATGGGCAAAGTACAGCTAATGGACTCACCATTGGTAGAGGTTGTGCTCCAGAGCAGAAAGCCTTCTCCAATGGCAAAGAGTGAGAGACCATGCAGCCCCTCCCGCACCACCCGAAAGTGGGATCCATCCAGCTCGATGCTGCTGATGGTACCTCTTTCTGCAGGGCACAGATGGATTGATATCAGTGTGGAGACACAGACTCCAGGCTGCCCCTCAGGACTGTGCCTTGTAGACTGAGTGCCTGCATCACTGCTACCCCCAGCAGTGCCTCGGCTCAGCCCACACTCACCATGGTCTGCCCAGTACAGCCTGGTACCAGCACCTCCAAAGGCGAGGCCAGTGGGAGCCCGGGCTCTCCTCCAGACCACTCTGCGGCCAGTGCCATCCATGGCTGCACACTCCACCTTGGCACCGGGCCCGTGGCTGCCAGCTGCTGTGACAAAGCACATGGTGGAGGCAGGAGGGCACACTGCCAGCCAGGCAGCACCCTGCAGGCCCTCGCTGAGTAGTGCCAGGGCCCACCGCCCCCCAGGAGCTGCCACATGGATGCTGGGCAGCTGCCCCTCGATCCAGTACAGATTCCCGCTCAGCCAGTCCAAGGCCAGGGATGTCACTGTGCCCTCCACAGATACTGCCTTCTTCCAGGACAGCCTTCCCCAGTCCTTCAGGCGCAGCACTCTGATGGAGTTGCCTCCCACCTCTGCAAAGTACAAACTCTTGTCTTTCACTGCATAGTCAATGGCTGTCAGGCGGCCCACCTTGGCCAAAGGCAGGGCCCGGTGGGGGGGAAGCCCTTGGGATCCAAGTGTTGTGGGCAAGTCCTTCAGGTAGACCTGGAGGAAAGAGGCAGCACTAAGATGGGGACCCCTCTCCCCTGACAGTGGCTAGGACAGCAGCCCCTAGGGCTGGCTCTGGAGGATGGTACCTGTGCCACAGCTGCTGGTGACACCAAGAGGGCAAAGGCCGAATCACGGAGGGGCAGGCAGGTGGTCTCATCGGCAGCCAGCAGCAGCCTGGCAGGGCACCGGCACTGCCCAGTGTGCCTGGCACTCAGCAGGCACAGGTGGGAGCAGCCACGCGTCTCACATGGGTTAGGGGCTGTGGGGCGCAGGGCTGGGTGCATCACCTGTGGGAAGGGCAGGCTCAGCCATACAGCACTGTCAGCACCTGCATGCATGGCCCAGGTCAGGACAGGATGGTGAGGCAGTGATGTTCCAAGAGGACCAGAGACACTTGGCCAAAAGGACTGCTACCCAAGAACAACCAGGACAGGAGTACAGCTCCTAGTGCCTTGGCACTTAGGGGACGACAGGGCCATTCAGGCTGGGAGACCCAGCAGAGCTGGCACAGCAGGGTTTGGGACTCCCCGAGAAGGTACCTGGAGGCCGTGGGGCTGCCCATGTCTCTTGAGCAGCACAGTTCTGTTCTTCCCACTGGCCTTGTCCACCTGCTGCACGGACCATGTCTTCTTCTCTGACCAGTAGAGCTGGCCCTCGCACACGGCTGCCGCAAAGGGGCTCTGAACCCAGCCCAGCTTCAGAATCTGTCAGAGAGACCATGAGCACCCACTCCCCATCAGGGCCCTGACCCAGTGCCCCACCACACACCTTCACACTGGTGCCATCCAGACGTGCAGAGCCAACACCACCCAGTTTCTCATCCAGCCAGAAGATCCTCTGGGTGGGCAGGTCAAGGGTTAATGCTGTGGGCCAGCCCAGCCCCTGGGCCAGCAGCACATGCCGCCCACTCCCATCCATAGTGGACTCCATCAGCCGTGGGTGGCTCCCCACCTCTGACCAGTACAGCAGCCTAGTGGGAAGAGATGTGCTGGCCCATGGACCGGACACAGCATCATTCTTGAACGTGGAGGAAAATGGGGTGGGGCAGGGCAGGGCTAGCAAGGAGGTCCCCATGTCCCAGACTTACCCTGCCAGAGGTTGGAGCACCAGAGAATGGGGCTGGTCCAGGTCTCCATCCATCACCACAGTGTACTCTGGTATCCCTTGCCACACAGCCCCTAAGCGAGTGGCCAGCACCTGCCCTGCTGCACCATCTGTCCAGTACAGGTTCCTCCCAAGCCAGTCCACTGCTATACAGTCTGATCTTACACCTGCAATGCATCCAAGAGTCAGCACCTGTGGGGGTGACAGCTGCATGGCCCTCCTGCACAATGTTCCTAGCCCAGGTCCTCTTCATCACAGCAGCTCTAGCTTCTCCCAGCCTTGCTTCCAGCTAGCACCTCTCCACACAGGGGGACACAGCCTGGCATGCCACTGCAACCTGGAGATTGCACAGTGACAGAGTGGCCAGCTCTGCTAACCCTATGGTGTCACAGCCCACCTTTCACTAGTGTGCCTTTCTTGCCCGAGTTGAGGTCCTGCCAGCGGATGCTCTCTGTGGCCAGGTCCATCCAGAAGACTTTCCTCTCCACCAAGTCATAGTCAAGTGAGAAGATGACGCGATCCTTGTCAGTGGCCAGCAGCACCTCCTCACGCCCACTCCTCAGGCCATAGGACAACACCTCTGACTGCACGGCCACCAGCAGCACGGGTTCTGGTCCTGTGGCAACATAGAGCTCTCCAGACCCTGCTCAGCACCAGTGGCCCCACAGGCCCAGCACATACAGGCAGGGAATACAGCATGTGGCAGGCATTAGGGCCTGCTGGGACTCAGCCCTACCACATAGGATGTTCTCAGATAGTGCAGATGGATCTTCTCACCAGCCACGGGCTGGCAATCTCAGCTCATAGCTGAGTGGGGCCTGGCAGGCAATGTGGCAGAGGGGACAGGGCCATTAACAGGACTACATGCCTCCCCTTGGGCAGGAGGCACGGAGGGACAGGTATCCACCGGCTCCTGGTGTACCCTAGGGGACCAGGGATCCTCAGCACTGCTTAGCCATCCCATGACTTACCAGTGAGTTTGCAGAGGTGGCCATCAGGCTCCAGCAAGTAGCCAGGGAGACAGTCACAGCGGTAGGACCCTGCAGCATTGAGGCACGTCTGGCTGCAGGCTCCCTCACCCCACTCCGTGCACTCATCTATGTCCATGCAGGACAGACCATCCTCGGCAAGCCGATAGCCTGGGCCACACCAGCACCGCTGTGGGGAAAGGGACCATCGCTGTAGGGAGAGGGGTAGCTTCTCACCCTGGGGACATGAGGCTCCCTCCTGCAGCTGGACCAGGGCATCATGGCATGGCAAGCCCCTGGCCCAGGGCTGCTGGCACTCACAGGGCCCTGGGGCGAGGGGTAGCAGAGATGAGCACAGGACCGCTGGCAGGACACAGAGCAGTTCCCCCCCTCGTCTGAGCCATCCACGCAGTCCTGCCGGCCGTCGCACACCAAGGATGCATTCAGGCAGGCCCCCAGCCCACAGGGGTACTCATGACTCTGGCAGGGAGCAGGCTGGCCTGCAGGGACATGTGGGGAAGGCTGCCCTAAGCCTTGTCCACCAGCTCCTTTTGCTCAGCTGGAGCAGATTTAGCTGCTTCCAGAGGCTGCCCACTCGTTGCAGAGCTCATTGCAGCCCACATTCAGAGCTGGGCCAGTAGCATGGCTTCAGGCTATATTAATCCAAAGGCCACTAGCCCTACAGGGACAACAGCTACCCACAGATGCTGGGAATAGGCAACCAGCACACGGGGCCCTTTACCTCAGCACAGACACATCTTCCTCTGTGCTGGGCACCCACCAGCCAACCCTGGGTGAGATACAGAGGGGGTAAAATCAGGGTATTGCTCACAGCCAGCCTCATCGCTGCCATCTGTGCAGTCAATCTGTCCATCGCAGTGCCAGACATCAGGGATGCACTCATGGCCACGGGAGCAGCCCCACTGCCGGTCCCCGCACTGTCCTTCCTCCCGAGGACAGCCCTGCAAGGGCAGAGGGTGAACAGGGCTACCAGCCCACCCGGGCACGAGCAAGGAGTGGCTGTGTCCCCTGCACTCCGCTCACCTGCTCGTCGGTGCCATCCCCACAGTCGGGAGCACCATCGCAGCGCCAGGCCTCTGGCACACACTCCCCGCTGTGGGAACACGTCACCTCCCCGACACGGCAGAGCAGCGGCCGGGGCACAGCACAGCCCTCCTCATCCGAGCCATCCGGGCAGTCGTGGTCACCATCGCAGCGCAGGGCCAGGGCCACACACTGCCCGCTCCGACAGGGGAACTCGGCTGCGCCACACTCCTTCGGCACTGTGGGCAAGGCCACGGCGGAGTTAGGGCACTGTCCCCATCCCCATCCCACCAGTGCAGACATGGCACTTGCAGGGTACGGCCTCTGACCTCCTGGACCTGCAGGAAAACTGGTGCACCCACCTGTGGGGCAGGCAATCCCACAAGCCCCTGTCCCTTGCAGCCCCAGGGTCTCACCACAGCCCTGCTCGTCGGTGTGGTCCAGGCAGTCAGCGTGGCCATCACACAGCCAGCTCTTGGGGATGCAGCGGCTGGCAGCGTCACAGCGCAGGGCACACTCCTGCGTGGGGGTCCAGCAGCCTGTCTCATCTGAGGCATCGGGGCACTGCGGCACCCCGTCACAGCGCTCTCCCGCTCCGATGCACATGGCTCCGCTCGCACAGTGGAAGGCCCCTGGGGACACAAGGGGCCTTGCACTGCCTGCAGAAGGCAGCTGGGGTGCCCAGATACACTGTTAGCCCTGCAGCGACCTAGAAAGGCCACACACTGCAGGGACAGGGCTTGGTCCCTCCTCGCCAGCAGCCTAGGTCCTGAGCAAGGCAACTGAGGCAGTCTCAGCTCAGCCATATCTAGGTCACTATGAGCAGTGGGACCAGCTCCATACCCTTCTAAGAGCACCTCCAGCCCAGTGCCAAGCTCAGAAGGAACCAGTATGCCACATGACGAGCGTCAGAGCTCAGGACACAGTCAGACTTTCCCAAGGCCCCATCCCACTAACCCCACCAAAAAGCAGCCAGAAGCCCTGGCACAGGGTGACCCAATGGCACAGGGGTGGCAGAACGGCTCCTACCTGGGGTGTTGCAGAGCTGGGCACACCCATCCTCATCAGAGCCATCAGCACAGTCTTTCTCTCCATCACACATGTACTCCTGGGCCACACACTCAGTGCCGTCACGGCAGGACACATGCGTGCGAGGACAGGACAGGACAGATGGCGTCAGGGGGTGAGCAGAGCTAGACGGGAGGGATGGGGTAGATGGCACTACTCGTGCAGGACTGGTTGGGTGCTGGGTGGTAGTAGCTGGCCGTGGGGCAATGACCTTAGTTGGCAAAGCCTGAGTTGCGGTGCTGGTGGTGGTGGTGGTAGTGGTGGTCAGCTGCACAGTAGTGGTCTTGGTTGGTGTGGTCCGGGCAGTGGTTGGTGCAGGGGTGGTCTTCATTGATGTAGACTGGCTGGTGGTGGTTGGTGTGGACTGGCGGGTGGTGGGGGTCTTGCTGGTTGGTGCAGGAGTAGTGGTGAGCAAAGTGGTGGTCTTGCTTGGTGTAGGTCTTGTGGTGGAGGTGGTGGGACGAGCAGCAGTGGTGGTTGTGGTTGTTCTCATAGTGGTGGTCACAGGTGGAGGGAGGGGCAGGGCAGACCCCTTGCTTGGTGGCACTGGCAGAGGATTTGTGATTCGGGGCTGTGCCCTCCCCACACTCACAGAGCACTTGCATGGCCACCAGCAGCCAGGCATCCTGCTCCAGCTCAGAGCAGCATGGGCCACCCAGCACAATCAGATACAGCCCCCGTGCCAGGCACGGAGCCATGGCTGCCCTTAC